>CAJQZJ010032618.1:721787-736864 GCA_907164525.1 Lophiomys imhausi | reverse complement strand
CTTATGGTGTTATTAGATTTTCCAGAGTCTCTTAACATAATTACAGAGTTGGACTTTCTTGGGCCCACCAGCATTTGAATAATGACAGAGAAACTTATTAATTTTTATTATAGCTTGGGCCTTACCTTAGGCTACCTCACAGCCAGCTCTTATAACTTAAGTAACCTGTTTATTCTAGTTCACATCCAGCTACATGACCCATTGGTCCATTACTTCTCTTTCACTCAGCATCATGCTGGTGAAGTCCCACCATTCTTCTTCCAGAGACCCTTTCTCTCAGCCTGGAAGTTCTGCCTTCCCTTCCTTCTTCAGTTTTTGGCTGTCAGTAAAACAGAGAGTGAGAATGGTGGAATTTTACACAATACTGAGGCAGGTGATAGTCCTATAGAATAACAGTACCAAATTCCTGGCAGTACTCAGCTCTCTGCCTATACAGAAATCAACATGTAAATAATATAAAGATAACCTTTACACAACGTACAGAAATGCTACCCTGACACTATGAAAGTCAGTGTTGCAGTTCCTCAGAAACATGGAGGTCAATTTATCTGAAGATTCAGTTGTACCACTCTTGGGCATATACCAAAGACAATCCATTATACTACAAAGACCGTTTCTTAGCCATGTTCATTGTTGTTTAATTCATAATAGCCAGAAATTGGAAGCAACCTAGATGTCTGTCAACATAAGAATGAATAAAGAAAACATGATACATTTACACACTTAAGTATTACTCAACTGTTACAAAAAAATGACATCATGAAATTTGCAGGCAAATGGATACAACTAGAAAAAAAATCATCCTGAGTAAGGTAACCCAGAGCCAGAAAGACAAATATGGCATGTATTGGCTTAAATGTGGATATCAACTTTTAAGCCAATGATAAACAAGCTACAATCTATAGACGTACAGAGAATCGGTATAGAGTAACTGACTAGTAGGACCAGAACCTGTTAGGAAAGGGAAATAGAATAGGTTGTTATGGATGGATGGGTGGTGATACTGGAATGGGAGGATCAAGTAGGGATGGGGAGGAGAAATTGTATTGAGTGAGGAAATATGGGGAGAGACAGCTAAAATTAAGAGGCATATAAGGGATCGTATGGAAACCTAATGCAATAAACTTCCTAAAATATATACACTTATGAAGGTGATCTAAATATAATTGCTAAAATAATTCTCTTGTCACCCAATGAAGCTTTCAGTACTGGGTTTGGATTATATATAATTGAGTTTTTGGTCAACAGGTCCCATGAGAATCCCAAAACTACCCAGACTGTTGCCAAGACAATGGGTTCCTCTCCACAAAGTGTCAGCAAGGGCTAACTGCTGAAGACAACCCAATATGACTCATTGAATATAGAGGAGCAGGTACTTACATAAAGCCTGCACCCCTATGTCTTGGATCTTTGGTATAGGAAAGTATTTCACATTTTTTGAAAGAGAAACATAAACAGCAATCCAGCCATAATCACTGTGATCTACTGTGGTGTCTTGTCTGAAAGTCAATACACTTATGAGAGTGGTCATACAAGGCTTGTGGGTTAACCAATAAATTATTATTAATTTATTTGATTTAAGGACCACTCCATGAGATGGAATACATACCCAATACTGCCTGAGTGACCAAAAATCAGAGATTAGATAACCCAAGACCTAGGGTAAAACCAAATGCAACAGATCTACAAAAGCAAAACAAAACAAAACAAAAAGGAAAAAGGAAAAGAACATAGTGATGAAATGACTCCAAATGATATTCTGCTATATATCAGTACCTTGTTTACCCATCATCAGAAAGCTTTCTCCTGCAGCAGAGGGGAACAAATACAGAAATCCACAGCCAGTCATTGCAAAGAGAGTGAGAGACTTCAGAACACTCAACCCCAAATGAGATGTCTTCATCAAATTCCTCCCATTTGACCTCAGGGAACCTCTGATGAAAAGGAGGCAGAAAGACTTTAAAAACTAGAGAGGATGGAGGACACAAAGAAGAAAGCTCATATGAACTCAAAAGCTTGAAGCACCATGCTCTGGGCCTGCGTAGTTCTGCACCAGGTCTTCTGCAGTTGTGTTTTTTAATGGGATTCCTGAGTCTGTAAACTAGTGGGTCTCTGATTCTTATGTTTTCTCTTGGACTCTTTTCCTTGCATTGGTTTGTCCTGTCCAACTTGAATGTCATAGTTTTTGTTTTATCCTATTATATTTTATTTTATATCATTTATTATCTCTTAGAAGCCTGTTTTCTTCTAATGAGGTACAGAACGGGAAAGGATCTGGATGGGATGGGATGGGATGGGATGTAGGGAGGAGCTGGGGGAAGTAAATGTACGGAAACTGTAATCAGGATATAATCTGTGAGGAAAAAAAAATGGTTTTCAATAAAAAGAAAAGAAGTTCCCAAAATTTTCATTGATGGATGTTCAAGTATAAACACATATTCTGCATGTAATACAGTACTGCTGTGGGAACAGTATTGTGCATGCCACACTCTCCACTTCACTGTGCTTATTTTGTGTGTGTACAAACATGTTGCAGAACACTTATTGAAGTCCAGAGAACTGCATGCAGGAGTCTGTTCTATTTGATGTTTCCTCGGGTATAATTCAAGTAGTCAAGGCCAGTAAAGAGATTTACCCTCTTAATCTTGCAAGTCCTTGCTCATTCTTTCAATATGTTTTAAGTGAATCCTTATTGTGTATTCATCTTTGTGTCTAGTCATCTAATGTTTGCTACAGACATGATGTTGGACCTTGTGGAACATAGAGTTTAGTCACTGAGAGACATGCAATGAATATCATGTAAAAAACTAAAAGAAAATTGTTCTTTGTGCAATGATGAGCCCCATTATGCCTTAAGAACCTAAAATGGGATGTAAGAACTATTTTTGAAGTCAAGGAATAAGTGAATGAGGAGAGGGAAGTCATTGAACATTTTAAGCTTGTTTAGAAAGTGTGACATGGTTAGAACCATGTAATCTGGGGAAGGGAAAATGAGACCTGGTACTATTTCATAAATGGAAAAGAATATATGTTTATATACAAAGTATGCATCTGAAAGTTTAAAGTGTAGTTTTCAAAAATTATACAAAATGAAAATAATCTTCAGATTAATTTGCAGATAATTGAACATTATTTAAAAAATTATGATTCTAATCTGGTCTAAGAACTGATATCCTTGCACACTGATGATCTTTTTCAAGTTAAACCATCTCTCTCCTGTTTCTCTTTTCTTTCTCTTGGCCCAGAGTTGTGTTATGAGATCATGTCTTTATCTATAGACTCCTGATGTGCTTGTTTCCTGGCAGTCGTGAGGTGAACAGCTTCCTTCACGGTGTTTATCTGGCACCAGGGTTCTCTGCTTCACCACATGTCCGTAGGAATGGGCTGATGCCACTGAAAGCTGAAATCAACCCTCCCTACCTTAAATTGTTCCTATCAGGTATTTATCACAGCACTGAGAGAGAAGTGACTAACTTTACAGCTGTACATTCAAAGAAAATTCCCTCATAGTCATATCTTGTTTTGGTGAGTCTTGATAATGGATTTCTGAGCCTCAGCACATAAATTTGATGTTTACAATTATTTATTCTGTGCTTCCTCTCTATTCATCTTCCTTCCCGCAACAGAAAAGAACATTTTGGACACTGAAAGAAAGGATATTTTTTACACATAAATGCGACAACCATCATCTCTAATTTGAACACAGCGAACAGCAATCATGGAGACAGTCACATTCAGGAATTTTCCCAGTCTGTTTGGTACTTTAAGGTTTTGTTTTGTTTTTACCCCAGTGTACTCTAATTTATATTACTCTTTTTCTCGTATTTGTTTTTTGTTTTAGTGTTTGGTTGGTTTTGACACAGGGTCTCATGTAGGTCTGGCTGGCTTTGAACTTTGCTCTGTAGTAGAAGCTGACCTTGAACTCCGAATGCCCCTCTTCTACTTCCCAAAGGCTTGAGCCACCACACTCTGGATCAACCCCCATTGTTTATAAAGTTTCCCTCATACAGGTAAGTTTTTCCTTTCATAAGTGGTAACTACCGGGTCTGATGAGGCCATCTTTGAAGAAGTAAATGAAAGAAGGTAAAACTGCCCTGAATTCCAGGAGCCCGAGGCAGTTAACCTTCAGGCCAGGAAAAAGCCCTGTGCACTGTGGCTGGCTGGGGACAGAGAGAACTTCGGGTCTTCGGGGAGGGCTTCCTCTCCTCCTAGAAAAGCCACATTAACCTTGTTAAAGTTCTACTTTGATCTTGTTAACCTGCCTTTGAAGAAGAAAGACCTTGCCAGGCAAACAACAGCAGCAGCTGAGTGTAAAGGGACAGAAACTCCCTTCAGAAACCACATTCAGACTCTAGTCTGAGCAATATGAAGGCATTTCCACTCATGGACAAAGGCATCGAGGGTGCTGACAACGGGCCCTTTCTCCCCTTCCCAAGGCTAAACTTTGTGGTCACTATTCTTAATGGAGAATGAGCTTACTCTCTCTCGTCTAAGCAAGAAGCTGTTTTCTTTTCCTTAACCCCTGGAATAATTCAACCCCCTCTTCTTCTTCCTTGTAGACTCTCTTCAATTATTCTTTCCCTTCTAAACCTGCTGTAGGAGGCTGCCACCTGGCATGTCCTGACGGTGCAGCAGCTTGAAAAGCGGAAAGGTTCGGCATCCATGCTTGGAGGCTGCAGACCCTAGACCACTTTGTCCTTGGCTCCGTGGATGCAGTAGGAAAGGCTTTCACGTCTTCAGACCTGCAGCAGGAAGAGTCTACTGCGAGGGCTGTCCTCAGTTTACTTCCAGTGGCTGAAATCCTAGGCTAAAGATTAAATTTTGACTTTAATTACAAGAACATGTACACTGCTCTAGAATTCATCAACACTGTGGCCATTTGATTTAATCTGGGGAATACTGGTTGCAACACTTATTTACTTATTTTACATTTCTCTCTCTCTCTCTCTGTGTGTGTGTGTGTGTGTGTGTGTGTGTGTACACGTGTGTGTGGTGTTGGACAGGCACAGTGTATGCAAGTTACAGTGCATGTGTGGAAGTGAGAGAATAACTGAGTCAGTCACTTCACTAAGGGTATGGGGCTTGGTAGTAGGTACTTCATCTGCTAAACCATCTCACTACTACATTCAATGGTTAGACTTCTCTTGCTTCAATTTCAATTTGTTTTTTTTTTAACTTCTTTTCTCATTTTCAAAATATGTTGACTCTTCCCCAACACCTTCTAATCTTCTTTCAACATCTTTCTTTCCTTCACAAGCCAACCAGCTGTGCCTTGTTTATTGTTTTTAAGCCCATAACAACCAATTTGTGTTACCCACATACTCTGGTATTTATTGGTCAACATACAAGAGGCTGTAGTGCTAAAGAAAACTGATTCTTTCCATGCAGCTATCAGTTGCCAATATCTCTTCAGCTATGGGTGAGAGTTCATGCCCACCACCCTCACCATGTTAAAATTTTCTGACTTTAATTGTTCAACTCTTCATCCATATATACATATGTATATACATATATATGTATATATATATATATATAATACATATAAATAATTTTTTTTGGTTTTTCAAGACAGGGTTTCTCTGTGTAGCCCTGGCTGTCCTAGACTCAAATTGTAGACCAGGCTGGCCTTGAACTCACAGAGATCTGCCTGCTCTATCTCCCGAGTGCTAGGATTAAAGGCTTAAAGGCGGGAGCCACCACATTTGGCACATATAAATATTTTATATATTATGTATGCATAAGAAACACATGGGGATTATCCTGTGTGATCAACTCATTTGTTCTTCCACAGTGTTTCCATGTAAAGCCAGAGGTATGACTTGTAACATCAAGAATTTGTTTTTTTTTTCTTCAAGTTACATCTCAATCACAAACCCCTCCTATTCCCCCTTCCTATCCCGCCCTTCCACCCTCTTCCCCCCAGAAATTTCCCCTTTCAGTCCATCAGATGGTTCCTTCTCTTATAACAGTAAGTATTATACAAAACAACAGATATAAATATGCCACATTTATGAGAGTTAAATGGCCCAGTATACCTTCCCAATGTCCAGTTTATACATATTTGGCCCCTGACTTTAACATTCTACTATCTAACCATCTCCTTGAGTTTAAAGGTCTATATGTGACTCAACATTCATACTAACTTGCAACACACTTTTAAGAGTGTCTTCTTAGATCTATAACACCCTCTTGATTCCTAAACAACTCAAAATTTAACTATGAGACTCTAGCTGTCTATTCTTCAACCACCTCAGAGACCTGAGAGGGATAAATATATCTGCTTATATAGGAAGTGCAGGGCCTGCAGCTTCCAAAACTAAGAAATGACATACCAGTGGCTGCCTGGACAGTTCCCATTTTCTCTCCATACATTCCTGCATCAGTCTTCAGCCTTTGGGTCCTGTTTATATGACAGACATTTGTTGTAGAGCAGGGATTATGAAGGACTTACCTACCCTGTCTTGGCAGAGTTAGGCTGTCGACTTCCCTGCTACCAAGTTTTGTCCTTTTTGGACAGCAGTCTGTCTGCAGTTGGTGCAAGGGGTTTTTTTCATGCCAAGAGATAGGCTTGCCACTAATTCAACCATCTTACAGTGGAGGTTCTTTGATGCTTATCTTCTACTTGGAGTAGAATAGGGGGTGCTGTCAGGTGCTGATATGTCTCGATATCAAAAAAAAATCTTGATTTAAGATAACGTCTTTGAATGCCATATTCTGCAGATGTAACTTGAAGAAAAAAAAAGTATTTAAATAAAAAAAAAGAAAATTGTATTCAAAGTCTATGAGAATGGAGAGAGAATTGTTTCCATGCTGCTCAAATTAAGCCACTTAGTTCTTTATTGAATTATACTATTATTCTATTTTTGTTTTGTTTTTATTATAATACTATCTTGTTTTCATTTAAAGATATCAAGTTAAATACTTTTACATGTAAAGTTGGTAAATGTCAGTTTCTAGAGTTAAATCCTGTTATGTCAGATTTGTTAACATCAATTGCATTATGATTGGTTATGAGCAAGCAAAAAAGTTATAGATTTATTTGCTACACCAGCTTCAAGGTTTATGCTGATTTGACATCGAATCATTTTCTTTTTATTAAAGCTATTTTATAGAAAAAAAAAGAATTTGTTTTTGTCTGCCTTTCCCCTCTGTGTCAGTGTCTGGCTTCTGTTCAGCAATGAGTTTCTAAGAGTCATTGTGTAGATTAATTTCTTGTTAACTTAACATAAGCTATGGTTGTCTGAGAAAGGGAAATCTCAATTCAGACAATGTTCCCATCAGATTATCCTGTAGGCTACTCTGTGGGGAAATTTCTTAATTGATGATTCAGGTGAGAGGGCACAGTTTACTATTGTTGGTGCTATTCCTGGGCAGCTGGCCCAGAGGTGTATAAGAAAGTAAATTGAACAAGCCAAGGAGAGCAAGCCAGTAAGCAGCATTCCTCCATTGTCTCTGGTTCAGTTCCTATTTGCAACTTCCTTCCTTTACTTCCCTTCATGATGGAATATGATGGGGATATGTATGCCAAATAAATTCTTCCCTCTCCACTTTCCTTTTGGTCATGGCATAGCAAGAGAAAGCAAACTATGGATTGCCTATGGGTGTGGCAACTTTTAACATCTTATCATTATGGGTGTCCAAAGATTCTCATAACATCTCCAGATCATCAGCATCATGGCAAGTTTCTAGAAATGCAAATTCATAGGCAAATGTTTGCCTTGCTGAATCAAAACCTGTGGCTTGTATTTAAGCATGTCTAACCTATCCCAACAGGACGAGACTTTGAAAGGTATGTGTTTTAAACTGAAGAACATTTGAAGGACTTTGAGATCTATAACTGGCTTTCTACCTTCTTCCTCTAAGTACCGGAGAAAACAGAATTTCTTCTTCTCCACTGTGGATCATAAAAGTTAAGAGTATTACTCCATTTTCTCTATCTATGTATAAGTTGAACATGACAAAATTTCTTGACTCATTTTGTCTGATAGAAGTTTATGATATCTACCTTACAGAGAGAGCTCGCTCCTTGTCTCGAGGGAAGATGCTATAGTCAATCTGAGAGAGTGTCCTTAGGCTGTTGGGATTCATTCCTTCATCATTCCTGATAGACCCTTTGTACCAACACATTTCTACTTAGCTGCCACATGTCATTGTATCTACACACAAATATAGAAAGCCTCTCTCAGTTCTTTGGGACATAATATGTGAAGGTTTCCTTGTCATGTAAATGAATTTGTTAGGCTTCTGTGTTTGTAATCCCTCTTTCACTGTAGAGGTGCCAACCATGAAGGAGACTGCAGCTCTATTCCTCTCCAAGTGATTTTAATAGTCACTAAATTTTAGAAATGTTGCTATGTGCTACTCTATCCCTTAAGTATATTGTGATGAGTTTGTCATTGGGACACTGGTAAACATCTGGGCTGCTTTTAATGTGAGGATAATATAAAACCTGTGACTATTCTAGCATGTGATGTTTGGTGGTGAAGAAGATGCATGTCTTTTGAGTATTTGCTGATGAGTCTAATTTCTGGGTCCTAGGAATAATTTTGTATAGAACAATGCAGAAGATGTCTCCATTCAGCTTCCGTATGCTTACACTAATCTGTATTCTCCAGCAGAAGATGAGATTAGCAGTTTCTTAGTACCCTCCTCAAACTCCAAACACATGTACCATTCATCTTTTTATTTGTTTGGTTTTTTTTTTGAGACTTGTTTTCTCTGTGTAGTCATAGCTCTCCTGGACTCACTTTATAGACCAACTAGCCTTGAACTCATGGAGATCCACCTGCCTCTGCCGTCCAAGTGTTGGCATTAAGGCATGTGCTACCACACCTGTCTTTTTTTTTTTTTTTTTTTACATTCTGATGGAAGTTAGTGAGATTACATTCCTTTTCCATTAGTACTTCTTTCCTTGAAACATACATTCTACCCTTCCTCTTCTTCCTCTGGAATGTTCTACCTTAATCTCACTGACTTTCAGATTCAGGTCTTTGTAAAATATATTGCAAATATCTCTCACTATTTTATGGGATATCTGGTAATTGGATTTCAGAAAACAAGAATTCCAAAATGCAGACTAATAACGTGCCTTTTATCATTTCTTTGGATGCACCTTCCATTTTTTGGCTGTCCACTCACCTTCTAAATGATACTTTATTGCCTGAGGTAGCCCAGTTTCATTTATTTGTATATTAATTGACTTGATGTTAGTGATATTAGTAAAACTATAAAAAAGCTATGAGATATATTTTCTGCAGGTCACTATACTAGAGCAAACTCAACATAAGACCATGATTAGAGTGCATGTCCATGTGTCCCAATCCCTATAACATCCATGTAACTGGCTCCTGGGTGTCTTGAGTACTAGGTTGTGAATGGCAAAGGAGGCATAATACATTTGAGATGAATGATAGAGATGACTACTGTCTGTTTATTTGGATGAAAATCCATTCAGATTTTTATCTCAAGCCATTCAGATTTCTGGTAATTTTTCTGTCAAGTTTGGTATAGAATATTGACCTGCCCCAAATATGTCTTATAGCTTTTTCTATGGTTTTACTAATATCAAGTGTGCTTTTTAAATAACTAAAATATTCTGCATCTTTTCAGGGATTAAATGCATGGGCTACCATTACCTTGCTCAAATATTTTATCTTATTTCCAAATTTTTCCATCTCTTAGAGATTTAAAAAAAATGAACCATAATAACCTTTAATTTACTTAATTTATGTAAAACATTTAAAATCTCTTAACTGTGTTTTTAATACCCAAACCCCAAAATATCATTTTTATTTAAGAAGAAAATTCATACTCTGACATCCAAGATGGTGTGGGCCATTTGTCAATCTAGGGTCTAATATTCTAACATAGAATTAAGACATGTGAATTAAGAAAACCCATTTTTCATTTATGCCAGTAAGGCAAGTATGCCTTTGGTAAATTATCATTTGAAAATATTTTTTTAAATGACTAGTTAACTATTTTCAAGTTTGGGCAGTTAGTACCTTTGAAACACCAACCTGTTGTGTCCTGCTTATGGACAACCTGAACAGTCTGTGACTGCTCTCAATAATATCTTTTAATATTTTTTCAGAAGCATACTTTATTTTATAGTTTGGTTCTGAGATTGGAAGAATGATAATCTGTGTTTTCCATTGCTGCAACAAATCACATCCTCATAACTTTATGGCCATATTACTCACATACACCTTTAATTTTCCTATTTGTCCTTCTGGTGCTATACACTTGACCCATCTTTCCCTTTCTTTTATCTGAGATAAAGATCCAATCCCTGGAAGTTGGAGATTGACTTCCTGAAGAGGCCAATCTAGACGCCAAGATTTTGGTGAAATTACTGCTATATTTGCTCTTGTGTCTACTAAATCTTCCATTTCAATGCCATTTATTTGTATTTTCATCTTTGGTCTCTGATCAGTTATAGCAATTTGGAAAAATATTTGTTTTGTGGTGCCTCCTGAATCGTTTAATACTGTTTATTGAACTGTTTTGTCCTTGATTACATCCAGAGCAGAGATGTTTTTAACAACAGGCATTAAATCTTTTAATTGCTCTGTGGATGAATTTCTCCTACACTGACAGAATGACTGAATCGAAATTGATATGGAGGCCCCTTAGGGATTTCCTGAAGACAAAGAATTATCTTGCCTAACCCTTGTTGATCTGCATTCAGTAGTGCAATGCTGCCCTTGCCACATATCTTCCAGAAGGTTGGGACCTTCTTTTTGCATTATTTCTAAAAGTATATTGTTACTAGGAATGCCTTACTTACAATCCCCCTTTTCCCCCTCCTTTTTTTTGGAGGGGGGTTTCGAGACAGGGTTTCTCTGTGTATAGCCCTGACTGCTATCCCTTTTCAAATGACCATGCTTACCACAATTAAAACATCTGTTATTTTTATTTCTTTTAAGATACTTAGAAATTAATTCTAATCAGATTAACATCATGAATGTGAGATCTAATATCATCTGTATAATTTATTCTTCTATTGGTGCTGATCTTACCTTTTTAATGTTTATTTATTACTTCAGGTTACATCTCCATCACAGTGTCCTCTTTCCACCCCTCCCAGTCCCTCCCTCCCACCCTCTACCCCCTATTACTTCCATCCCACTCAAGAAATTAAATGCCAAGAAACCAAATAATCTAATCAAAAAATGGGGAACAGACCTAAACAGAATTCACAAAGGATGAATCCCTAATGGTTGAAAGACACTTGAAGAAATGCTCAGAATCTTTAATCATCAGAGAAATGCAATTTAAGAGGACTCTGAGATTCCATCTCACACCTGTCAGAATGGCTAAGATCACAAACTCAAATGACAGAACATGCTGGCGAGGTTGTGGAGAAAGGGCAACATTCCTCCATTGCTGGTGGGAGTGTAAGCTTGTACAACCACCAAGAAAATCAGTCTGATCTTGCCTTTAAAGGTCCAATCACACTTTTGCATTCTGAATTAGCATTTTCAAAAGCCAAAGATTCAATTAGTATTTTTCTGACTTCTGAATTTGAAACTATTCAGTTTACAGCTGAAACCAATATTTGCAAAAAAAAATCAGTGAAGGCTTTTTTTGAGACCTTGTATAATTTTAGTAAATGATTCAGACCCCTTTACTGATTCTTCAACCTTATCCTAAGCACTTAAAGGTGCTTAATAACATAGCACCAAGGTGTGATTATCAAAATCAAGCTGTCTTTGTAAATCAGAATATTGACCAACAGTTAGCAACTGATCCTGGGAAATATCAGTACCTCTGGCTTGATTTTGTTTTTCTATGACCTTAGCTTTCTCTTTCCACAATGATTGCCATTGTAACTGAGTACCAATATTGTTTCTGAGTTTCCAATATTGCTGTTGCCAAATCTTTCCAGTCTTGGGGGGATAATTCTGTTCTGAGTTGCCCATGAATTTAGAATCTGCTTCACATAAGATGAATGTATATCATAGGAAATAATTGCTTCCATAAATCTCCACAAGTGTCATATGTCAATTTGATTCCATTTAATTTCATTATAACCTTGGGGGTTACATTTGTCTCCTGGAAGACCTTTTATAGTAACTGGACAAACTCATGTTGGTTTCTAACAACCTTGGGCTGCCCCTTCAGTTTCATTATATGGTAGCCTAGTTGACTCTTATCTAAATTCCTCTGTCTGTGTTGAATATTTTTCATATTCTCATTTATGGGTCTTTCCAAGGCTTGTCTAAATTCCTCTTTGTTTGAGTATTTTTTCTTATTCTCATTTATAAGTCTCTCTAATTGTGCTCCTAGGGCTTGTATGTTATCAATCCACTTTTTCTTTGAGTGAGAACAGAAAGTCATTATGGCCATTAACAATGAAGTATAAAATACCAAAATGATAATAATCATAATTGGTAATTGGACAATTTCAGCAAATTCACTTAGCTTTTTATTTCTGGCTTCTATTTTCAAGCCATCTAGAGTAGCACTGTATATAAAGGATCCTAAATCCTTCTATTATGCTTCCCATCCGTAACTCTCTCCTTGAGGACTTCCAAATCTGATGAACCCTCACTTTGTCTGCAAGTGGAATAATCTCTCTGTCTGTGGGGTCTTACCACAAGTTAGAGCATCAAAACTTTGTTTTAAATAACTAAAATATCCCAGTCATTTGATTTTGCCAGTGAAGACTCAGAAGTCAGATTCTGGGGTAAAAGCCTACTAGCTCAGAGAGGCAGAGAAAGCACCCAACTGATGTTCCTATTCAGCTGAAAACCCAGTGCAAAAGTCCAGAGCTAAGAAGTTCTTTCTTCTTCTCCATGCTGTCTTAAATATGCTCTAGTTCAATGTCTCTCCTTTCTGTTTAATATCTGTCAGCTGTTTCTTTCTCTGCCTCTTGACCTAGGTTTAACTTTATTTACTCCTGTGTACAGAAAGCTCTTGGATTAAAGGTGTGGGGTAAGGCAGAAAGTAAGCAACAAACTCTAGTTTCAAAGGCTGAGCTATCCCACAGTTAGAAACAGATTTTTCCAGTTCAGAGTCTCAGGGTTCACAGTGTGACCAAACATCCTGCAACAACCAGGCCAATTTCATATACAATGAAGTGAACATGAGTTACCTCAGGCAATAAAGTAACATTTTGAATGGTGAGTGGACAGTCAAAAAATCGGAAGTGTCTAAAAGTATGTTAAAGGACTTGTTATTAGTCTGTATTTTGGAATTGTTGTGAGCAGAAATACAGTTACCAGAAAATAAGCTTCAAGTGAAACAAAAGGAAAATATAAAGATTCTAACCAAAGAAGTAGATTATGTTTGTGCATATTTTTGTCATATTTATGGGGAAGTAAATAGAAATGGGAATATATGCAGAATACCAACGTGGTAATTGAAAATTTTGAGCTTCTAAAAGAAAGATGACTTAA
Organism: Lophiomys imhausi; assembly: GCA_907164525.1. Classification (NCBI taxonomy): domain Eukaryota; kingdom Metazoa; phylum Chordata; class Mammalia; order Rodentia; family Muridae; genus Lophiomys; species Lophiomys imhausi. Next base: position 723,461 of record CAJQZJ010032618.1, on the reverse strand, counting down.
ACAGTAAAAACTGAAACTAAATTAAATATTTAAAAAATTTAAGATATATTTCTGAGTAGTACTCCATTGTGTAAATGTACCAGAAACAGTGAAATCATGCAATTTGTAGCCAAATGGATGGAACTAGAAAAACTCATCCTGAGTGAGCTAACCCAGACTCCGAAAGATGCACAAGGCATCTATTCACTTATAATTGGATTTTAGTCATGTAGCACAGGATAACTATCCTACAACCAACACACCAGAAGGAACAGGAACATAGACCTTGTTACCTGTTAGTGGGACACTTTGCCCTAATGGAGTTTTCACATAGGCCCCCAGTGCAAGAGGAAGCTCTCAATACACATATGACTGATGAACTGAGGGGGGCTGATATATAGGGGCAACCTACTCTGGAGGAAGAGGACAGGTGGGGGGGGAGAAGGTGGGGGGTGGGACTGGGAAGGGTGGAGGGAGGGGACTGTGATGGAGATGTAACTTGAAATAATAAATAAACAAAAAAGATATATTTTTGATTTAATACTCTGAATGTATAAAGATCATGAATCACCAAGAACATGGTTCTGTACTCAGTAAGAAATGCACCAAAAGAGAGACAAAGAGAGAAGTTGGGTAAGGGAGAAAGAAGGAGGGTGAGGGAGAGAAAGTGGGGAAATGGAGGGGAAAGGGACAAGGAGGAGGGAAAAAGTGGGGAAGAGGAAAGAAAAAAAAGATTAACAACTGGCTATGCATTTTAAAAAAGATATTTGTTTATTTTTATTTTACATGTATGGGCATTTTACCAACCTTTATGTGTGTTCTTCACATATGTGCAGTGTTGTGAAGTCTGGAGAAGAGCATTGGATTCTCTGGAACAGCAGCTACAGAGAGCTGTGAGCCACTCCATGAGTGTTGAGAACTGAACCAAGGTCCTCTGGAAGAGCAATAAGTGTTCTGGACCACTGAGCCATATCTTCTGCCCTGGTTTTATTGTTATTTTAAATAAAAATAAGGAAGAAAAATCCAAACTCACAGTCAAACAAAGAGTCTTTTTTTTTTTTTTTAAGAACACACTTCCAATACTGATGAAGATTTATTATCAAAGTTAGTTTCAGTTAAGGAGAAAAGAGCCCTACCTTGAAGAAGCAACCATAGACTTTTGCATCATAATAAGATATAGACCAAGGGGGAAAGGTACTACAAGGCCTTTCTCTTCATGCCCTTAAGGAAATGTGTGTGGCGCTATCTAGCAACAACCAAGGGCAATGACATCGTAGGCTATGTAGAAAGAACACAATGGCCTTTGGGGAAACAGAATTGCAAAGACTCTAGATGAGAAGTCACCATTAGTTAGAACTGGACTTCAGCGGAGAATGGAGAGGAGGCCCTCCCTCGTAGTTTAAAGATATTATTCTTTGTGTTGAACATGATCTATGAGTCCTGGCTTGGGTGAAGCTGACAAAGATGGATACAGAGTATTCTTGCCTTCAAGGAGCTTAGGCTGGTTAGTTGATAATTTGAATAAAATATTGTTGAAGTGGTTATAAAGTTGGCCTCTCGAAGAGGATTTTATTAAATTTGCCTGGAGCACTTCTATATAGCCCCTTGCAAATGCAAGCTGTTTCTTCTTCTTCTCCTCCTTCTTCTCCTTCTTCTTCTTCTTCTTCTTCTTCTTCTTCTTCTTCTTCTTCTTCT
>CAJQZJ010032618.1:701706-713120 GCA_907164525.1 Lophiomys imhausi | reverse complement strand
TGGTATGTTCTTTCTTAGTTTTGGAAGCTGCAGGCTCTGCACTTCCTATATAAGCAAATATATTTATCCCTCTCAGGTCTCTGAGGTGGTTGAAGAATAGACAGATAGAATCTTATAGTTAAATTTTGAACTGTTTAGGAATCAAGAGGGTGTTATAGATCTAAGAAGATACTCTTAAAAGTGTGTTGCAAGATAGTAAGAATGTTGAGTCACATATAGACCTTTAAACTCATGGAGTTGGGTAGATAGTAGAATGTTAAAGTCAGGGGCCAAATAGGTATAAACTGAACATTGGGAAGGTATACTGGGCCAATTTACTCTCATAAATGTGGCATATTTATATCTATTGTTTTGTATAATACTTACTGTTATAAGAGAAGGAACCAGCTGTTGGACTGAAAGGGGAAACCTCTGGAGGGAAGAGGGTGGAAGGGCGGGTTAGGAAGGCTGAATAGGGAGGGGTTTGTTACTGACATGTAACTTGAAAAAAAAAGAAATAAAGTACAAAAAAAAAAAAAAACATCTTCTTAGATCTAGAACGCCCTCTTGATTCCTAAACCACTCAAAATTTAACTATGAGACTGAGAGTTCAACCACCTCAGAGACCTGAGAGGGATAAATATATCTGATTATACAGGAAGTGCAGGGCCTGCAGCTTCCAAAACTAAGAAATGACACCAGTGGCTGCCTGGACAGTTCCCATTTTCTCTTCATACATTCCAGCATCAATCTTCAGCCTTTTGGTCTGTTTCTCTGACAGACATTTATTGTAGAGCAGGGATTATGAAGCACTTACCTACCCTGTCTTGGCAGAGCTAGGCTGTCGACTTCCCTGCTACCAAGTTTTGTCCTTTTTGGACAGCAGTCTCTGCAGTTGAAGCAAGGGGTTTTTTCATGCCAAGAGATAGGCTTGCCACTAATTCAACCATCTCACACTGGAGATTCTTCGATGCTTATCTTCTACTTGGAGTAGAATAGGGGGCGCTGTCAGGAGCTGATATGTCTCGATATCAAAAAAAATTTATTTAAGACAAAAATCTTTGAATGCCATATTCTGCAGATCTCTTGGGGTTTTTGAAGATGCCCTATCTATCTCTTGTATTTAGATAAGCAAATGTTGCTTGTCTCTTAACAACTTGATTTCTGAGTAGCTTAGAGAATATCTGTGATAAACTATCATAGTAGCTAAAAAGTGAAATGCTTGCATGACTAGGAGTTTGTATTTCTTTTTTTTTTTTAATTCTTTTTTTTTTCTTCAAGTTACATCTCAGTCACAAACCCCTCCCTATTCCCCCTTCCTATCCCGCCCTTCCACCCTCTTCCCCCCAGAAGTTTCCCCTTTCAGTCCAACACATGGTTCCTTCTCTTATAACAGTAAGTATTATACAAAACAATAGATATAAATATGCCACATTTATGAGAGTTAAATGGCCCAGTATACCTTCCCAATGTCCAGTTTATACATATTTGGCCCCTGACTTTAACATTCTACTATCTAACAATCTCCTTCTATTTAAAGGTCTATATGTGACTCAACATTCATACTAACTTGCAACACACTTTTAAGAGTATCTTCTTAGATTTATAACACCCTCTTGATTCCTAAACAATTCAAAATTTAACTATGAGACTCTAGCTGTCTATTCTTCAACCACCTCAGAGACCTGAGAGGGATAAATATATTTGCTTATATAGGAAGTGCAGGGCCTGCAGCTTCCAAAACTAAGAAAGGACATACCAATGACTGCCTGGACAGTTCCCATTTTCTCTCCATACATTCCTGCATCAGTCTTCAGCCTTTGGGTCCTGTTTCTCTGACAGACATTTGTTGTAGAGCAGGGATTATGAAGGACTTACCTACCCTGTCTTGGCAGAGTTAGGCTGTCGACTTCCCTGCTACCAAGTTTTGTCCTTTTTGGACAGCAGTCTGTCTGCAGTTGGTGCAAGGATTTTTTTCATGCCAAGAGAAAGGCTTGCCACTAATTCAACCATCTTACAGTGGAGGTTCTTTGATGCTTATCTCCTACTTGGAGTAGAATAGGGGGTGCTGTCAGGCGCTGATATGTCTCGATATAAAAAAAAACCTTGATTTAAGATAACATCTTTGAATGCCATATTCTGCAGATCTCTTGGGGTTTTTGAAGATGCCCTATCCATCTCTTGTATTTAGATAAGAAAATGTTGCTTCTCTCTTAGCAACTTGATTACTGTGTAGTTTAGAGAATATCTGTGATAGACTGTCATAGTAGCTAACAAAGTGACATGTTTGCATGACTAGGAGTTTGTTTTAACTATCCTAGACCGTTTTAGATGGTTGGTATCAAGAGGTCAGAGCTTCACATTTTATTTTTAAGTATCTCTAGGTATGATACCATTAGGAAGCGTTACCTTTAAATTTGTATCAATATACAAAGATCTATTCAATTGTGGTTAAATATACTCTTAATTATGTATCAATATACCAATATCAATGCCTATGTAGCCCAATATAATCTTAATATTACGTCCATATGCAAGGGTCAATACCATTGTGGCCAACTATAATCTTAATTTTGTATCAATATACAAAGATCAATACCGATGTAATCCAATACAATCTTATTTTTGCACAATAAACAATGGTCAATACCACTTTAGCCAAATAAACTACTAATTTTGTGTCAATATACAAAGGTATAAGGGCATATTCAATAATCTGCCCCTTCTTCTTGGACCTTCCTGTGCTATGTCTATATCTCATTTTTCTCAGCCCATGCACTCCTACATAGGAGAGGAAGAAGGATACAGAAAAGGAAAAGTAGGAATTCCCTGGGGCTAACCTCCAAAACCCATTAAGACAGGATCATTTATCAGCTTGTATTCTCTTCCGCTACACATCAAAGTTTTCAGTTATCCTTCAAATAACCTAAAAGAAGGGCAGAGAAACACCTTCCCCACCCTCTGGGCATGGGACCTCGCTCCTTAAAGTGACTTCCTGCTGATTTGGGTCGTAGTAGACCTGTTTGGGGCCCGAACCCAAATGGGAAAAATAGTTAAAAATGTTAGTACACTCCTTTTATGTTCAGTCCTTCTGTTCTCAGCTGTTTAGATGACCTAAGGGGTTTGTAGGCAGAAGCTGATCTTGCAGGCTTCACTGAGGTTCCGGCTGGGGCATTGTGTAGAGCTGAACGGTCCCAGTGACATTGGATTGCTGTGGTGGTTGCAGGCCCCCGATGCAGACAGCTATTGAGGAAGTCTGCCAGGCAGAATCAACTGGGTCACTCATCCTCCTTGGTGCCTGATTCTGCTCTCTGCTGAGGATTCCGCTGTCCGCCGTCCCCAGGCTCCCCTAATGGACACTTCGATTCTCCTGGAACGATAAGAACAGAGCCCTGCCCCAATCCCAACCCTAGGACAATTGCCCTCTTTTTTTGGGGGGGGGGGCTAGGTAGTACTTCTCCTGTAGCAAATTTGGCCTTCTGACAACATACAAAGCGTTATCTTTCAATCTGGGTTAAAGAAGAAATCATTCTGTCACCTTGGAGCTAAACCAGCTCTAGTGTATAGATTTTGAGATACCAAAGGACAATCTGCCTGCATCAAGAAGGCCTTTTGTAATTAGCCTCCAAACCTAGGTCCCTCCAAATCCCATGTGTGTGTCCCTGAACTCTAATTATTGGGATCAGGGACCTGTGTTTCCCATCTGAAGGAATCAAATATGTGTTCCACCACTCCTGGATTGAAGTCTTTCTCTATTTAGTGTTTGCCCTGCATCAGGCTGACCCTGAGCTCTGGGATCTGCCCGTTTCTATCTCCAGTGTGCTGGGAGCTGGGACCAAGGGTGTACTCTTCTTGAATGTTGGGATCAAGAGTATGCACCCTCACCACCCCGCTCCGTATGACTCCAGAATACATAAGACCACCAACTCTACTGTGCTCCCCCCCCCCCCCCGTCTCCGCTGAAGTCAAAGTCATGGGCCAATACCACAGTTCTCTTGTATTTTACCTTAGCTCCACATCTTCTCTACACCTGGAGGTCTGCAAAACCAGGCCGAATGGCTGTATCCTCTATTCCATTCACAGTGTTTCAGCCCTGCCCCCTGCCTTTTTTTTTTTCTTAGTTAATAAATTTATTTGTTTGTTGCTTCAGGTTACATCCTTATCATATTGTCCTCTTTTCCAGCTTCCCAGCCCCACCCTCCCATCCTCTACCCCCTGATTCTTCCGTCTTGTTCCTCTGGGGTAGAATGTCCCTGCCTAACAGTCTCTCACCACAGATCAGGAGTCATTTGAGGCCAAGAGCCTCTTCATTCACCGGGGCCCTACGAGGCAGTACTGCCAGTGAATGGTGTCTCATTGCTACTGGGGGAATACTAAGAAAAAAAGACCAACAAACACACAAACCCACAAAAACAAAGAATATCAACAAAAAAAGAGAGGAAAAAGAGAAGGGAAAAGGAAAAAGAAAAAAGAAAAAAAAAAGAAGGAAAAAGAAAAAGATAAAAAAAAATTATGTCCATGTTCCTTTTGGTGTGTTGGTTGTAGTACAGATATCCTGTACGATATACTTAAAATCCTACTATAAGTGAATAGATGCCATGTGCGTCCTTCTGAGACTGGGTTAGCTCACTCAGGATGAGCTCCTCTAGATTCATCCATTTGGTTGCAAAGTGCATGATTTCATTGTTTCTGATAGCTGAGTAATATTCCATTGTATAGATGTACCACAATTTTTTAATCCATTCTTCAGTTGAGGGACATCTGGGTTGTTTCCAATTTCTAGCTATTACAAATAAGGCTGCTATGAACATAGATGAGGAGACTTCCCTATGTCTCCGTGAGAGGTCCTTTGGTTGTATACCCAGAAGTGGTATGGCTGGGTCTTGAGGCAAGGTTATTCCTAGATTTCTAAGATATCGCCAGACAGACCTCCATTGTGGTTGCACAAGTCTGCACTCCCACCAGCAATGGAGTAGGGTTCCCCTTTCTCCACACCCTCACCAGCATGCGCTATCATTTCAGCTCTTTGTCTTAGCCATTCTAACAGGTGTTAGGTGGAATCTCAGGGTCGTCTTGAGTTGCATTTCTCTGATGATTAAGGATGTTGAACATTTCTTCAGGTGTCTCTCAGCCCTTAGGGATTCCTCCTTTGTGAATTCTCTATTTAGCTCCATCTCCCATTTTTTGATTGGATTATTTGGTTTCTTGGCATTTATTTTCTTGAGTTCTTTGTAGAGTTTAGATAATAGCCCTCTATCAGATGTGGGGTTGGTGAAGATTTTCTCCTAGTCTGTTGGTTGCCGTTTTGTTCGAATGATAGTGTCCTATGCCTTACAGAAGCTTTTCAGTTTCATGAGGTCCCATTTATTGATTGTTGATCTCAGGTCCTGAGCTGTTGGTGTTCTGTTCAGGAAGTTGTCACCTGTGCCAATGAGTTTGAGGGTTTCTACTACATTTTCTTCTAGTATCTTTAGTGTGGCTGGCCTTATGTTAAGGTCTTTGATCCACTTGGAATTAAGTTTTGTACAAGGTGATAGGTATGGGTCTAATTTCATTCTTTGGCATGTGGACATCCAGTTGGACCAGCACCATTTGTTGAAGATGCTGTCCTTCTTCCATTGTGCGTTTTTGGCTTCTTTATCAAAGATTAGTTGGCTATAGGTGTGTGGATCCATGTTTGGGTCTTCAATTCGATTCCATTGATCCACTGGTCTGTTTCTATACCAGTACCATGCTGTTTTTATTACTGTTGCTCTGTAATACAGCTTGAAATCTGGGACGGTGATACCTCCAGATGTTTTTTCATTGTACAGGATTGATTTAGCTATTCTGGGCTTTTTGTTGTTCAATATGAAGTTGAGAATAGCTTTTTCCAGGTCTATAAAGAATTGTGTTGGTATTTTGATAGGAATTGCATTAAATCTATATATTGCTTTTGGTAGGATAGCCAATTTTATTATGTTGATCTTACCTATCCATGAGCATGGGAGGTCTTTCCATCTTCTACAGGCCTCTTCCATTTCTTTCTTCAGGGGCTTGAAGTTCTTGTTATATAGGTCCTTTACATGCTTGGTTAGAGTTACCCCCAGGTATTTTATGTTGTTTGTGGCTATTGTGAAGGGGGTTGTTTCCCTTATTTCTTTCTCGGTATATTTGTTTGTTGTATAAAGAAGGGCTTCTGATTTTTTTGAGTTAATTTTGTATCCAGCCACCTTGCTGAAGATGTTTATCAGCTGTAAGAGTTCTTTGCACCAACTGCAGACAGACTGCTGTAAAAAGGACAAAACTTGGTAGCAGGGAAGTCGACAGCCTAACTCTGCCAAGACAGGGTAAGTAAGTCCTTCATAATCCCTGCTCTACAACAAATGTCTGTCAGAGAAACAGGATCCAAAGGCTGAAGATTGATGCTGGAATGTATGGAGAGAAAATGGGAACTGTCCAGGCAGTCATTGCTATGTTCTTTCTTAGTTTTGGAAGCTGCAGGCCCTGCACTTCCTATATAAGCAAATATATTTATCCCTCTCAGGTCTCTGAGGTGGTTGAAGAATAGACAGGTAGAGTCTCATAGTTAAATTTTGAACTGTTTAGGAATCAAGAGGGTGTTATAGATCTAAGAAGACACTCTTAAAAGTGTGTTGCAAGTTAGTATGAATGTTAAGTCACATATAGACCTTTAAACTCAAGGAGATGGTTAGATAGTAGAATGTTAAAGTCAGGGGCCACATATGTATAAAATGGACATTGGGAAGGTATACTGGGCCATTTATCTCTCATAAATGTGGCATATTTATATCTATTGTTTTGTATAATACTTACTGTTATAAGAGAAGGAACCATCTGTTGGACTGAAAGGGGAAACTTCTGGGGGGAAGAGGGTGGAAGGGCGGGATAGGAAGAGGGAATAGGGAGGGGTTTGTGACTGAGATGTAACTTGAAGAAATTAATAAAGTATATAAAAAAATAAAATTCTGAAACCAAAAAAAAAAAAAAGAGTTCTTTGGTGGAGTTTTTGGGGTCGCTTATGTATACTAACATATCATCTGCAAATAGGGATAATTTGACTTCTTCATTTCCAATTTTTATCCCTTTGACCTCCTTTAGTTGTCTTATTGCTCTAGCAAGGACTTCAAGTAATATATTGAAGAGATATGGTGAAAGTGGACATCCTTGTCTTGTCCCTGAGTTTAGAGGAAATGCTTCAAGTTTCTCTCCATTTAATTTGATGTTGGCTACTGGCTTGCTGTATATTGCCTTTATTATTTCTAGGTATGGTCCTTGTATGCCCGTTCTCTCCAGGACTTTTAGCATGAAGGGGTGTTGGATTTTGTCAAATGCTTTTTCTGCATCTAGCGAGATTATCATGTGGTTTTTTTCTTTCATCTTTTTTATGTGGTGAATTACATTGATAGACTTTCGTATATTGAACCATCCCTGCATTCCAGGGATGAAGCCTACTTGATCATGGTGTATGATACTTTTGATGTGTTCTTGAAGTCGGTTTGCTAGTATTTTATTAAGTATTTTTGCATCTATGTTCATGAGGGAGATTGGTCTGAAGTTCTCTTTCTTTGTTGGGTCTTTGTGTGGTTTAGGAATCAGAACGACAGTGGCCTCATAGAATGAGTTTGGCAGTGATCTTTCTGTTTCTATGTGGTGGAAGAGTTTGAAAAGTAATGGTGTTAGTTCCTCTTTGAAGGTCCGGTAGAATTCCGTGCTAAAGCCATCTGGCCCTGGGCTTTTTTTGGTTGGGAGATTATTAATGACTGTTTCTATTTCCTTAGGTGTTATTGGGCTGTTTAAGCTGTTAATCTGATTTTGATTTAGTTTTGGTAGGTGGAATTTATCGAGGAAATTGTCCATTTCGCTTAGGTTTTCAAATTTAGTGGAATATAGATTTTTAAAGTAATGCCCGAATATTTTCTGGATCTCCTCAATATCTGTTGTTATTTCTCCCTTTCATTTCTGATTTTGTTGATTTGTGTTCTTTCCCTTTGCCTTTTAGTTAATTTGGCTAGGGGTCTGTGTATTTTGTTGATTTTCTCTAAGAACGAACTCTTGGTTTCATTGATTCTTTGTATAGTTCTTTTTGATTCTAAGTTGTTGATTTCAGCTCTAAGTTTGATGATTTCCTGTCTTCTACTCTTCTTGGGAGTTTTTGTTTCTTTTTTTTCCAATTCACCCAGCTTAGCTGTTAGTTCACTAATATGAGCTGTCACAATTTTCTTTTTGAAAGCACTTAGTGCTATGAACTTTCCTCCCAGTACAGATTTCAATGTATCCCATAGGTTTGGGTATGTTGTGTCTTCATTGTCGTTGGATTTTAAGAAGTCTTTGATTTCCTTCTTTATTTCTTCCCTGACCCAGTGGTCATCCAGTAAGGAGCTGTTCAATTTCCATGTGTGTGTAGGCTTTCTGTTGATTCTTTTGCTGTTGAAGACTAGCTTTATTCCATGGTGGTCTGATAAGATACAAGGTGTTATTTCAATTTTCTTGTATCTATTGAGACTATCCTTGTGACCAACTATGTGGTGATTTTGGAGAAGGTTCCGTGGGGTGCTGAGAAAAAGGTGTATTCCTTTGTGTTTGGGTGAAATGTTCTGTAGATATCTGTTAGGTCCATTTGTTTCATGATCTCTGTTCGACTCAATATTTCTCTGTTTGTCTTCTGTCTTGATGATCTGTCCTTTATTGTGAGTGGGGTGTTGAAGTCTCCCACTACTAATGTGTTGTGATCGACGTGCGCTTTAAGTTTTAGAAGTGTTTCTTTTACGAAAGTAGGTGCCTTTGTATTTGGGGCATAGATGTTCAGTATTGAAATTTCCTTTTGAAGAATATTCCCTTTAATGAGTATATAGTGCCCTTCTTTGTCTTTCTTCATTAACTTCAGTTGGAAGTCTGTTTTGTTTGATATTAGGATGGCTACTCCAGCTTGCTTCCTGGGTCCATTTGCTTGGAAAACCTTTTCCCAGCCCTTTACTCTGAGGCAGTGTCTATATTTTGTAGTTAGATGTGTATCTTGTATACAGCATAAGGAAGGGTCTTGCTTGCAGTTCCACTGTGTAAACCTATGTCTTTTTATTGGGGAGTTGAGTCCATTGATGTTGATAGATATTAGTGACCTGGGGTTGTTATTTCCCATTAGTTTGGTATAGGTGGTGGTCCTGTGCCTCTTTTGGTTTAGTTGCTGAGGGGTTTTCTATTCTCTTTGTTTTCTTGGGTGGAGTTTTCTTCTCTGGGTTGGGATTTTCCTTCTAGGATTTTCTGTAGGGCTGGGTTTGTGGGTAGATATTGTTTAAATTTGATTTTGTCATGGAATATCTTGTTTTCTCCATCTGTGTTGATAGAGAGTTTTGCTGGGTGAAGTAGTCTGGCTGGGCACCTATGATCTCTCAGGACTTGTAGTATATCTGACAAGGCCCTTCTAGCTTTTAACGTTTCTGGGGAGAAGTCAGGTGTAATTCTGATGGGTCTGCCATTGTATGTGACTTGACCTTTTTCTCTTACAGCTTTTAATATTCTTTCCTTATTCTGTACACTTGGAGTTTCAATTCTTATGTGGTGAGAGGAGTTTCTTTTCTGGTCTAATCTGTTTGGTGTTCTGTAAGCCTCTTGGATTTTTATTGGCATCTCTTTTTTCAGGTTTGGGAAGTTTTCCTCTATGATTTTGTTGAAGATATTTCCTGGACCTTGGAGTCAGGAGTCCTCTCTTTCCTCTATACCTATAATTCTTAGGTTCTGTCTTTTCATTGAGTCCTTGATTTCTTGGATGTTGTGGGTGAGAGATTTTTTAGCCTTCTCATTTTCTTTGGATGTTGTACTGATTTCTTCCACTGAATCTTCCATGCCTGAGATCCTGTCTTCCATCTCTTGCATCCTATTGTTGATACTCACATCGTAGTTCCTGTTCTCTTCCCTTGGTTCTCCACTTCCTCTTTTAACTCTGACTGTGTTTTCTTTATTGTTTCTATTTCTATTTTCATGTCTTGTATGGTTTTGTTCGTTTTGTACATTTCCTTCTCCAGCTTGCTTGTTTTTGTATGAAAATCTTTCATGGCTTTTTCCTTTTCCTGTTCAAACTCTGTCACCTTGGCTTGGAGCTCTTTAATGGTGTTGTTCCTAGTTTTGATTTGTAGAATTGTGGCTTCTTTGAATTCCTTCATAGATTTAAGTTCTTCTTGCAGGGACTCTATCACTTTCCATAATGCAAAATTGTCAATGTTTTCATGTGTTTCTGTTGTTGTGTGGTCATCTGAATTGGATGAGCTATGATGATTCTGTTTTGTTGGAGTCATATTTCCTTGATTTCTATTTTTTTTTTTTTTGACCTTTGGCCATTGCTTGCGTTTAGCTGTCTGTTTTCTGTGCTTGGAACCACAGTGGGTGATTTGGTGCAGGGGACGAGTTACTTGGCTATCTGTCGTTGCTTACAGGGGGATTTCAAGGTCACTGTGGTTTTAATCGCCTGAGGCACTGTGAGCTGGTGCAGCCTATTCCCAGGTTGTGAGTAATGGACCAGGATTGTTTCACTGCTCCCAATTCAGACTTCTCTGTGTTGCACTCTGAGTTATCAGCCTGTAATGGTTCTGATGGTATGGGCCTGTTTGCCCAGGCACAGATTCTGTGGGCTTTGTTTGTCATCATGTGGGCTGACAGGGTCTGGCTCCACACCTAATATGTCTGGATTTTCCAGGATACAGCTATGGTCCCTATTTCTGTTTTCTCTCTAGGCTTCTCGCCACAGGGCTGGACTCTGTGCCTGATTCCCTTCCTGTCTGCACCGCCACAGGTCCCGTGGGTACCCCAAGCCCCGGATCCTCCGGCTGCCTGAGTGGTCCTCTCATCCCAGCAGCTCAGCCGTGGGTGCACGGATCCCTGGCCCAGCCCACGCCTGTCTCTCTCCCGAGATGACCAGCTGTGTGTTCGAGGGGATTTGGCCCTGCCAGCCGGGCTCCCTTCCCAGGTGCGCCAACGTAAGTGCGCAGGATTCGGCCCCTCCCACCCGCCTTTGTGTTCCCAGCTTCCCGTGCTCGCGCTCTCTCGGAACCTCCCGCCCTCTGCTTCACGAGCGGCTGCGGACCACCCGCTGAGCCCCCTGTTTGTTTCTTGCTAAGCCTTCCACTATCTCGCAAAGTTTTTTAAGTGGGTATAAGTTCAACCTGATGTGTGGGGAGCCCAATAGGCCAGCGATCTATGGCCAAGTGGACCCTGATTCTGCCTGCTGTAAGTTGGGATCGATCTTACCAGGCACCTCTCCAAATGGGAGTTCCCGAATCCCGGGTTTAGTGGCTTCCGTGTCTGTGAGAGATGGGGAGAGCCTTGCCCTGGGACTTTTAACAGTCCCTTGGGAGCTGTGAGTGTTCTGGGGGGGCGGTCTAGCCCCTCCGGTTTTTGCACAATGCCCAATAACTCTGTGTTTTTTATGGCTCTTCCCCCCC
>CAJQZJ010032618.1:683335-699359 GCA_907164525.1 Lophiomys imhausi | reverse complement strand
ATATATATATATATATATATATATATATATATATATATATATATCCAACAACAACAGCAATAAAACACTAGTTCTTCATCATTTTCTCCAAATAGTCTCAGTAAGAATTTCCAAAAAAAAAAAAAGAATTTCTAGTCACCTGTCAACCTTGAAATTCAAAAGGAGTGACAGTATTATCTTTCATTCTCAACTCACCTCCCATGTCTCCCTGTCTCCCTCCCCTTTTTTCCTCCCTCATCCAACAATAGTTTACTAACACCAATGAAGCAAATAAAAATGTTCTAAAATACAGAAAATCCATCCTGGATATTTCAGGTGAGTGTCATCTTTTATGTCCTCAAGACCCATGAAGCTCCTTCGCACGTCTACAGCCTATGAAAGATGATCAAGAATTTGAACCTTCTTTGCTTCTACAAGTCTCAGTCAGAAGAACCTTATTGTCTGTTGGGTTGGCTTCATGGGGTCACAGCTTTTGGCCACTTTTGAAAATGCCTCTTGCTCTGCGTCGCCTCACACACTGCTCTGTGCTCTACTGTTCAACTCTCTCACACTTGTACTTGATATTGCTGAAAAAAAAAAAGAACTATGTAAGATCATTTCTACAAAAAAATAGTATACATTTTATCTTGTTTTCATCTTGAAATTCTTAATGATATTGTAATAGGAGTTCTCACATTTTCAGTTTGCACTCATGTGCACTCTGGGGTGGGGGCTGAATCTTTATCTTAGCCACAAATAGACAGATAGTTGCCATAGAGGAGCCAAGCAGCTGGAAGCAGCAAACAGTTGTTATGTTTTTGTTTTAATTATTTAGCTTGAACAGCAAATTTTCAATTTTAAACAATATGTTTAATTATAATTTATCTTAAAAATGCAAGCCCTTTTCACTATTGAAAAATTCATTGAGGACTCAGAAGAATTGAATCTCTGTCCTCTGTCATAGAAAGCATGGACTTTCAATGATTTGTTTTTGAACAATAGTGTGGGATAACCTTGATCAATTTTAAATTGGAAAAAAAAAAAGTTAACAGAGATAGATTTAACTTTTAAAAAGCCACAGATGCATAGTCTTTCTTGCATGAACTCTCTCACAGTTGTACTTGATATTGCTGAAAAAAAGAACTACGTAAGATCATTTCTACAAAAAAATGAATAGTATACATTTTATATACCTTCTAGATAATTGTAAAAATGGTATAAGGGTGTATGAGTGAGTGCTCACAACTAAAGTAAAATTTCCATTATCTCATCCCATCTGACCTAATATTAATTCAGAAGACTTTAAACCTATTCTTTAAAGATACTGAGGTAACTCAAAAGGAAATTAGTGGTCATGGGGCCACAGATAATCAACACACAGAATTGATAAAATATGTTTCAATCATATAAATCATGGATTTCAAATGTGGAGACATGTTTATATAAGTAAAATACTGAATTTATATGTGTATCATTTAATTATTATATCTAACCTTTTGGAAATTTAGTCAACATGTCTCTAATCATTTTATATATATATATATATATATATATATATATATATATATATATATAATTTAAATATTTATTCCTCCTCATGTCCTAAGAATTTTCCAATTGGGAAAGTGAGGAGTGGCTAGGCCTTTCAGGTTGACTTTATCTTTAAACGTATTCAGTGGTAACTGCAGACCTTTCAAAATCACATATTAACATAAGGTGATTTTCCTGGTGTTCTGATTCATTTGCTTTTTCTACAATGTGGACAATTGATTAGCATAGCTAATTGAAAGTTGAACATGAGTGGGGGTGAGAGAGGAGAGGGTTGAGAGCATGAAGGGAAACTGATGGGGGACATCTCTGAAATAATCTGGAGACATTGACAGGGCATGCTCCTGGGAGGACAGGGGGATGATTCTAGATGAGACTTCTAGCAAGAGGGACAGGGAGACAGAAGTAGCCACCTCAAAGTCTAACAATCTCAGTGAAGGGAAGGGGGCACCAATCCACCCACAAAACTTTCTACCCATAAGTTACCCAGCCCACAAAGTGTACAGGGATAAAGATGGAGCAGTGATGGAGGGAAGGGCCAATCAATGACTGGCACACTTGAGACCCACACCATGGGAGACAGCCAAACCCCGACACTATTAATGGTACTCTAATATGCTTGCAGACAGGATCCTAACATAACGGTCCTATGAGAGGCTCCACCCTACAGCACATCAAACAAATGCTGAGACCAAATAGATGCTGGGACCCACAGTCAAACAGGCTGAGTAGACCTATGCCCATCAACACATATGCAGCTCTGTCCTCTCAGAAATATCCTAACAAGTGGAGAGGGGACTGCATTTTGATACATAGTCTGCTGCCAGGTTGCAGAACACATCCCCCTAGTGGGGTTGCAATGTCTGGCCTCAATGGAAGAAGTTGCTCTTAGGCATGATCTGACTGCATAAACTGGATTGCCTTGGCATGGCGAAGCTCCCCTTTTCTGAGGAGAAAGGGAGGGAGGGGTAGGGGGAAGAGGATAGGAGGATGCGACTGGGAAGAGAAGAGGGAGAGGGCCATGATCAAATTGTAAAATGAATTAACAAATTAAAAATTCTTTTTAAAAAGTTGAATATATTTAGGTTTTCTCAGTTGAAAGGCTCTTTACAGTTACAGAGTGCCAAACCGAATTGTTTTCATCTCTCTAGTCCAAGTCTTGGGTAGAGAATTTCTCCTAGACAGTTCTGCCAGGTTTAGGGCAAGCACACAACAGCATTTCTCCCCTAACTCACCCTTTCACTGCTGTGTCGGTAAAGAGAGGGTCCAATTGCCTGTCCCCCTCCGTGCTCTCCTGAACCCATGGCTGGGGACAGTGGTGATGGTGCTGGTGAGTTTATCACTGGAGATGCCAGCCCTGCGAGAATATTAAATGAAAGAAAGTGAGAAATAACCAAGTTAACCCAGTTTTTTCCACACAAACATTCATTACTATTTTGATTAAATCATCTTCACAAATATTTTTATTCTTCTGACTCTCATCCTTTTCTTTCCATTCCTTGTCTCACAATCTTGTCATAAAATGATTTTACTCATGGTATGGATGTCTTGCAGTCTCTCATCGCTTTACTTCATTCATCTGGTCTTCTACTTTATAGCCCAAGAGCTGTCTCAATGTTGCCTTAATGCTCTCTCTACTCTACTTATATGGCACCTACAACATTCTCTTTGCTATAAACAAAACAAGACTTTGTTCTGCACTTCCCAGCCCTCAACTTCAGATTCCAGTTCACTCCCTACCTTGACTCTTAGCATCTCGAACCCAATCAGCTTCTTTATTGAAATCTTTAGGCAAGTGATGTTGATTTAAATGCTATGGTGTGCTGTTTTAGGACTCGTCTAGAACAGACAATGTTTCTTAAATAACTGATTATGTTTTTATTGTAATTTGAAGTGCAGGTTTTTAGATTCACACAGGACTTTGACAAAATACTTGTGTTCCAGTTCTGAAGCATTATCTTGCACAGCTCACTCCTGACCGTGTTCCCATTAGAATGCTCATGCATCCAGATATTTTTATTTTTTTTATTAAATACTTTATTTTTTTCTTCAAGTTACATCTCAGTCACAAACCCTTCCCTATTCCCCCTTCCTGTCCCACCCTTCCACCCTCTTCCCCCCAACAGCTTCCCCTTTCAGTCCAACAAATGGTTCCTTCTCTAATAACAGTAAATACTATACAAAACAACAGAAATAAATATGCCACATTTATGAGAGTTAAATGGCCCAGTATACCTTCCCAATGTCCAGTTCATACATATTTGGCCCCTGACTTTAACATTCTACCATCTAACCATCTCTATGAATTTAAAGTTCTATAACTGACTTAGCTTTCATACTAACTTGCATCGCTATTATAACCATCCTCTTAGATCTAGAATGCCCTCTTGATTCCTAAACAACTCAAGATTTAGCTATGAGACTCAAGCTGTCTATTCTTCAACCACCTCAGAGAGCTGAGAAGGATAAATATATCTGATTATATAGGAAGTGCAGGGCCTGCAGCTTTCAATACTAAGAAATGACAAACCAGTGACTGCCTGGACAGTTCCCCTTTTCTCTCCACACATTCCAGCATCAGTCTTCAGCCTTTTGGTTCTGTTTCTCTGACAGACATTGATTGTAGTTTAAAAAAAAAAAGGCAGGTAACAATGCTAAAACACTGTAAATAAAATAAAGGATACAGCCGTTCAACCTGGTTTTATAAACCTCCAAGTGTCGAAAAAACGTAGAGCTAAGGTAAAATACATGAGAATTGTGGTGTTAACCCATGCCTTTAACTTCAGCAGAGATGGGAGGAGCACCATAGAGTTAGTGGTCTTATAAATTATAGAGTTACATGGAACAGGGTGGTGATGGTGCACACCCTTAATCCCATCATTCAAGAAGAGTACACCCTTAATCCCAACACACTAGAGACAGAAACAGGCAGATCTCAGAGCTCAAGGTCAGCCTGATACAAAACAAACTCTAAATAGAGAAAAACTTCGACCCAGGAGTGGTGGAACACATCTTTAATCCCTTCAGATGGGAACCACAGGTCTCTGATCCCAATAATTAGAATGCAGAGACACACACATAGGATTTGGAAAGACCTAAGTTTAAAAGCTACTTACAAAAGGCCTACTCAATACAAACAAATTGTCCTTTGAGATCTCAAAATATATACACTAAAGCTGGTTTAGCTCCAAAATAACAAAATAATTTCTTCTTTAACCCAGATAACACTTTATATATTGTCAAAAAACCAAATTTGCTTCAGGAGAAATATTACCTTGCCCCCCCCCAAAAAAAAGAGGGTAATTTTCCCAGAGTTAGGATTAGGGCAGGGCTCTGTTCTTATCTTTCCAGGAGAATCAAAGCATCCATTCAAGGAACCCAGGGACAACTGGACAAGGGAAACTTCAGCGGAAAACAGAATCAGACACCAAAGAAGACGAGTGACCCAGTTGATTCAGCCTGACAGACTCCCTCAATAGCGGTCTCCATCAAAAGCCTACAACCACACCAACTCAATATCGCTAAGACCGTTCAGCCCTACACAATGCCCCAGCCAGAACCTCAGTAAAGCCTGCAAGATCAGCTTCTGCCTACAAACTCCTTAGGACATCTAAACAGCTGAGAACAGAAGGACTGAACATAAAAGGATTGTACTAACATTTTCAACCATTTTTCCATTTTGGTTCGGGCCCCAAACAGGTTTACTACTACCCAAATCAGCAGGAAGTCATTTTAAGAGAGTGACGTCCCATGCCCAGAGGGTAGGGAGGGTATTCCCCCCCCCCCTTTTGGTTATTTGAAGGATAACTGAATACTCTGTTATTTAGGGGAAGAGATTACAAGCTGTTAAATGGTCCTGTTTAATGGGTTTTGGAGGTTAGATCCAGGGAATTCCTACTTTTCCTTTTCTGTATCCTTCTTTCTCTCCTATGTAGGAGTGCATGGGCTTGAGAAAAATGAGATATAGACATAGCACAGGAAGGACCAAAAAGAAGGGACAGATTATTGAATATGCCCTTATACCTTTGTATATTGATACAAAATTAGTAGTATATTTGGCTAAAGTGGTATTGACCATTGTTTATTGTGCAAAAATAAGATCGTATTGGACTACATCGGTATTGATCTTTGTATATTGATACAAAATTAAGATTATAATTGGCCACAATGGTATTGACCCTTGTATATGGACATAATATTAAGATTGTATTGGGCTACATAGGCATTGATATTTGTATATTGATACAAAATTAAGAGTATATTTAGCCACAATTGAATAGATCTTTGTATATTGATACAAAATTAAAGGTAACGCTTCCTAATGGTATCATACCTAGAGATACTTAAAAATAAAATGTGAAGCTCTGGCCTCTTGATACCAACCGTCTAAAACTTTTTAGAATAGTTAAGAAAAACAAACTCTTAGTCATGCAAACATGTCACTTTGTTAGCTACTATGACAGTCTATCACAGATATTCTCTAAACTACTCAGTAATCAAGTTGTTAAGAGACAAGCAACATTTGCTTATCTAAATACAAGAGATGGATAGGGCATCTTCAAAAACCCCAAGAGATCTGCAGAATATGGCATTCAATGATGTTATCTTAAATTAAGATTTTTTTTTTATATCGAGACATATCAGCTCCTGACAGCACCCCCTATTCTACTCCAAGCATCGAAGAACCTCCACTGTAAGATGGTTGAATTAGTGGCAAGCCTATCTCTTGGCATGAAAAAACTCCTTGCTTCAACTGCAGACAGACTGCTGTCCAAAAAGGACAAAACTTGTTAGCAGGGAAGTTGACAGCCTAGCTCTGCCAAGACAGGTTAGGTAAGTCCTGCATCCAGATATTTTTCACTGCCACTATATCTGTCCTACTGGAGAGGCCCTTTCTGCATGATTAATGCCATGATTAGTCCAATTACAGTCTGTTTTCCTGCCCTTGGTTATCTAGACCCCTAAATAGGGAAGCTCACAGAGCTTTTCATCACAGGTAACGGTAATATGTAGTCACATATGGGTCACACATAGCTTATTGTTATATCTTTTAGTCTTAAAGTCTGATAAAGAGTCCCGCATAAGGCTGGCACTCATAGACACACTCTGACAGGCAGAATGAGTGAAGACTTGAATAGAGTTAAATTGTATGCCCTGGAGTCTCAGCTCAAATATTGTATGGAGGGCTTCCTTCTCCTAGTCTCTTATTTTGAAAGGATGAGTTTTACTGTCAGCCACTTTATTATGTTAGTGTTATGGAAAGAATTATAGTGAGAGGTGTTCATTCTCTGATACACCCTAGCTGTGAAATGGCAGGCAAGTCACATAAAAGGTGAGTTATTCTTTTCATAATTAGAAACAATAAATATCAGTTAATGTTTAAAATATCCTGAGTGTGTGTCAGGAACTCTTTGAATGCTTTGCTTATCTTACTGTCTTTAATCCTCCCCAAATCCTACCAGGCAGATCCTGTTATTGTTACCTTTCTGCAAAACAGAGGCTGGGTCAGTTCCCAAGTTCAAATAGCTATTAGATGATAAGAGATGGAATTTGAACTCATTCATCTGAACTCCAAATGTGAATTCTACATAGTTGGGGCATAAGATAAATACTATAAGGGTAACGTTTTTGAGCTTTAGTGTACATTTTTATTTTTCATTCCACTTATGCATGAAAATAGTTTTTTTAAGCATTGAAAGCTCATTTTTCCAGTTGTATAGCCTGTCCAGTCATCCAGGTCCTATCCACACAAGGGCCCCAGGCTCAGCTTGATGTGTCTTGAAATTTATAATGAACTTTGAGTCTCGCTTTAGATTTTCACTTCATCACACTCCTTTTATCTTAAACCACATAGCTGGACTTATTTTAGTGTTTTAGGGGGTATATGACATTATTTTGTCAGTAATGAATGTAAACATTCCTTATATATTTTTCTTTTAAATACACCTCAAAAATGTGTTTTACTGAAAAGTCTAGATTCTAAAATAACTAAAGAACTGTTTCTTTAAAATCAATGCCCTGAATAAGGTATTAGCATCAGAATGTCCACGTAGGAAACATAAGATATTTGGTGACTTACACATCCTGCTGAAGAGCTATGTCCAGATCCCCATGAAAGAAGACATATAAAGCCATGCATTCTGTGTAACCTTTGCCTTGATAACTTCCACAATAGCTGTTTACTTACATACCTTTGTGTAACCCAACTTTTAAATTATTATTTAACACTTATTTATTTATTACTAAATTCACTTATAACAAACACCAACAATTTCTTAACTATTAATCCTATAAATTCCTACAACCCCTTTAACCTATCCACTAAACCTATTGAAAATTATAACAACTACCTTCATAACCTTTTAGAATGATACAGTCTCTGGGGCAGGTCCTCAGTCCTCAGGAACACAGTCTTTGTTGTAGATTCTTTAACACACTTAGCAGTCCTTTTTCTGGATCTCTCAGATGCAGGTTCGTCAGGGTAGTTGGTTATTGCAGTCTCACCTTAAATAAGGCTTCATGCTTTCTTCTCTGTGGGAGACCCCAGCCGTCTGCAGGCCAACTTACTTCTTTTGAATCAGGAACTCAGCTGCTCTGCCTCAGTCCTTAAAGCCAGGCACCGTTTCCTTTAGGCCACTGTTTGGACAGATCAAACCCCTCTAGGCAAAAGCTGAGCCACAGGGTCCAGTCCTTGGCCTTTTGGTGTCTTGCTCAGGCTTTCTTTGCTCACTGGCTTCTTTCTGCTTCAGGGAGAGAGCTGGCCATCAATGGCCAGCCGTTTTTTCAGCAGGACTCTTGGAGCTCTCTCGCATCAGGGGCCTCTTCTCCTTCTGGGCTCCACGCATTGTCCTCAAATAGGAGGAACTCTGTTTCAGCTTAATTTGGGCTCCGCCCACTTAGCAGCTGAAAACAATGTCAGGCCAGATACTTTGTTTTTTCAATTCTATTGAGTCTTTCCTGTTTTCCTGACTTCAAACTTGTTTTTCAGTCTATTGAGTCTTTCCTGTTTTTGCTGACTTCATGCTGATAATGCTCTTCAGGCCCCGAATTAAGAGACAGTATCAGAAACTCCTATATATTTTCTAAATCTAATTTATCTAACCCCTACACCTTTGCCATTTTGTTCCCTCCCTAGCTAGACCTTATTCCTCTGCATCCTCTGGGCTACCTGTGGCAAATCATTTAGATTTACTCTTCTATTGATGATGAGTTGTGTTGTCTCTCACAACTGAGAGAAGTGTTGCACATTGGAAAGCAAATAACAAGAATTCAGTTAGGCTGTTTAATGCCATGTGGGGTTGGGATGGGAAGAGATGGTCTTGGGATCATCTGCTACCCTGCCTCATGGATTAGGTCCAGATACTAGAAAAAGATTCCTTTCCCTTTTCCAGAGCAGATCTCCCTACTTGGCACAGAGTTTAATGAGGACTCATAAGATGTACTAGAGGGCTGAAAATGAACTCCGACAACTTCTGTCCTCTAGGCGACCTCTCCTTAGGGGATGAGTGGTCATATAAATGATGGTGGTAACATTCCTGTGAATAAATGGTATTTTGTATAAATGTGGAAATTAAATGGGACAAATAAAAGTGATAGAAGGACAAATTGTTCTCGGATTTCTTTTGGTTGCAGAAGGGTTGTCTCTGTTTCAAATTCTAAAGTGAAAGGCATGACACCATGTCTATATAAGTGAGTGACAGCTGGGCATGAGCCTAGGCTACTCTGAGTGAAAAGAACAGGTATGAGTAGACTACCAAGCAAAAGGCCATACTATATTCTATTGAAAGGAGTGAACCAATCCAAGGTTTTATGGAAAAAAAGAATTACAGGCAGTATATGTGGCATATAGAAAATGGTTCTCTTCTGCCACAAAGATTTCTATATTTGACAGCCTGAACTTTGTGAATATATTAGTTTGAGGGAAATAAGTTTGCAGATGGTAGCTTGGCAATTGCCTGAGATTCAGGTGTGTGAGGTAAGAACATGTGGCCCTTATGGATGTAGGAAGGAAGAATCTGAGGAATGGCCGACTGTTAAGGTCTCAGTCAGATGCCATTGTATTCGGAGACAGAGAACAGTGGCCACAAAACACAGAAGCAGAAAAAATGCATTCTGCCCTGAAACCTCTGCAAACATGTACCCTTGCTTATATTTTCCTTTTATCTGAGCAGGGCTGTATTCTTTAAGTCCCTGTGTTTATATTAAGTTGTTACAGCACCAATAAGAAAGTTGCTTCTTAAACTCATGGTACAGCACGGAAAGTTTGTATTTCATTTTAGAAATGTTATTAATAATTAATATACATATTCCCTCCCTCCCTCTCAACAGTGCTTTCTATCTGTGCCCACCACCACCTTCAACATCCAGAACATGTAGCTAGGCAGTCAGTGTTCAACTTCCAGCTACATTTGGGACAGAAGCATAAATGCCAAAATGCATTCCAACCTCTCCACCAACTAGTAAGAATTGTTTTTTTTTTAAGTGTTTGCTTAGCTTTCGTAACTTTTATTTTATAATTTTCATTGATTAATGGTCTCACTATGTAGCCCAGGCTGGCCTGGAACTCACAGATTTTCCTACCTCTATCTTGAGAATGCAGGGATTAAAAGAATGTACCACAGTGCCCAGTTTATTTTTAGGATCAATTTTCATTATTATGTATGTGTACATATGTGTGTCTGTCACAAGTGTACAGGTGTCCATTGATGCCAGAGGATGGGATTAGACCTTGTGAGCTACATAATGAAGGTACTAAGAATAGAACCTGGGTCCTCTGGAAGGTCAGCAAGTGTCAACTGCTGAGCCTTCTCTCTTGCCCTCACACTATCCAGTTGTCAGACAAGATCTTTGCTTGGGTTCTTCTGAGCTTGGATTACTTTTACTACTTCATTTAAATATAAACATCTTTGCTCTAAATTCCCTGCCACTGCCCACCCACACTCACCTCTGAATTAAAAGGTTAAAACAATCACAACTAAGACAGTGTCAAGTCTATTGTTATAGATTTTGCTAGTGCCTTTGCTTTTGACACAGGGTGAGACAGATGTATAAAAACTTGTTCGCATTCTGGAAACAGTTCTGTTTAAGCTAATTGAACAGAGATTGATATTTACTCTACATCCCTACCACCACTGAAATGGTAACTGTGATGTATGCAATCCGTTAGTTACTAGGATGTACCTTGAAACTGCAGTCCTGGATTTGCTGCTATTACACAGCTCAAATGCTCACAAAATGGCAGAAAATCTTTGCCTGTTTTACAGGGCAAGTGATTTTATTTGAGCATCAGTAATAGAATTAATGGTATTTTAGGAGTCATTTATCCTTTTAGTGGTATGACCAAAGATCTTCCACTTGTGATAATGGACGAGTGCCTCCACTAACGAGTGCCTGCACAGGGAAGGCCATAGTCACCATTTATCTGCCAGACTGAAACAAAGAGAGAAATGAGTCTGTCTATTGATGACACTGATTCCTAGTTGGGAACTAGGTAAACATAATCTTAAGAACCGGGTAGTTCAGGAAGTGCCTGTTCATTGATCCTTACTCTCTGCTGTGGCTCTTGAGATTATGTCTTTCACACAGCTAGAGGAAAGCAGGGATAACCAAGAGAACATGTGAATGTAAGAAAGAATTAATTAAATTGCATTGGGCACCATTTATAGAAATAATTAAATTGTTTAAGAGTATTTACATCATATTTATTGACTCAGCAACTGTTAATTCTATTACCCAAATATGACCCCATATACACATATGTCCCCCTGAACTGCCATTCTCCACGATATGCCGATGTTCCGGGCCATATGGAATGAGGTTCCTTTTTCTAACCCATGGTGTGTGCCTCCTTCCTGCTGCTCCTGGCTGGAATGCTTCTTCTTCCTGCTGCTGGCTGGAATGTTTGAATCCTCTGTCTAAAGTGCAGGCTTTCTGCTCTAATCCCAGGAAGTCCTACCTTTCTCTGTCTTTGCCCAATCTCAGGCCTTGACATTTTATTTAACCAATCAGAGTCAAGGTAAGTAACAGACAGCAAACAGGACCAATTAACATTTAGAATGCTAAACACTATCCCAACAATTCCCTCCTTTTGTCTAATAAAAAGGCTAAATTTTTTTAGCTCATATAGTAAAAACAATAAGAACAAATATAAAACAATCAAGAAAACCATATATAAAAGTTACACACATAATGTTTAGCCTATTTGTATCAGGCAATCTTGAAGAAGAAAAAAAATCATCTATCTTGCTGTGTCTAAAGTTCTGAACCTAAATACTTTCTATCATATCCTATATTTATAAACCTAAATATTTTATTTAGACTTGAAACTATCCTTTTAAATTCTAAACAACTCAAGTTCAATTGAAATTTTATCACCATTATGCCTTCAACCCCTTCAAAGTCATAAGAAAGGATAAAGTTATTATTTGAGTGATTAGGAAGCATAGGAGAGCAGCTTCCAAAAAGAAATATGACAGTTTGTTGCCTAGACAGTCCCAAATATGTCGCAATATCATTGGAGTATCATCTTCAACCTAGTGGCCAAGCATTCTTCACAGACTAAATTGTGCAGCAGAAAATAAGGATTTTCCCATTCTGTCTCTGCAGAATCAGGGCATTGACTTAACTGTATTTAAGCTCTGGTCCATCTTTGGACTGTATATAGTCTGTTGAGAGATCAGGGACATTTTTGCCCAATAGGAATTATCTCCTGATGGGAGATTTCTTTCTGAAGCTCATTTTCTCCTTCCAAGTCAAATGGGAACTGTCAGGAACTAACTGTCTGAAGTCAAATAATTCTTAAAATACTAAAAACATCTTTAAATGCCATTTTCTGTATGCCTCTGAGGGTTTTGAAGACTTCTAACAATTTATTTATAAATCTATCAACTATCTTTTATCTATCTATGAACAAACAAACTATATTTTTAACCATTTACTATCTGTTTAACCTATTAAGTCTATTTTGTGATAAATTAAGACTAATATTTGACATGACTAGAAGCTCAACTGGCCAGTCAACTTGTATTACCCAGACTCCTAAATAGATTTCAATAGCAACCCATAAAAGTATTAGAAGTAAACCTATAGTTTTAAATGATTTGTACAGGCACAATACCTTATACAAGAGTTGAAATATACATAATATGTGTCAAAATATAAAATTCTATACTAATGAATCAAACAATCTTATTTTTGTATCAATATACAAAATTATATACCAATGTATCAAAAGATAACCTTATTTAAAAAATAACAATAATTTTGTTTCAGAGCAGATTCAATAATCTATCCTTATATCTTATCATTTCTATATTATATAAATATATTCCCCCTCTTTTTCTTTTCAAGTCTTTTCCCACTATATAAGAGAGAAAGAAGGATAGAGAAAAGAAAAAACTTAGAGATAAGGTAAAATACATGAAATGCGTGGTGGTAGCCCAGCCTTTAACTTCAGCAGAGACGGGAGGAGCACTATAGAGTTAGTTGTCTTATAAATTCTAGAGTTACATGGAACAGGGTGGTGATGGTGCACACCCTTAATCCCATCATTTGAGAAGAATACACCCTTAATCCCAACACACTAGAGACAGAAACAGGCAGATGCCAGAGCTCAAGGTCAGCCTGATACTAAACAAACTCTAAATAGAGAAAAACTTCGATCCAGGAGTGGTGGAGCACATCTTTAATCCCTTCAGATGGGAACCACAGGTCTTTGATCCCAATACTTAGAATGCAGAGACAGACACATAGGACTAGGAAGGACTTAAGTTTAAAAGCTACTTACAAAAGGCCTACTCAATACAAACAAATTGTCCTTTGAGATCTCAAAATATATACTCTAAGGCTTGTTTAGCTCCAAAATAACAAAATAATTTCTTCTTTAATCTAGACTAAAAGATAATACTTTATATATTGTCAAAAAACCAAATTTGCTTCAGGAGAAATATTACCTGACCCCTCCCCCCCAAAAAAAAGAGGGTAATTGTCCCAGAGTTAGGATTAGGCCAGGGCTCTGTTCTTATCTTTCCAGGAGATTTAAAGCATCCATTCAAGGAATCCAGGGACAACTGGACAACGGAAACCTCAACAGAAAACAGATCCGACCCCAAAGAAGACGAGTGGCCCAGATGATCCAGCTTTGCAGACTTCCTCAATAGCTGTTTCCATCAAAAGTCTACAACCACAACTCAAACTTGCTAAGATCATTCAGCTCCACAGACTGCTCCAGCCAGAACTTCAGTAAAGCCTGGAAGATCAGCTTCTGTCTACAAACTACTTAGCACATCTAAACAGCTGAGCACAAAAGGACTGAACATAAAAGGATTGTATTAACATTTTTAACTATTTTTCCATTCTGGTTTGGGCCCCAAACAGGTTTACTACAACCCAAATCAGCAGGAAGTCATTTTAAGAGAGTGACGTCCCATGCCCAGAGGGTGGGGAGGGTGTTTCTCCACCCCCATTTTTGATTATGATGGATAACAGAAAACTTTGTTATTTAGGGGAAGAGACTACAAGCTGTTAAGTGGTCCTGTTAAATGGGTTTTGGAGGTTAGACCCAGGGACTTCCTTCTTTTTCTTTTCTGTATCCTACTTTCTCTCCTAGGTAGGAGTGCGCAGACTTGAGAAAAATGGGACATAGACATAGTATGGGCAGGACCAAGAAGAAGGGACAGATTATTGAATATGCCCTTATACCTTTGTATATTGATACATAATTAGTATTATATTTGGCTAAAGTGGTATTGATCATTGTATATTGTGAAAAATTAAGATTGTATTGGACTACATTGGTATTGATCTTTGTATATTGATACAAAATTAAGATTATATTTGGCCAAAATGATATTGACCCTTGTTTATTGATGCAATATTAAGATTGTATTGGGCTACATAGGCATTGATCTTTGTATATTGGTACAAAATTAAGAGTATATTTGGCCACATTGCTATTGATCTTTGTATACTTATAGAAAATTAAAGGTTAAGCTTCTTAAAGGTATTGTACATAGTAATGCTTAAAAATGAAATGTGAAGCTCTGGACTCTTGATACCAACTGTCTTAAACTACTTAGGATAGTTAACAAATACAAACTCCTAGTCATGCAAGCGTGCCATTTTGTTACCTACTATGACAGTCTATCACAGATATTCTCTAAGCAACTCAGAAATCAAGTTGTTAAGAGACAAGCAACATTTGCTTATCTAAATACAAGAGATAGATAGGGCATCTTCAAATACCCCAAGAGATCTGCAGAATATGGCATTCAAAGATGTTTTCTTAAATTAAGATTTTTTTTTTGATATCGAGACATGTCAGCTCCTGACAGCACCCCCTATTCTACTCCAAGTAGAAGATGAGTATCGAAGAATCTCCAGTGTGAGATGGTTGAATTAGTGGCAAGCCTATCTCTTGGCATGAAAAACCCCTTGCTTCAACTATGGACAGACTGATGTCCAAAAAGGACAAAACTTGGTAGCAGGGAAGTCGACAGCCTAACTCTGCCAAGACAGGGTAGGCAAGTCCTTCATAATTCCTGCTCTACAATCTATGTCTGTCAGAAAAATGGGACCAAAAGGCTGAAGATTGATGCTGTAACATATGGAGAGAAAACGGGAACTGTCCAGGCAGCCAAGGATATGTCATTTCTTAGTCTTGGAAGATGCAGGCCCGGCACTTCCTACATAATCAGATATATTTATCCCTCTCAGGTCTCTGAGGTGGTTGAAGAATAAATAGCTAGAGTCTCATAGTTAAATATTGAGTTGTTTAGGAATCAAAAGGGTGTTCTGGATCTAAGAAGATGTCTTTAAAATTGTGATGCAAGTTAGTATGAAAACTGAGTCAGATATAGGACTTTAAATTCATGGAGATTGTTAGATAGTAGAATGTTAAAGTCAGGGGACAAATACATATGGACTGGACATTGGGAATGTATGCTAAGCCTTTTAACTCTCATAATTGTGGCGTATTTATTTCTGTTGTTTTATATAGTATTTACTGTTATAAGAGAAGGAACCTTCTTTGAAAATTGTGTTGCAAGTTAGTATGAATGTTGAGTCAGATATAGAACTTTAAACTCATGGAGATATTTAGATAGTAGAATGTTAAAATCAGGTACCAAATACATATGGACTGGTCATTGGGAATGTACGTTAAGCCACATAACCCTCATAACTGTAGCCTAATTACCTCTGTTGTACTGTATTGTATTTATTATTATAAGAGAAAGAGCCATTTGTTGGACTGAAAGGGGAAACTGTAGGGGGAAATAAGATAAACCTTAAACTTAAAAGAAAAAAAGGGAAGAGGATGGGGGGTTGAGGGTGGGAGAGTGGGACTGGAGGGAGAATAGGGAAGGGACTGCAATTGAGATGTAATTTGAAGAAATAAAAAATAAAGAAAAAAAAAGAAAAAAAAACTTGGGAAAAAAAAGAAGCAAAATGGCATCATAGATTTAAAAGACATTAAGTAGAAATGTTATTTGTGAAATAT
>CAJQZJ010032618.1:646779-673335 GCA_907164525.1 Lophiomys imhausi | reverse complement strand
GAAGTAAGTTGGCCTGCAGACGGCTGGGGTCTCCCACAGAGAAGAAAGGCATGAAGCCTTATTTAAGGTGAGACTGCAATAACCAACTACCCTGACGAACCTGCATCTGAGAGATCCAGAAAAAGGACTGCTAAGTGCGTTAAAGAATCTACAACAAAGACTGTGTTCCTGACGACTGAGGACCTGCCCCAGAGACTGTATCATTCTAAAAGGTTATGAAAGTAGTTGTTATAATTATCAATAGGTTTAGTGGATAGGTTAAAGGGGTTGTAGGATTTTATGGGATTAATAGTTAAGAAATTGTTGGTGTTTGTTATAAGTGAATTTAGTAATAAATAAGCATTAAATAATAATTTAAAAGTTTGGTTACACACTAAACTAGAAGATATAATGCACTAGAGATACAATATACTAGGAGATACAGTATAGCGAGAGATACAATGTTGAGCAATGTTGAGATAGAATATACTAGGAGATGCAATGTAGTAAGTGATACAATGTAGTAGAGTATAGAGTATACTAGGATATACAGTGCACTAAAAATACAATATACTACTAGGAGGTACATTTCATTGGGAGATCCAGTGTATTAGATATACAAGGTTCAGTTTCCAAGTAGGTAGAAAGAAAGAAAAATAAAGAAAACCTGCTAACCAGCAATTCAGCATTATTTAGCTGGATAACATTTGTGAATTAAACTCACATATTAAGCCACAGATTGTCTGATTAATTAAAAAAATAAAACAGGCCACTATTAGTTGCTACATTTATTTCTATCTATAAAAGAAACATGGTACCCAAAGAACAAACTAAAGGAAATACCATTACTTTCCAAACATGGTTGTGAAGAAAATTGCCTTAACAATAATACCATTAAAGTAGAAATATCTCCATGGTCCAATAACCTTTTAAAGAGCCAACCTCCAGAGACTGTCACATTAACAATATTTGGATTTTGCATGGCTCATATCTGGATGATAGCAGAAGTCTACTAATTAGAAATTAGAATAAAACCTAAATAGCTAAAAGCTTCAATATACCCTAATCAAATCATGTGAATTCTATACAGCAGGAAAAAATAGAAAATTCAAAGAATAAATTCACCAGTCCACAAAGTGAACATGTAATATATTTGATAAATTAAGCATGAGCAAATATAAAGAATTTGAACAACTGATTAATAAACTTGATAGACTATCATTACATGTGTACCTACAAAACTTTGTATTTAGGAACCATTTTTAGCCATTTGAGAATACTTGGGAAAACTTAACTTCTGATGTTATTAATGAAGGAATTGGTATCTAGATACCATACTTTATCAACAGTCAATTGAAGCAAGAAATCAGTAAGAAACTGCTGTGTCTTTGAAATCATAATTTAGGAAAATGTAAATTGTATCCTTTCATAAATTATCAGTTTAAATGGAAAATAGAAATAATATATTGTTTCACAAAACCAGCAAAATTGTATTAAAACATATGGATAATTTAAAATGAGGATTTCATAACCTTGCATTTATTTATTAAACACAAAGCAAAATACTTTTGTGTTCACTTAGGACAGTAGAAGAGCAAAATAATCTTTGGAATAGTAAATAGATGCTGATGTTATGAGCAGAAATTAATGAAACAGAACAAAGAGAAAGCTGGGTCATCTAAAAGAGCAGTCAATGAGTTTATAGTGAGGTTGACTCTATTTTTTTTTTCAGAAGAAACAAATACTTTGATGGGAAAAACAGTTTGATGGGTATGAATGGTTGTTACTCTTGCAGATCACACAGGTATTGTTCCTGGTTCCCACAGAACAATCCATGACAAGCGCAATACATTTATAGGGGACACAATGTCCTCTTTGGCATCCATGGGCACTGCATGTATGTGGTACACAGCCAAATATGCAGCAAACAGTCAAACACATGAAATAAAAGCTTAAGAGAATCTACTTTTTACAAGGAAATTATGACACCTACCTCCTCATTGCTGAACTGTTTCCTACTGTTAAATTCAGGGAAAGAGGAATCATTGCCTTCCTCTTTTCCCCGGTGTACTCAGTGGTGACCTCCTCAGGCACCCGTGTATACCCAAAGGGACAAGTTGGAAGCAGAGGAGGTTAAGAAGGGTAGCAAGAACATAAGAGGGTGAGGGAAAGGGTAACCAAAATACATAATATAAATGTATGAAATTTCATCTATCTAACATAAAGAAATGAATTTAACTCACAAGATAAAATAGCAGGACTAGAATAAGTTCAAGCTGTAACCATCATACTAACATGAACTGATGTTATATGAATGCTGAAACAGTTTATTTTAAAATGTACTAAAAGAAGAGAATAAGAAATATAGTTTTGTGGTTTGGCATTCACAGGTTTAATGTTAACATGAGAAGGTGACTAATATCTAAATCAGCTATTGGGGAAATAAGTACATTTCCATGTGGCTAACAATATTGACCCATAGTATATACAAGAAGTGTTTAAATAATCTTCACATATATCATATATATATATGATATCACATAAATATTATATGTTATATATAATATGTGTGTGTTAGAAATTAGGCCTCTTAATGAAATTAATATGCAGTTCAGCTTAGCATCTGACACCACATAAGGAGGAACTGGGCTTTTCTTGAACGGGAGAAATATGAAATGCCCTGTTGAAGGGGTGTGGCTAAGAAACCTCACAAGTCACATGTCAGTTGCCACAAGAAGCCACATGGCTAGATATCTCAAGACATCTTTTGGGTCCTCAAGACTGCCAATGATCATGAGATGATGCAAAATATATAAACCAGAGAGCTCCACTGAGGCCTCTCACTTGCCCTCATGAGCTGAGAAGACACACTGGAGAAGTGCACAGCAAGGCATGGCATACTCAAGCCATTAGGCTACAATGGTCATTAACTGAAGGGTGGAGTTCAAGAGAGAAAGACTTTTCACTGCAAGTTAGCCTGAGAAAGACCCTTTGCTGCAATTCAGCTTATTAAATCTGGCAACAAAGGAGGGTGGCATTTGGAAGCTGCTAAGAGAAGCTTTAGGCCATGAAGTCTATGGAAAAAGCCAACCTCAAGCTAACAATTGGAATGAACTGAACTTTACAAGCTGGTCATCATCTAGCAGTTGAATAAACTGGTCATACAAACTGGCAAAGTTAGGCCCAATGGACACTAAGCTTGAGAGGGACTGCCTGTTGGGACTGCTGTAAATCAGGTTATCCTGCATAGGCCTATGCTAAGAATATTAATATCCTTTCAAGAAAATTAAAATAGCATTAGTTGGGTGATCTTAGATAGATATTAGGGTGTTCTTAGATAGGTTATAGGCTTTAGGCTATAGTATATAGGTGTTTGTTAAGAATGAATATAAGTACTTATGTTTTAAATGAAAATTTTTGTTACATATATGTATACATATATATGTACACACACATACACACACACATATCATATATATGCTGACACAGTCTTATCCTGCATCTTGGCTTTTGTCATAATCATTTGGCTACATATTTTGACCTTTTCCAACTAGCAATTACACATATTCCTCATTGTCCTATCTATGCCCATAAATTTTGGGTTGCCTATCTCAAATGCACTTACCTTCTTGTCATTCTAGAGACTATGTTTTTTGTTTTTCTAAAGATTGGACAGGCTTCCCAGTGGTATCATTTTTAGAAACAATATCAACTCTAGCAATCAAATAAGATCTACCAAATTCCCTTTCCAAAAGGATACTGTTATATGCATTAAAATATTAGTGGCAAAACATACACATGTGCTCTTTGAGGGACAGCACCCCTGCAGTGGTTACTGACAGTGCACCCTGTTTCTTTGTTGACACTATCAATCCTCTATTTTAAAAAGTCAGTTTCTCAGCAGTGAAAATTCTCTATGTATTTAAACTTGGCAGTTTGGCTGACACTCCAGAGTGGTATTTTCCTCTCTTCGAGTTTAGAGGGAAAGCCATTAGGTTTTTTTTTTTTTTTTTTTTTAAATCTTAGCAGGAAGGAAGGAGAAGCCATGCCAATAGGGATGCTTCCAGCACTTTTTATTGCTAGAAAATTGAATAACCAGTTGGCTTTATTTTGGGCACCATGGAAACATGAAAACTAACTTTGGACTTTTGAGGGTTCTTTCTCATCTATGATACTGCCAGCCTGTCTAATCAATTTTAATTTTCTTTCTTTTAATGTCGAGAGGCAATTCTGGCCTGTATGCAGTTGTTCATTTTCTTCAGAAATTTCATAAGGATTTTTAGCATGAAAAGTTATTGAGCATGCAAGTTTCAATGGATGAAAAGCTCCCCAAGCATGCATTGACAAGGAGGACCAGGGTTGTTACAGTTTGTTGTGTCAATGATTTGCAAATAATGGGTCTCTGGGAGACTTTTAAATTGGAGCTTTCACTCCAGGCCATGGTGCTTTGTAGGATGAGCTGAGTTGCTATGAGGCTTGGCATTCTTCAGTGCACCTTAGGCAGGGGCTCTAAAACTTCCATTGAGATTGTAGCAGTTGGCCATTACAATCAATCTCAATGACATATTTTTCTTGCCTTTTCTATGTTTATTTATTACTTCAGGTTACATCTCCATCACAGTACCCTCTTTCAACCTCTCCTAGTCTTGTTCTCCCATCCTCTACCCCCATCCCTTCCATCCCACTCCTCCAGAGTTGAATGTCCCCACATATCAGTCCCCCGTTCCAGTTCAGCAATCATATGAGGGCCAAGAGAATCCTCATACACTGGGGGCCTACAAGGCAGCACCACTAGGGCAAAGTGTCTCACTGATAGGTAACAAAGTCAATGTTCATGTTCCCTTTGGTGCATTGGCTGTAGTATATGGCTAAAATCCGATTATAAGTG
Organism: Lophiomys imhausi; assembly: GCA_907164525.1. Lineage (NCBI taxonomy): Eukaryota > Metazoa > Chordata > Mammalia > Rodentia > Muridae > Lophiomys > Lophiomys imhausi. Next base: position 668,468 of record CAJQZJ010032618.1, on the reverse strand, counting down.
AATAGATGCCATGTGCATCCTTCTGAGTCTGAGTTAGCTCACTCAGGATGAGCTTCTCTAGTTCCATCCATTTGAATGCAAAATGCATGATTTCGTTGTTTCTGATGCCTGAGTAGTATTCCATTGTGAAGATGTACCACAGTTTTTTTATCCATTCCTCTGGTGAGGTTGTGGAAAAGGGGAACATTCCTCCATTGCTGGTGGGAGTGCAAGCTTGTACAATCACTATGGAAATCAGTCTGATGATATCTTAGAAAACTTGGAATAGCTCTACCTCAAGACCCAGCCATATCACTTCTGTGTATACATTCAAGTGATTCCTCACTGAACCACAAGGACATTTCCTCATCTATGTTCATAGCAGCCTCATTTGTAGTATCTAGAAACTGGAAACAAAGCAGATGACTCTCAACTGAGGAATGGATAAAAAATTGTGGTACATTTTTTTCTTTTTTTTAATGTTTATTATTTCAAGTTACATCTCCATCATAGTACCCTTTTTCCACCCATCCCAGTTCCACCCTCCCACCCCCTCCTCCCTCTCCCACCCTCTCCTCCCTCTCCCACCCATCCCACTCCTCTGATGAGGAATGTCCCTATATATCAGCCCCTATCAGCTCAATAGTAACATGAGAGCTAAGATCTTCCTCTTGCACTGGGGTCCTACATGGTAGCACCCATAGGGCAAATTGTCCCATTAATAGGAAACAAAGTCTATGCTCCTGATCCTTTTGGTGTGTTGGTTGTGTGATAGTTATCCTGTACTGGATTTTTCCTTTTAATAAAATAAAAAAAAATACCATTGAAAGACAATATTGAAGTTGCAACTTAAGCCTACTACAGTGAAGAGCTTTTACAAAATGTATGGAAGGTCATGAATCAAGTCATTATAGAGCCATGTCAAGGCCATACATTGCTGAACGTATTGATGTAAGAGTGCTTCGTTTTTAAAATAAATGTATTTAAGTCTTTCAAATGCTATCAAAAGAATTCAATTGCATATGAAATTAATAAATGTGGAACGAGTATATGTGTTCTTGATGATAAGTACATGAAGACCTCACTAATTTATGAAACTATAGAATATTCTATATCCAAACATAAATCCACACCTCTTTTTTTCTTTAGTAAACTTTGTTTTAGCTGATCAAACTGTCTTATTCAGCATCCTTAATGTTAGCCTAGTAATCTGGAGTTTAGAGAATCAAGATCTTTATTCTAATCACTAATGCCTTTCAGGACTGGATGGCGGGGAGGAGGTCCATTTTGAAGGTGATACAGGATTGTACCATGGACCTAATGGTTCAGCATTTTAGAAAGCAGATTTCAGCAAGCTAGCATCTCACTCTAGGTACAATATTACCTGGTTAATAGCAGCCTTATTTGTAATAGCTAGAAACTGGATACCGCTCAGATGTCCCTCAACTGAGGAATGCATAAAAAACTGTGGTACATCTACACAATGGAATACTACTCAGCCATCAGAAACAACGCAATCATGGAATTTTCAGCCAAATGGATGGAACTAGAGAAACTCATCCTGAGTGAGCTAACCCAGGCTCAGAAGGATGCACATGGCATCTATTCACTTATAATCGGATTTTAGCTGTATAGTACAGCATAACTATGCTACAGCCAATGCACCAAAGGGAAGAGGAACATGGACTTTTTTACCTGTCCATGAGACACTTTGCCCCAGTGGTGCTGCCTTGTAGGGTCCCAGTGTATGAGAAGGTTCGTGGCCCTCATATGCTGAACTGGGGTGGGAAACTGATATGTAGGGACACTCCACTCTGGAGGTGTAGTTTGGAAGGGATGGGGGTGAGGTGGAGGGTGAGTGGGTGGGACTGGGAGGGGTGGAAAGAGGGTACTGTGATGGAGATGCAACTGAAGTAATAAATAAACATAAAAAAAGAAAAAGATAAAAAACTGTTCATTGCCAGTAAACATTACTTCTGTGTGCTAGTAGTATATATTTGTGAAGAGCACTGGCTTCATTTGTCAAAAGCCCTGGGTTCAATTCCCACAACCAAAACAAGAGGAAACCTTGCTTAAAAACATATAAACACATACAATAAGCTCATTTTTAACAGTGTCTGCTGATTTGTCTTACATTTACTTATAAATTTACAGCAGAGACTATCTTCCAAGTTACTCGCCATTTGTTCTGCTTCTTCACCACAGCCTGGCAGTATGGCCAACAAATTTGAGGTTATTGTTGAATGACTATGGTGCCTTTGCCAAAACTTCTGCCTACATTTCCAAACAAATCTGGTTGAAATTGAGAAGAGATTTTGAGAATTATTCAGAAAGTTAGCAATAGCAAGAGTGAATCACTCAAAAGCTCCTGAAGTGCTGTGAAGTCATCAACAGACCTGAGATGGTAGACATACAACAACAATAACAACAACAACACCAAACAAAGATCCCCACAGGAGCATGAAATAAGTGTGTAAAATGGGGATTTGGCAGCCACTACCAGGTTGAACCAAGAAACTGCCCCCCCCCCGTGAGATAAGATGTTATGAAACATGGAAACATCATTTAGAGAAGAAGTGAAGATCTCTAGTACCTGGGATATGCTGATGGGAAGGTGATTTAACTTCTCTTGGCAGGACAAGCAGGCTTTCCAGGAGTTAACAGAACCAAGGAGTTGTATTTTTATTGGCTTCCTTTGTTTCCATAAAAGTATTCATTTGTTTATACTAACTTTTTACAGAAGCCAGTTGACTAACATTTACTAGCAAGTAGTTGACAGAGCTGTCAGTTACATGGTGAAGGACATAAAGGCAACCTGAGGCTATTGAGAAGGCTTGTTGGGTAGGGGCAAGAATGGGGACAACAATGACCAAGATTAATTAGGGAGAGTCTTCATTTGGAATGTTATGGGAAGTGGAATCATCAGGGTTCAGCATTAAGTAGAAGGACTGATGGGCACATTCGATGTGAAATTATGCTTTAAGAATGGAAGTTTATCCTTTTTGGACAGCAGTCTGTCTGCAGTTGGAGCAAGGGGTATTTTCATGCCAAGAGATAGGCTTGCCACTAATTCAACCATCTCACACTGGAGATTCTTCGATGCTTATTTTCTACTTGGAGTAGAATAGGGGGTGCTGTCAGGAGCTGATATGTCTCGATATCAAAAAAAAAAGAAAATCTTAATTTAAGATAACATCTTTGAATGCCATATTCTGCAGATCTCTTGGGGTTTTTGAAGATGCCCTATCCATCTCTTGTATTTAGATAAGCAAATGTTGCTTGTCTCTTAGCAACTTGATTACTGGGTAGTTTAGAGAATATCTGTGATAGACTGTCATAGTAGCTAACAAAGTGACATGTTTGCATGACTAGGAGTTTGTTTTTCTTAACTATCCTAGACCGTTTTAGACGGTTGGTATCAAGAGGCCAGAGCTTCACATTTTATTTTTAAGTATCTCTAGGTATGATACCATTAGGAAGCATTTCCTTTAATTTTGTATCAATATACAAAGATCTATTCAATTGTGGTTAAATATACTCTTAATTATGTATCAATATACAAAGATCAATGCCTATGTAGTCCAATACAATCAGGGAAGTCGACAGCCTAACTCTGCCAAGACAGGGTAGGTAAGTCCTTCATAATCCCGGCTCTACAACAAATGTCTGTCAGAGAAACAGGACCCAAAGGCTGAAGACTGATGCAGGAATGTATGGAGAGAAAATGGGAACTGTCCAGGCAGTCACTGGTATGTCTTTTCTTAGTTTTGGAAGCTGCAGGCCCTGCACTTCCTATATAAGCAAATATATTTATCCCTCTCAGGTCTCTGAGGTGGTTGAAGAATAGACCGCTAGAGTCTCATAGTTAAATTTTGAGCTGTTTAGGAATCAAGAGGGTGTTATAGATCTAAGAAGATACTCTTAAAAGTGTGTTGCAAGTTAGTATGAATGTTGAGTCAGATATAGACCTTTAAACTCATGGAGATGGTTAGATAGTAGAATGTTAAAGTCAGGGGCCAAATATGTATAAACTAGACATTGGGAAGGTATACTGGACCATTTAACTCTCATAAATGTGGCATATTTATATCTGTTGTTTTGTATAGTATTCACTGTTATAAGAGAAGGAACCATCTGTTGGACTGAAAGGGGAAACTTCTGGGGGGAAGAGGGTGGAAGGGTGGGATAGGAAGGGGGAATAGGGAGGGGTTTGTGACTGAGATATAACTTGAAGAAAAAAAAATAAAGTATTTAAAAAAAAAGAATGGAAGTTTAATCTTAGGTAAGAGATTAGAGGGGATGGGCTGCTTACTCTACAGCCATTTTAATTCATGACATGATAAATGACATTCGGGGTACTCAAAATGGTGTTATTTGCTTCCATCACTGTTTGAAAGTTCTCCAACAGCACCTAGAAAATCATCCCATTTTCAAGGGCAGAGAAGGATAATTTAATGGCAGGTGGGCATTATACTTCTATAAGCTGAGAAGACTGAAAAGTATTGATTTTGTTACAACTACAACCCATTTACTACCTCTGGATGCCTAAGCAGGGATGTGTATCATAAGTTTTGTTTTATTTCTTCTTCTTCTTCTCCTTCTTCTTCTTCTTCTTCTTCTTCTTCTTCTTCTTCTTCTTCTCCTTCTCCTCCTCCTCCTCCTCCTCCTCCTCCTCCTCCTCCTTCTTCTTCTTCTTTTAAATGTACACATACATATTTATCTATAACCTAAAACACTCTTTTAGAGTTAGAAATATCTATAAAGCTTGTGTAAGATGATCATAAATTCAGACGTTTTGAAGTAAACCAAACAGTTATACTTAACATGGGCATATTAGGCCCTCAGAGCCATGCTGCATATATAGAGTCTGCCTTCTGTCAGTTGGAATTTCAACCTCTTTGGTTACCTCAGTTTTGAGAGTGGCTTGTCACAAACCAATGCTTTTATTATCAAGAGGCCTCACCAATATTTAAAGATGGATGGTGATCTCATTGAGATTCTGTTTGGGTGATGTGGATTCATCTTCAAAAGAATCGTGCTGTTTGAATTAAACAGTGTGAGGAGTGCCTTTCCTCTTAATCTTCACTGCTAGAATTTCTCTTTACCAAATTACTTAAAAATCAAAGGCTAAATTTCATTACACAGCATTTATCTGCTATAACATTAAAGAATAGGAAAAATGAGGAAACCCAAATATAGTCTTAAGGCAACAGAGTTTTCTGAAAGCATGTAAGTTTGTTACATCTGCCTGTGTGTGATAAAGGAATTTTTAAGTAATGCTGTTTGTTGTCTTCAAGCTTTTTTTAAAGAGAGTGAAGGGGTCTTACTGTCCCAGACTCTTTGTTTTAAATCAACACATGCATGAAACATACAATAAGACCTTCAACATGGGTGTTAAAATCAATGTCAGTGGGCAGTTATCCACGGTTTAACTCCTTTCCTTTCTACAAGACTTTTGGGTGGAGTACTTATTTTTCTAGAGTGCCTAAATAAGACTTAATCCAGAGAACTCTGTGACTACATGTTGGCAAGAAAATATTTTGACAAGTAATAAATCAAGGCATATGGCCACTGGTGATGCATGAATCCAGCCAACAAAATGTTCCATCAAAATATGTCTTTTGAACCAATATCCCTGTCATGATTCCCAGGCCAAGTGTTGAATGAACAGTTCTTCTAAACACGACTGTCAAGGAAAAATGATTTTGGCTGTCAGCTTCCCAGATGCAAATGACTAATAAAGTAACACATTGAAGATCAAAGCTCTTAAGGCTCAATTACCAGTGGCTGGGGTCAGGTTCCTCGAATGGACACTGAGCCCCGAGACTTGACCAGGTAAATGTACTATACCACACTCAATATGCCTATGCAGCAGACTGACTAATATATCCAAGACATTAATAAAATTCAGAAAATGGTATTGTACCATATTTCTTGAATTAAAATAGAGATTACATAAAAGTTTGTTCACTGGGAATCAGATGTTATTTATAGATTCTGAACCAAATGTTATGATAATGTATTTATCCTGATTTCTAATTACTGTCTATAGTGATTTTAATTCACTTTGCACAATTATATGTAAGTGAAAAACTTCATATACTCTTGGGATATATGAAATTTAATGTAAAGTAGAATCTCAGATTACCAGAGAAATGATAATATCTCCTTGATAATAATGAATAATAGTGTTCATATATTCAAGTAAACAAGTTTGGAATGTTATTTAATTTTATTATAAAGGCAATAGTAATTTTAATTCATTTTACAGAATTCTAAGTAAGTAAAATACATTTATTCTTGGAATATATGAAATTTCATGCAGCAGAATTTCTCTTTGATAGTAATGAATGATATTGTCCATATATTAAAGTAAACAAGTTTGGAATATTATTTAATTTTATTACAAAGTCAATAATTTTAAACAACTTGAAAATGTATTTCTTTTAATTTGAGTCACTTTATAAGTGTTCTATAACCGAACTTTTAAATTATTACTTAACACTTATTTATTTATTACTAAATTCACTTATAACAAACACCAATAATTTCTTAACTATTAATCCTATAAATTCCTACAACCCCTTTAACCTATCCATTAAACCTATTGATAATTATTTTTCTAACCTTTTAGAATGATACAGTCTCTGGGGCAGGTCCTCAGTCCTCAGGAACACAGTCTTTGTTGTAGATTCTTTAACACACTTAGCAGTCCTTTTTCTGGATCTCTCAGATGCAGGTTCATCAGGGTAAGTTGGTTATTGCAGTCTCACCTTAAATAAGGCTTCATGCTTTCTTCTCTGTGGGAGACCCCAGCCGTCTGCAGGCCAACTTACTTCTTTTGAATCAGGAACTCAGCTGCTCTACCTCAGAGTCCTTAACGCCAGTCACCGTTTCCTTTAGGCCACTGTTTGGACAGATCAAACCCCTCTAGGCAAAAGCTGAGCCACAGGGTTTAGTCCTTGGCCTTTTGGTGTCTTGCTCAGGCTTTCTTTGCTCACCAGCTTCTTTCTGCTTCAGGGAAATCTGGCCATCAAAGATGGCCAGTACTTTTTTCAGCAGGACTCTTGGAGCTCTCTAGCATCAGAGGCCTCTTCTTTTTCTGGGCTCCATGCACTGTCCTTAAATAGGAGGAACTCTGTTTCAGCTTAATTTGGGCTGCGCCCACTTAGCAGCTGAAAACAATGTCAGGCCAGATACTTTGTTTCTTCAAGTCCATTAAGTCTTTCCTGTTTTCCTGACTTCAACCTTGTTTTTCAGTCTATTGAGTCTTTCCTGTTTTTCCTGACTTCAACCTTGTTTTTCAGTCTATTAAGTCTCCTGTTTGTTTCCTGTTTTTAGTCCACATGCTGATAATGCTCTTCATGCTCTGAATTAAGAGACAGTATCAGAAACCCCTATATATTTTCTAAATCTAATTTATCTAATCCCCTACAGTGTTCCATCATTAATTTGCAAATTATAAAACTATGAATACTCATAGATTAATATAAACATACTTATAAGATATATATACTAATTTGGTCAGAGGGCACCAAAGCTATTATTCAAGATACACATACACATATATATGTGTATGTAAATATGCATATATGTAATTATATAAATATATGTAAGCATGTTACTTGTAGAAACTACATGGTGTCTTTCATATTTTCAAAGAGCTGATTCTTTGTATTTAAATCTGCTAAGAATATATGAAGATTTTCCTTATATGAAATGAAAACATTTCTTGCTGACTGATATTTATGTTAGTTATGCAAGAAAAATCAAAGTTTGCATATAAAATGCTTTTGTTTATATATATATATATGTTATTTTGTAATGATATGAATGTGTAATCTACTTTTCATGTGAATAAATTAAGGACACTAAACTATATTCTCCCTTGTAATTACAAAAGAGACATTGTGACAAAGATCACTGCTTTCCCACTGTATAATAAATAAACATAATAGAAAATAAAATATTTAATTAACCTAATAGCATAATTTAAATTATTTTTGTTACAATTCAAATTAATGGCATAAGTTTTTATTTATTCATTCTGCTGCAAGGATGTTTGGTGTGATATGACTGATTTGAAAAGGCAGTATTACCACAACATTAGACCATGAAGAGCTGATGAATTCTCCTAGATGGTGGTGGCTGGGCGAGGCCTAGGGTGGAAAAAAAATGCTTTTGTTGAGGACATGTTTTCTCCTGTTTCTATTGTCACTCTTAAGGAACATATTATCTCTGGTTATTGTGAATTTAGGGAACACAGTGAACAATCAATGGACTGTCCATATTGATAAGTATGGCTGCATGTGCAAGGGTTCTGAAAGAATTCAGGTATCTGGCCTAAAAGACATGAGGTAATGTTCCTAATAAAGGCAGACATTGGTCCTAATGAAGCTTAAGAAGTGACACTCATGAAAACCAGGCAGTGGCACTAATGAGACAAAGGCAACAGGCCTAACGGGATGTAGGCAACAGGCCTAAAGAGAGGAGTAATCTCTATTCTACTGCTCTTTCTAGTGAAGTTTGAATTTTCTAAGTGAATTCTTTCAGAATCCTGCTTGAGGAGTATTTGTCTGACTAGTGCAGAAAAAGGAAGTGTTGTAAGTACATAACTAAAGTTCAGACAGAGTTGATTTGCTTTATTGAATTGTGTACCTAGAAAAAAATGCTACCACCACCAAGTCCCATGAACCCCATCACAAGTAATACCTACCAAATGTCAGAGATCAAGTTTGAGATTATTCCTGAGTTTCTAAGTTTATGGTTTTTTTTCTACCTCATTCATAGCCTTTTCTCCCAGCTATTCACTGATTCATTTATGATAAAAATATTAAATCTTTTATTAAGCATTTATGAGGATTTAAATGATAGACATGAATATTTAATTAAAACAAGAAGAATACAGGCTATTATCTTTCTAACATTTGGTATTTAAAGGGAAATATTTATGTAATTTCCATGTATTTTAGGTCTAAAGTACAGAACACACAGTAGAAATATGGGATTTCTTCAGATCCTTTAAAAACAATTTGAACAGTCACATGGTTCCCTTCACAGTTTGTATGGCAGTGGCTCCTCCTTCATGGAATTTTCAATGCAATGGAAGGCAATGCATACACAAGAACAGAAAGTTGTATAAACAAAATAGACAATGTTATATGGAGAACTAAGCCTGTGAAATAATAATCCCTTTATTTGGTCAGGGAAAGATTCATTAATGTGAGATGTCTTACAAGACCAATAGAGCAGAGCAATGAAGAACAGTCTTGACAGTCAGACCAGCATGCACACAAGAAGACAATGTCTAGTGCAAATGATGAATTAAGGATCACTATAGGCTGTTTTCTCTCCGAGTGGTACCTCGTGAAGGTTTTTCCTATGACTTTGTCCACTTGAAGGTAAGAATTCAAATCCAGAAGCAGACAGGTTAGGTAGAAGTTAGTGTAGTAAAACACAGCAAGCGTACCAAAGAGCAATTGGAGGCAATTGCCAAGAAAAGCAGCATTGTGGTAGGTCTGCATTTTTATGGATATTCATGAGGTGGGTAACATGTCTGTAAGTTATGGATGACCCTTTTCCCTTCTAAAATCATGATACATTGAATCTGTTTTTTAGACTATGCTCATGAAACTCTTGAGAAGCAGGTGAGGTAAGTCTTTTAAAGATGAAGACTCTTTACTCATGTGTTTGTGACAATTGAGAAAGTGTCTGGTACAATGTTTTCATTTAGAGCAAGATTAATGTATCCATTATTTTCACAGTGTTCAACACAATGAAACAATTTTATTCCCAATGGATACCACTACTAAGATATAATGGCAGTGTTCCCTTGAGTTTAACTCCTTGCCCAAATAGAAAACACAGCTTCCAAGATATCGCTGTAGTTTTCTTTATTTCCTTCACATCTAATTTGCTTACATAGTATTACAGAATATTTTTGATGTGTGATGTGACAAGAAGGATATAGAGGCAGCAATGCCTTCTGGACTTCTTGCTTGGGCACTTAGCAATTCATAGACAACGGAAAGATTTCTTTATCCTTTCACATTCTTCTTGCTTATAATGCAGTGCAGAATGTGATGACCTGTGAGAGTCCTACTGAATGAGGAATGAATAAATATGCTTTTTGGATTTTTTTGCTTAACCATAATCATTTCATCATCATCAACATCATAACTACTACCATTATTTCTTTATGTAAAAACAACAAAGAATGGAGAGCTACTTCTGTATTCAAACAATTGTAGTGTTGTCTATAGTGTTTACACAAAAACCATTATCAAAACAGTGTGAAGATAAGCATGGGTTATGAAATTGGAAGTAGGTCTACAGTGTAGCACTATTAAATTTGATCATTTAATTCTAAGATACACTTATTCCTCTCATTATTCTAGCAACAACATCAAATTTATTGCCACTAACACAATCATGATACATACCATACAACAATACACACCATAAATGAAATGTAAATATTGTGTCTTCAATAATTTACAGAGTTTTAATATTGCTAGTGCTTTCCTTGTTTCTAGAATTATCATCAGAGAAAACTAACCTCAACTATTTGGGATGTGATTCTTTTTTATTTCAAATTAAATTAGAAGGGGAGCAAAACCACAATAACACAGAATAATATGTCTGACATGCAGTTTTCCTTCAGGAGATATTGAGTTTTTAGATTTTAGTAAGTCCCTTGGAAGCTTTAGGGTTCTTATGATGCCTGGAGTCAATTTTGAGCAACTTTCCAATTTACTTTAGGGAATCTTAATTCAAATTCAACAAAACACTGAAAAAAAGGAATGCTTTGGGGGCAATCATGTTTCTCCAAGGGCATAAGGATGGGAGTCCCCAATGAGGAGACAGAAGATGTAAATAACGCCTCTCTGTAACACTGTAATATGTTAAGTGGCAATGATGTTAGAATACCATTTTATGCTTTATACACTTAATTGAGATATTAAGAGTAGCTCTAAGATCAAACAAAAATATGAGAGCCTTCAGCAGTTACAGAATTTTCATTTAGGGCTTCTAATTTTTCTGAAAAATTTTTAGAATTTTTGGTATTAACTCTTCTGACTAGATGAAGCCATCAGTGAAAACAAGAGCAAGACTGTGCGTGAGAGTTCCAAGAATGCTCACCCTCTCCACTTAACCAGACATTCATTCAGTCCCTTCTATATCAAGCATCATTCTAGATAAGTATGTCACAGTGCTGAGAACAATCAAAAAGTACCTGTTTACTCTCTTCTGTCCCAACTGAAATTATAAAGATGTTCTATGCCCTGTTGTGTTATGTTAGAAGACTCTTGTCTTACAGCTGTGCAAATGCTCATGTATATTGGAGTGCTATCAGCACTCTTCAATCATGATCACATTAGGAGCCATTGATGATGGCCTAGATCTGTCCTGGTTCTTTTGTTTCTTCCAAAAAAATCTTTGCTAAAGAACAGCTTTCCTTACCAGTTCATTTACATTACATTTTTGGGTTATTTGAATAAAGAGAAACAGTTAAGTTGTTTAATTTCAATCCAATATTCAGTTGATAGAATGATGTAGGGGTTAGATAAATTAGATTTAGAAAATATATAGGAGTTTCTGATACTGTCTCTTAATTCGGGGCCTGAAGAGCATTATCAACATGAAGTCAGCAAAAACAGGAAAGACTCAATAGACTGAAAAACAAGGTTGAAGTCAGGAAAACAGGAAAGATTTAATGGATTTGAAGAAACAAAGTATCTGGCCTGACATTGTTTTCAGCTGCTAAGTGGGTGCAACCCAAATTAAGCTGAAACAGAGTTCCTCCTATTTAAGGACAGTGCGTGGAGCCCAGAAAGAGAAGAGGCTCCTGATGCTAGAGAGCTCCAAGAGTCCTGCTGAAAAAAGTGCTGGCCATCATTTGATGGCCAGATTTCCCTGAAGCAAAAAGAAGCTGGTGAGCAAAGAAAGCCTGAGCAAGACACCAAAAGGCCAAGGACTAAACCCTGTGGCTCAGCTTTTGCCTAGAGGGGTTTGATCTGTCCAAACAGTGGCCTAAAAGAAATTGTGCCTGGCTTTAAGGACTCTGAGGTAGAGCAGCTGAGTTCCTGATTCAAAAGAAGTAAGTTGGCCTGCAGACAGCTGGGGTCTCCCACAGAGAAGAAAGCATGAAGCCTTATTTAAGGTGAGACTGCAATAACCAACTACCCTGACGAACCTGCATCTGAGAGATCCAGAAAAAGGACTGCTAAGTGCGTTAAAGAATCTACAACAAAGACTGTATTCCTGATGACTGAGGACCTGCCCCAGAGACTGTATCATTCTAAAAGGTTATGAAAGTAGTTGTTATAATTATCAATAGGTTTAGTGGATAGGTTAAAGGGATTGTAGGATTTTATAGGATTAATTGTTAAGAAATTGTTGGTGTTTGTTATAAGTGAATTTAGTAATAAATAAATAAGAGTTAAATAAATAATAATTTAAAAGTTCGGTTACAGAATGATTTGATTCCTGAAGACAGAAAGAAATATAAACACTAGAAGTTCTTTCTCTATTATAATAAACTTTTGACTATTACCCTACTTGGTTACTTTGAATCTATTGTACTCCTTGTTACCTTTGATAGTCAGCTATCTTTGGTACCCAAACATTTTGATGCTGGCTTCTAAGACACTTGAAAAACACTCAATGTATTATAGAAAATTGTCTTCTTTCCTGGTAGAGTAGGATTTTAGGCTCATTTTGTAAATTTTTTTTCCTAATGTGAAGTGACTGGTGTCTCCGGGAGTCTGTAGACCTTTCTGAGGGTCTCATTCAGAGTCTGAACTCCACTGACTGGATGTATTTGTACTTTTCAGTGAATACAGCCAGGAACTCTATAGCTGTTGTTGTTATTTTAACCAATGAATTATAATCTCATATTATCTTTGATTGGTATTTAAGAATATAGAGCTCCTCAGTATAAAGCCATGTTTCCTTCTTTGTTCTTATAATCTTGTAAATGGAGACAAAGATTTGAAAGAAAAGTATTGCATTTTATGTAATGAGCACTCATTCCAGAAGTAGCAATAGAATCTCATTGTTGAATCTATGATTTTCTCCTGATATATATATATATATATATATATATATATATATATATATCACTCTTCTCAATTCTTCATGTACAGAGTACTATTTAAGATATAACACCATTATTCACTCAATATTCTGTGATAAGACCTAGTCAATTAAACTCACTCTCATCACCTTTAAACTTCTTTGTCCCACATGAATAAGTATTTCAATTGGGTGTCATTATCATCTTTGATTCACAATAGCCAACCAAGCATCTCAAAAAGAGGACAATATTTCTGCTAACTTTCTTTTGTAAAAAGATTTAATGAATAGTCCTACAATTTATTTTAAATTCCTTCTGAATAATCACAGCTGTGATTCACTAAGATGAAAGAGAAGACATCTTCTATCATATTCTCCTGTCCTTCTTGGAATATTTAGTCATGATATAATATATTTTAATGTAGATATTTAATTTAATGAAATTAAATTTGTAGTGATGACAAATGCATAAGTTCTTAACTGCAAGTACTAAAATTAAACACGAAACTTTAATAAAAGTCTACAAAAAGCCACCTAAATCATAACTCTATAGCAAATTGTAGCAATAGATTATGAAATCTCAACCTATATATCATCTATAATTGGATCAAATAAGGTGAAATCAACTACTATGTTACAGAAAACCTTCCAATGGCATTGTTTCCTTTAAATGTTGAATATAGTGTCATATTATACCTGCCTATAGTAAAATAGTTTTAAATATATATGATGTTGTATAGAAAGTGATAGTTCTAAACATACATGTATTTGTCAAATATAGTAAAATAATAATTTTACATCTATTTCTGCCTATGTCCTAAAGATGATCCTATACTTGAAGGAAGCAAATGTGCTCAAAATCTGAAATAATTTTCTAATTTACATGACAATAGATAAGTCATTCTCAACTGTTTGCACTTTAGAATCCCATTGAGTTAAACATAAGAACCAAAGCAGGTTTAGGTGGCTGTTTGAGAAACCAAGGGAAAAAAAGCCATCAAAAGCACTTGGTTTGGTATATCTAGAAGATTAAAGTGGGGCTGGAGGCATGGCACAGCAGTTAAGATGGCTTATTGCTCTTACAGATCTGAGTTATGTTCTGAAATGTTTCAATATTATTGAAAGAGCAGGAAGAAGAGAAGAAATTAGAAAGAAAACATGAAGAAAATGAATAATAAGGGCATACAAGAAAGTTCAAGGGAGTTTGGTGTCTTGAAATCATTAGCCTTGTCAAAAGTTAGGGTGAAAATTGAGGTTGTTCACTGTAATTAGCTGACATGGACTCTCCTGGTGGCTTATAGAGTCTACTGTTGGATCTTTATATAGAACAAGACCCTTTCCCAAACAAAATGGGAATTTTAAAATGGGTATTAATTAAGAGGGAAGATAAATTGTATTTTAAAATATATATAGAAGAAATTAAAACTTCACTATGGTGATTGCATTGAAATAGGTAAAATTGGAGAAAAATCCCTGTTGATCATATTTTTACACTGCTTTAGAGTTATACTTAATATTTTCCAGTGAAGAGCCAAACAACGAGAGTTTATAAGACACGCCCACTTTGTCTGACTGATGTACTTTCAAAGCTTCAATAAACTCTTATACTCCTTCCAGCTCATCTTAAAATACTTCTGGCTGTCTTGTGGTTGTGTTCTCCTTGCCCATTTTCATGAAAACTCTGTTTCCTTAAAAACTGATCTTTCTTTAAAAACTTGACTATAGTACAAACTAATACATGTGCGCGTGCGCGCGCGCGCGCGTGTACACACACACACACACACACACACACACACACACACACACACTTCCCACTTGTCACTTCCTTTCCAACTTTCTCTATTTAAATAGGAAGTTTTAAACATAAAAGTATATAATACCACACATTGTATACAGGGTCAACTTCAGGAGTATACTCAAATGAAGTCTCCAGGAACAAACATGACTGTAATCACACTAGATGGATTTTTGTGTTTGTTGTCCTGACATAAAACACCTTAAAGAAGGAAAGATTTATTTTGGTTCACAGTTTTAGAACATTGTGCCAGGGAGTGACAAAGCAGAGTAGTTTACATCATGGTAGACAGATCTCAAGAGTCTAGGAGAATGTCTGGAGTATTTGACTTCCCACACTCTTTCCTTACTTTTTGGGTCTCCAGCCTGTGGAAGAATGTTTTCCACTTTATTGTTGGTCTATCCTACTTACTTAATCCTCTCTGCAAAGCCTTGAGGTCACATCTAGAAGTGTCTTACTGATTTCCCAAGCACTTCTCAATTAAGTTGCCTCCACTGTCATAGAAGGTATGCAAACATAATTTTTAAAAAAATCAAGTAAAATTGCTGACTTTAAAATCTGATAACATGTACTACTGTAAAATTGAGCACAGCTTAGGATGTGACTTTACCTTTTCAATAGTAAAATTAGAGAGAAATTGCGTTGGTTATGTAACTATCCAGTAATATTTGTTCAGGAAGAAATATTGTTTAGGAAACAGAAACTGAGTAAGAGAAACTAGAGAGCATCTGTCAGACAAAAAAAAAAAAATAAAGATACAACATATATGAACATTGACCAGCTCATGAAATAAGAATATGCCTACACAAAATGCTATAATAATGAAAACAGTAATGTCCCCAAAATAAAATTCATAAGGCCAGTGAACATGCAGAGTCTTTACATTCATTATCAAGAAAATGGGAATTAAAATCATGATAAATGTGTACACACTCCCAGGAGAACAGCTAGAATGAGACATTCATTCTAAGTGTTGAAAAAAATCTGGGCCATCTAAACTTACATTCACTTTGAATGAAAAAACACAGTTAGTCCTCCTCCGAGTGTGTTCTCATCAGAAACACACCTATTTCTTCAGTAAACACTTTGCCTGAGAATGTCCATGTCATCATTATTCCTAACACTGTCGAAAATGTGACTTAGTCAAATAAACACCTGTATTAAAATCAATAAATATACAGTGACTTATGAATATGATAGATTAGAATAATGTATCATTCTGAATGTCAAGAAATTTCACAACCAAATTTTGGGCAAAAAAAAAGAGATCTTTTTTTGCCCAAAATCATACACTTACAATTTTATTTAGTATTGGCCACTTTTGAAGTTTACATAATCCACAGTTATTGATGTGAGAATCATAGTTGTTGTTTAAAGGGGGGTGATGCTGCCTGGGTGACCATGTTGTTTTAGGTTTTGCTTTGACACTGATTTTTTTTTAATATGTATTGAATTCCTGCAAACACAGTGATCACTTCACTTAGATTGTAGAATATGTCAATAAAAAACCTTATGTACAAGTGAAAATGATAGATAAGTGGCATGTTGACAAAATGACTCAGGGTTAAAATTTGTTTGTTGTTTTTAGTGTGTGCCTGTTCTGCCTGTGTATAGGAGAGCTGGGCTGGTACTCCCCTCATAGACTGACTGAAGGACAGTTTTGCACATACCTTCTGAATATATGCAAGACATACTTGGGAAATGTTTGTTTGTAGAGGTCACATCTTCATTACTTTAGGCCAAAATCCATTGCACATTTGGTATTATTTAATAAGAATATTGCCACTCTGTTAAGAAGGGTTGGGCACTACTAATTAAATAGAATTAGTCTTGATGTTACCTCTGTATCTGCTGTCAAAATCTATTCTGCGTCCTGTGAAAGGACTCAAGGAGCAGACACTTGCCTCCACTAACTTATTTCATTCAATTAAAATTAAATTACACCATTGACTTTTTTTTCTTGTCTTTCCTATATAACATTTTAGCTAATTGCTTAATTAAAACTGAAGCCTGACATTTGTTTCTTTCTCTTTAGGAAAAAAAGGAAAAGAAGAGAGAGACATGTTCCTTGCCCCTCTCCCAAATGTTGTAGGAATAATTGCCATTTCCAAAAAAGAAATGGATTACTCCTTTCTCATGAAGAGCTTTTAAAGACATACAAGATTGTTGACTCAGAGCCAGATGCCAGTTTCTAAGACGATGTAACTACATGCAACAAATACCTCCAGTTTTCACTGCACTGAAAGTAAATCAACATTACAGGCACATCATCTTTCTTTTCCTTAGCATCTTAACAATTCTTAGTCGCCATATTGAATGTGAGAATGTGACTGCCTGCAGGTTGCAGTGGCTTCTTACTCTAGTGATCCAGTCTCCACCAATATAATGACGAACATTTACACAATATTTACTCTTTGGTTCCCTCAACATCTTTTCTAAAAAATATTGTTCAAATATTGTTATTCAAAGAGGTTAGAAAGATTCAAAGAGGTTAGAAAGATGGCTCAGCTCTTGAGAGTATTTTCTGCTCTTGCAGAGGACATGATTCAGTCCTGAGCATGAGCACAGGGGGTTTGTAACATTCTTTAATTCCAGTTCCAATGCACATATGTCCTCTCTTCGTCTCCTTAGACACCTGGCATGCATGTGGTACACATACATACATGCAGACAAAAGCCTCATGCACATGAAAATAAGTAAAATCTTTAAACATTTTTTAAATAAAAATGTATTTATTTGCTGATTTCTTACATTTCTTTTTTTATAATTTATTTTTTATTTCTTCAAGTTACATCTCAATCACAATGCCCTGCCTATTCCCCCCTCCAGTCCCACCCTCCCACCCTCTTCCCCCTCAACCCCCCATCCTCTTTCCTTTTTTTTTTTTAGTTTAAGATATATCCCCCACAACAGCTCCCCCTTTCAGTCCAACAAATGGTTCTTTCTCTTATAACAATGAATACAATACAAAACAACAGAAAGAAATTATGAGAGTTATATGGCTTAGCATACATTCCCAATGTCAAGTCCATATGTATTTGGCCCCTGACTTTAACATTCTACTATCTAACCATCTCCATGAGTTTAAAGTCCTATATCTAACTCAGCTTTCATACTAACTTGCATCACAATTTTAAAAACATCTTCTTAGATCCAGAACACCCTCTTGACTCCTAAACAACTCAAAATTTAACTATGTGAGTCTAGCTATCTATTCTTCAACCACCTCAGAGACCTGAGAGGGATATATATATATATATATATATATATATATATATATATATATATATATATATATATGATTATATAGGAAGTGCAGGGCCCACAGCTTCCAAAACTAAGAAATGACATACCAGTGGCTGCCTGGACAGTTCCCATTTTCTCTCCATACATGTATATTGATGCAAAATTAAGATTGTATTGGGCTACATAGGTATTGATCTTTGTATAGTGACACAAAATTAAGATTATATTTGACCACATTGGTATTGATTTTTGTATATTGATACAAAATTAAGGGTAACACTTTTTAAAGTTATTGTACCTAGTAATGCTTAAAAATGAAATGTGAAGTTTTGGCCTTTTGCTACCAACTGTCATAAACTGTTTAGGATAATTAAGAAATGCAAACTAATAGTCATGCAAGCTTGTCATTTTGTTAGGTACTAAGACAGTCTATCACAGTTATTTTCTAAGCTAATCAGAAATCAAGTTACTAAGATACAAGCAACATTTGCTTATCCTAATATAAGAGATAGATAGGGCGTCTTCAAAAACCTCAAGAGATATGCAGACTATGGCATTCCAAGATGTTTTCTTAAGATTTTTTGATATCGAGACATGTCAGCTCCTGACAGCACCCCGTATTCTCCTTGAGCATCGAAGAGTCTCCAGTGGGAGATGGTTTAATTAGTGGCAAGCCTATCTCTTGGCAAGAAAAACCCCTTGCTTCAACTGTAGACAGAATGCTGTCCAAAAAGGACAAAACTTGGAAGCAGGTAAGTCAACAGCCTAGCTCTGCCAAGACAGGATAGGCAAGTCCTTCATAATTCCTGCTCCAAAATCAATGTCTCTCAGAGAAACGGGGCCAAATGGCTGAAGATTGATGCTGTAATATATGGATTTCTTACATTTCTACAATGCATTTTAATCACCTCATCCATACTACCTCCCTTCAATTCTCTCTGATGTCCCCCAGCATCCTTCCAACTTCATTTTCAGAAGCCCTTCTCCCATACATACTAGCATTTGGACTGTTTTGAAGGTCTTGTGTACATACTCATAGATATCATGAGTTGGTATGTGCAGAGCCATGTTGTGTCCAGAAGTCAGTGTTTCACAATTATACTTTCCAGTCTCTGTGTCTTACATTCTTTCCTCCCCATCTTCCTCAGTGTTCCTGAGCCTTGCATTGGAGGAGGTTATACATGATTCTGTCAAAGCTGTGTGCTCACAGATACTTATACTTGATATTATATTGTCAAAATCTTTTTATCTAGTAACTCTTTTGATAGTTGTATCATGCTACGATGTAATTATTACCAGGTATTTTTTGAGTACAGATGAAGAAATGAAAACATAGAAGAGTCAAATTATTTGTACTGTTATAAAATTAAGTAGAAAAACATGGAATTGAAACTCACAATTTACAAACATGCTGACTATGAGGTAATTTTCATTTTGGAGGTTCAGAATAGGTGAACTTCAGTTATTAATGTACATTTTTATAAAGCTAATCTTTCAGCATGGTTCTTATTTTAGTTATTAAAGTATTTAACTATGAATAATTGCACAAGGTATGAAGCTGACTGCTGCTCTTCAATTCCCCAAATAGCTACATCCATGAAAAATACACATTGAGAGCATTGACCAATAGCATTACTTCTTTCACAATCTGCCAATGATTTATTTCTATCCTTCTCTTATTTGGGTCCTGTCCATAAGGTAAAACCTTGTATAAGGGTGCCTTTTGCCTCTCAGTGAGAAACCCATGTGACATTTAACAAAAAATGTCATTTCAAAGAAAGAACTGGGAAAAATGATGAATATACCAAAAAGAAATCAAGAGTGATAATGTGGATAGTGAAATTCAAATTGAAAATAAATGGAGTTACAGAAGAATGGGTTATGTTGACAGTGTGTGCATTTGAGAGTCTGACCATATAGCCAGGGGAATTTAGTGAAGGCAAATTTACTGACATAAATGAGAAAAATGGATTTTGACAGAAAGAATGCACATACCGAGTGAAGGACTCAAACAAAAACCTG
This sequence comes from Lophiomys imhausi, assembly GCA_907164525.1. Lineage (NCBI taxonomy): Eukaryota > Metazoa > Chordata > Mammalia > Rodentia > Muridae > Lophiomys > Lophiomys imhausi. The sequence continues at coordinate 648,349 of CAJQZJ010032618.1, read as the reverse complement.
TAGAATGTCAAATTCATAAAAACATTCCATGGTACCAACAGCACTTACAGCTTTATGCTAGAGTAGGTGGAACTGATCAACGCTTAGTAAGTAATATAACAATTTGCCAAGGTACAAAAATTATTTTGTTATATATTATATGCAATCCAGTGGGGAGGGGCAAGTATTATTCACACAGGGCAAGTATTATTCACACAACTTAGACTGATTAAATCCTTCTTTCAATGGTTCTAAGAATGCAACCCAGAACCCGGGACATATTAGACAAGTGTTTTAATACTGACTTCCATGTCAAGCCTTAGGCAACTCTCTCTCTCTCTCTCTCTCTCTCTCTCTCTCTCTCTCTTTCTCTCTCTTTCTCTCTGGTACATGTGTGTGCATGTGTGAGGTATGTCTCTGTGTATGTGCATGTCACTCCGTGTGCATGTGTGTGTGTCTGTATATGTGGTGTGTGGTATGTGTGTGTGTGTCTGTTGTATGTTCATATGTGGGCAGGTGTGCATACCAGTGTATTCGAGGCCTTAGCTGGATGTCAGTTGTCTCCTTCCATTGCTCTCTCATCTTACTATTTTTGAGACAGGGATCACACTGACCCTGAAACTGGCTATTTAGGCTAGACAGCTTACCAGCACTCTCTAAGCTCTACCATGGATGCCTCCCAACACTGAGGTTATTAATCTCCCACAGACTCACCTTCCTTCTATGAGGATGTTGAGGATTTAAATTCAGTCCCTCTTCTTGTACAACAAGTACTTTGTACCATCTCCCATATCCTTCCACAATTATTGGTTATTCTAGAATTTCATATCATGCACCCCGCCACACTCACTTCCCAATCCTCCCAAGTCGATCTCCCATTGAGACTCTCATACAAAAAAATGAAACATTAATTTTCAATATATTTAATGTTTTAAATGACAATGTTACTAAAAATACTATTTTTACCTTATATTTTAAGTTTTCTGTATATTTATTATCTAGTATTTGAATGCTTTGATAAGCTTTTAAATATCATGCAATCATTTTAATTTTCTCATTGAATGAATATTAAAAATTGTACAATTTCAGCATAGTTAATGATATTCTAGAGTCTCAACCATTGTAAAGGCTGAAGCTTACCTATACAAATGAAACAGCCCCAAATCCTCAACCACTAACCCATCTTTTTTCTGGTATTATCGCCCTACTGGGGAAACAACTAAACTAATATTCTCATATCTACTCCTAAATTATCTACTGCATATAATTTTATTTCCTTCTGTGTAGGTGTGAGCGTGGCATAACCCTCCTCTGACTTACAGCAATATTCTGAAGTCACCCTTGTTTTGTTTCCCAGCTGTTGTTCTTTATTTCTTTAAGTATGTTCTACTTTATTTCCTCTTAAGCTACATAAACAGAAAGAGAATATTCAGGCCTTGCTTGACACTTTTTCAGTATCAGCTCAGAAATTGTCACATTTGTATTTTCACTGGAAAATTAAAATTAAATTTATTCTGCTGTTTAATCATTGTGATTATTAGTCACATAATTGAAACCGAACTTTTAAATTATTATTTAACACTTATTTATT
>CAJQZJ010032618.1:614355-626779 GCA_907164525.1 Lophiomys imhausi | reverse complement strand
GCCGGAACCTCAGTGAAGCCTGCAAGATCAGCTTCTGCCTACAAACCCCTTAGGTCATCTAAACAGCTGAGAACAGAAGGACTGAACATAAAAGGATTGTACTAACATTTTTAATCATTTTTCCCACTTGAGTTGGGGCCCCAAACAGGTCTACTACGACCCAAATCAGCAGGAAGTCACTTTAAGAGAGCGAAGTCCCATGCCCAGAGGGTGGGGAGGGTGTTTCTCCGCCCATCTATTTGGTTATTTGAAGGATAACTGAAAACTCTGTTATGTAGGGGAAGAGACTACAAGCTGATAAATGGTCCTGTCTTAATGGGTTTTGGAGGTTAGCCCCAGGGAATTCCTACTTTTCCTTTTCTGTATCCTTCTTCCTCTCCTATGTAGGAGTGCATGGGCTTGAGAAAAATGAGATATAGACATAGCACAGGAAGGTCCAAGAAGAAGGGGCAGATTATTGAATATGCCCTTATACCTTTGTATATTGATACAAAATTAGTAGGTTATTTGGCTAAAGTGGTATTGACCATTGTTTATTGTGCAAAAATAAGATTGTATTGGATTACATCGGTTGATCTTTGTATATTGATACAAAATTAAGATTATAGTTGGCCACAATGGTACTGACCCTTGCATATGGACGTAATATTAAGATTATATTGGGCTACATAGGCGTTGATCTTGGTATATTGATACATAATTAAGAGTATATTTAACCACAATTGAATAGATCTTTGTATATTGATACAAATTTAAAGGTAATGCTTCCCAATGGTATCATACCTAGAGATACTTAAAAATAAAATGTGAAGCTCTGACCTCTTGATACCAACCGTCTAAAACGGTCTAGGATAGTTAAAACAAACTCCTAGTCATGCAAACATGTCTCTTTGTTGGCTACTATGACAGTCTATCACAGATATTCTCTAAACTACCCAGTAATCAAGTTGCTAAGAGACAAGCAACATTTGCTTATCTAAATACAAGAGATGGATAGGGCATCTTCAAAAACCCCTTGAGATCTGCAGAATATGGCATTCAAAGATGTTATCTTAAATCAAGATTTTTTTTTATATCGAGACATATCAGCACCTGATGGCAACCCTATTCTACTCCAAGTAGAGGATAAGCATCGAAGAACCTCCACTGTAAGATGGTTGAATTGGTGGCAAGCCTTTCTCTTGGCATGAAAAAACCCCTTGCATCAACTGCAGACAGACTGCTGTCCAAAAAGGACAAAACTTGGTAGCGGGGAAGTTGACAGCCTAACTCTGCCAAGACAGGGTAGGAAAAACCCCTTGCTTCAACTGTAGACAGACTGCTGTCCAAAAAGGACAAAACTTGGAAGCAGGTAAGTCGACAGCCTTGCTCTGCCAAGACAGGGTAGGCGAGTCCTTCATAACCCCTGCTCTACAATCAATGTCTGTCAGAGAAATGGGGCCAAATGACTGAAGATTGATGCTGTAATGTATGGAGAGAAAATGGGAGCTGTCCAGGCAGCCACTGGTATGTCATTTCTTAGTTTGGGAAGCTGCAGCCCTGCACTTCCTATATAATCAGATATATTTGTCCCTCTCAGGTCTCTGAGGTGGTTGAAGAATAGATAGCTAGAGTCTCATAGTTAAATTTTGAGTTGTTTGGGAATCAAGAGGGTGTTCTAAGAAGATGCTTTTTAAATTGTGATGAAAGTTGAGTTGGATATAGAACTTTAAACTCATGGAGATAGGTCGACAGTAGAATGTTGAAGTCAGGTGCCAAATACATATAGACTGGACATTGGGATTGTATGCCAAGCCATATAACTCTCATAATTTTGGCCTAATTACCTCTGTTGTTTTGTATTGTATTTATTATTATAAGAGTAAGAGCCATTTGTTGGACTGAAAGGGGGAGCTGTTGGGGGGAAAAGATATATCTTAAACTTAAAAAAAAAAAGGAAGGGGATGGGTGGGTTGAGGCGGAAGAGGGTGGGAGGGTGGGACTGGAGGCGGGGTAGGGAGGGGATTTCAATTGAGATGTAACTTGAAGAAATAAAAAATAAAGTAAAAAAAAATTAAAAAAAAAAGAAAGATAACACTTTGTATGTTGTCAGAAGGCCAAATTTGCTTCAGGAGAAGTACTACCTAGGCCCCCCATCCCCCCCCCCAGAAAAAAAAAAAAAAGAGGGCAATTGTCCTAGGGTTGGGATTGGGGCAGGGCTCTGTTCTTATCGTTCCAGGAGAATCGAAGTGTCCATTAGGGGAGCCTGGGGACGGCGGACAGCGGAATCCTCAGCAGAGAGCAGAATCAGGCACCAAGGAGGATGAGTGACCCAGTTGATTCTGCCTGGCAGACTTCCTCAATAGCTGTCTCCATCGGGGGCCTGCAACCACCACTGCAATCCAGTGTCGCTGGGACCGTTCAGCTCTCCAGTCACAGTTCTAGACAACAGTCTACAGAGTGGGAAGGTCACAGGGGCAGCTGTTTCAGAAGGCTCCAACCCCCTTCCCTAATCAGGGACAGAGGAAGCATATATGTGTGTGTGTGTGTGTGTGTGTGTGTGTGTGTGTGTGTGTGTGTATACTAATTCACCACTGTTTTAAATAAATACATTTATTAACTCTTGAGAATTTTATGGGGGTATATTTTGACCATATTTACACCTCCATTGCTTCCCCTAACTTCTTTCTTCCACTTTCAACCTCTTTTTTCTCATTCACTGATTTCTGTTCATGTTCCCAGGGATATGGCTATAAGGCCGACTATTTGCATGTGGTAGAATTACCATGCCCTTAAGACAAAATGACTCTTCCTACTTCAGAAGCCACGAACTGTCAATAGGTCAGGTAGCAGTGGAGTCTCACAATCTCCAATGCTCTCCAAGCTTCAGTCTTGACTGGTTTGACATTGTACATGTTTGTCCAGGTAGCTACAGTTTCAGTGAGGTCCTGAAGGCAGTGGTCCTGTCACCAGAAGACAATGTTTTGTTCCCCTTATCCTTGACCTCTGGCTCTTAGAATCTGTCCATGCCTCTTCCACAATGGTCCCGGAACCTTGCAAAAGTGGTGTGTTGTAGAGCTCATTTAGAGCTCAGGCCTCCACAGTTAGCTATTTTCTGCAATTGTGAATTTCTATATTAACCATTAACAACTGCACTGCCATCCTTAAGGAAAATATGAGAAAGCTGAATGGCTGAATGGCTGATAAAGAGTAGAAAGTAGTATGCGGTGTCTGCTATGACAAATGGTTAGGGGCTTAGTGAACAAGCTTAAGAAAAAGTTGAGATGATGAACATTCCACCAGCTTTCTATTTCTATAGAAAGTAGGGATTCTGTTTGATGCTCATAAAAGATGTAATTTATAAGAGAATGATGTTTGGAGTATACCATGCTCAGTCTTGAAATGGTCTGTAAGGTTAGTAAACTTAGTTGAAAACCCCAATTTTGACAAGAATCAAGAAGCAGGCAGCAACAATATTAACTGATGGTTACAACAGGCAGGTGGTGAATTCCTTCAAATTCTGTGTGCTAAAGATATTCATGCTCCAAATGTCTCACTGCCCTTAGAGATTCCTCCTTTGTAAATTCTTGGTTTAGCTCTCTTTCCCATTTTTTTTCCATTGGATTATTTGGTTTCTTGGTGTTTAATTTCTTGATTTCTTTATAAATCATGGATATTGTTTGCGTAGATACTCAGAAGTGCATGGCTGGGTCTTGAGGTAGGGCTATTCTGAGTTTTCTAAGATATCACCAGACTGATTCCCATAGTGGTTGTACAAGTTTGCACTCCCACCAGCAATGGAGGAGTGCTCTGCTTTCTTCAGAACCTCTCTAGCATGTACTGTCATTTGAGTTTTTTATTTTAGCCATTCTGACAGGTGTGAGGTGGAATCTCAGAGTCATCTTGAGTTGCATTTCTCTGATGATTAAGAATGTTGAGCATTTTTTCAAATGTCTCACTGCCATTAGAGATTCCTCAAACCACAAGGACATATCCTCATCTATGTTCATAGCAGTCTCATTTGTAATAGCTAGAAACTGGAAACAACCAAGATGTCCCTCAATTGATGAATGGATAAAAAAAATTGTGGTATATGTACACAATGGAATACTACTCAACTATCAGAAATAAGGAAATCATGCAACTTGCAGCCAAATGGATGGAACTAGAAAAACTCATTCTGAATGAGCTAACTCCGACTCAGAAGGATGCACATGGCATCTATTCACTTATAATTGGATTTTAGCTATATAGTTCAGGATAACTATCCTACAATCAACACATCAAAAGGATCAGGAACATAGACTGTGTTACCTATTGATGGGTCAATTTGTCCTAGAGGTGCTACCATGTAAGCCCCCAGTGCAAGAGGAAGTTGGTAGCCCTCATATGACTGTTGAAATGAGAGGGGCTGATATGTAGCGACACTCCACATTGGAGAAGTGGGAAAGTTGGGAGAGAGAGGACAGGATGAGAGAATGGAACCAGGAGGGGTGGAAAGAGGGCACTGTGATGGAGATGTAACTTGAAGTTATAATAAACACAGAAAAGGAAAAATATTCATGCTTTAGGTTTTGAAAAAATTGCTAATAGAGAATTTTAATATGGAAGTTTGATGGGGTTTGTTTGTTTTGTTTTGTTTCAATTCAAGGACTAGGGGATGCTCTTCACTATCTCCAAGCTTGAATTATTTCAGGAAATTAATTTGAAGTAATTCTTATTTTTTATATCTAAAAAATTAAGCCGGGCGGTGGTGGCGCACGCCTTTAATCCCAGCACTTGGGAGGCAGAGGCAGGCGGATCTTTGTGAGTTCGAGGCCAGCCTGGTCTACAAAGTGAGTCCAGGACAGCCAACAATACACAGAGAAACTCTGTCTCGAAAAAACAAAAAAAAAAAAAAATAAAAAATAAAAAATAAAAAATAAAAAATTATATGTCTACTTTTAGAATTAAGATATCTTTGAACATGTGTTTCAGATGATTTAGTTATAATGTGCTTTAATGTAAGTCCCCTGTTCCTATGCTTTAGGGCTTGGGGGCTTCTTTGATGTGTGCATTTGTAATTTTTCTTTTAATCTGAAAAATAATCTAAATTCCATCATTTCACAAATAAATTTGTTATCACCTAGAGAGTCACAAATATACATGCATACCTGTAAGTCACATCACTTACAGCTGTTCTATATTTTAATAGCTGACTATTCTTATCAGATGCGTGCTCTTGTGCCTTGACATTTCTTGCTACCTTTAATCCCCTGGCAAGCATTCTGGACTTTGCTTGTATTCACTGCATTATTTTCTAGAGATTTCTTCAGCGATGTAGCTAGACTACTTAGAATCAATGATTCTACACTGAGGTCTGGCTTTTAAGTTTTGTTAGATTGGACCAAAACCACATTCATAGCTAAAATGAAGCCTCCAGTCTAAGAAGGCAAGATTTTTCTCATTCTTATAACTGTTTCTTGAGTTATGGGGTTTCCTGTATAGTTGCTGGAAACTGACAATGTTCTTGGCTTGATATGTGCTCTGGAGATAATTTTTTCAATACACTTAATGGGGCTTGCTTTTGTCCGACAGATTTCTTCCCTGTGCAGGTATCCTATCCCCCATCTCAGCTCTGTAGTCTTGGTGCTCTCTCCCTTCTCTGTCTCAATACTCAGGAAGCCCACATGACTGGTCTCCTCTTCCATGTCAGCATGCAAACTTTCTTCAGGCAGTTAGCTGGTAAATAACTGGATTAATTTCATCACCTTCTCCATTTCACAGGGATCGCTGTCCTGCAAAAGACACAGTTGATAACGATTGCTTAAGTCCTGCTTTATTTATTTTTTATGATTTAGTTGTTTCAGGCATGAGACTAAAATTTCAATTTTTAGCTCTGGTCGCCATTTTAACTAGCAGTCATTAAACTCTAGATCTTTATAATATTAGCAGTCAAATGCAAAGAAAATTAACACAGAAAAGAGAAACCTTAATATTTGAAAGTTCTAATGCCCAGAGACATAAACGTGATTTAAAGCATAATTATGCAAATAGATGGCAAAGTTTAAGATAAAGGTGCCAAGTCCTCAACCTCATGTAGTAGAAAGGAACGTATTTTGAACAAAAAATATCTTCCTTCATAAGGACATCTTAGTAAGTCTTATCAAAAGGACAGTGTAAACTTTACTAGTGTGGCTCATTAAGTCAGAAATGTGCTCGGGAAGGGCCATGGAGGTTAGAGGTGAGACAAGCCATAACCAAAGCAATTAGCAATGGAGTACACCCCTTGAGTTCCTTAGAGAGGAAAATCTCAGTTCTGTTGCTGAACCCCAAATGGTGTTTATTTACCCATCTGGAACATTGCCCCAAAGCAACTACCTCCTTCAATACATGAATTGACAACATTCTACTTAGTCTAAACTTATGATATAAATACCAAGAAATGATTTTGCATTCATGCATGTCATACCAGTCACAGCTTTGGGCAGATTTTCAGTTACTTAAAAATTTTGTTTTATAGAAAGTCTAACTAGACAGGTCAACATGTAGCTTGGCTTTAACAGAAGTAGATATTTATTATTGCACTGTAGGGAGTACCTAAATGTAAGGCAGCTCAGTGAATCCAGATCTAAATCTCAGCTACCAATCCCCACTCGGATTAGTATTTTAATGGGTTTTGGTGTTGTTCCTCAGTCTGGTTTCTGTTTTTCTTTCTCTCTCTCTCTCTCTTTCTTTCTTTCCAATACTTTTTTTAAGTACAAGGGCTTTGCTCAGGGTTGGAACAGTTGTCTGGTGTGTAGGAAACCTGCTTTGGCACCACTCATCAAGTCTGATACCTCTTGGATTTTGTCACCTATGTTTGTAAGCATTGTCACCCTCCTGAGCATCAGGCTCTGTAACTGTGAAATGTGGACAGAAGCATATCTCTTTTCTTGTGTTTACTAACACAAAAATGGGTGTTAATATTCAAAATTCAGTGCTCTTTATCCAATGAATGAATTTGAACATAAAACATAACATGAAGAATGCAAATTTTCTAAATGCCGTTCTCTTTCCTTGCACAAACACATCAGTCATTTATCACATTATTAAGCATATGAAGAAATGAAGCCTCACCAATGAATCAAATCAGAAGAAAATGAAATATTGTAGTGATACACTTTAAGATTTAAGACTATGGAAGAGGAATGATGCTACAATGAGTTCATTTGGAAAGTGTAATAGTCTTGAAACCATGAAGCTCTATAAGAAGAACAGTCACCAATGACTCCATATATGAAATCAAGGTTCCATGTAGGACTCAGTTCTAATTTAGCACTCTACCCTGGCTATCAGTAAGCTGACACAAACTAATCTTGTTTCAGCATAACAAATGCTTTATTGTAATCTGTACTTATACTTCCCTCCCATTTTCTAGCTGAGGGTAGTTAGAAGTTACTAGATCTGTATTTTGTTTATTGGTTAAAAACATCACTGTGGAATCATTAAGCCTTGGTTAAAACATCTCAGTTTATTAGATAATATTGAAGAATTGTTTATTTTTATAGATGCTGCCAAGCTAAAGGGTTATGTTTTTAAAAATAGTCCTCATCTCAAAGCATAGATTTTGAAAGATATTGGTTAAAAGATAGGATGTGGAATATTTGCTGAAAAATAAACCAGAGATGGGGAAACCATAAGTATTTGGATAAAACAAGACTTGTCATGAATTGACAGTTACTGAAACCAGATGGCGAGGTGTTCTATTTTTCTCTCTACTTTCTCATTTAGAAATGAAATAAAACTATTCCCTTTACATAATGTATTGGCTTCAGATAAGTTGCTTAAGCCTCTATTCTTCACATACCCAGAGAAAAGATAAAACCAGACCCTGCTCACAGAGCTGTTTGGAGGACCGAGTGAGTTCATTGCTGCAGTGTACTTAGCACATTGCCTGCCTCACAGCATCGCAGTGTGAATATCAAGTCTGAAGAAAACGTACCCATTTCATGCCCGTTTTTAAAATTAAGCTTTCCGTTGCCCCATAACTGTAGATTAAAGTAAAATACAAGCAGAGAAATTCCCTATTTTATTTGTGCATTTTACTTCTGAGGAAATATCTTGTATCTCTGTTATGCAGTATCTTGTCCAGGATATTAATAGTGATACAATCAGGGCATAGAATATTTCCAGTATGAAAAGAATTCCTTAATGTCACCTTTTTTATTGTTACAGCTACTTCCACCCTCTCCTTAACCTCTGGTGGTAACAATCTCAGTAAATGTAACCTTGTAACCTTTTAGGGCTGACTTTTTTCTTTATTGTCACTGTCTGGAAATTAATCTAGACAGTTGTTTGTATCGAGCTCATTCACGATTATTGTTGAGCCGTGTTCTGTGACCCAGACAGTCCAGCTTGTTTACCCATTCACACTTTCCAAAGGAGTATCTGGGTTATTGCCAGTGCTTGGCTACTGTTAAGAGTCTTTAAACACTTGTGTTGAGGTTTTTGAATGGGTGTAAGTTTTCATTTCTCGAGAGTAAATTTCAGGAGTACAATTGTTAAGCTATATTATAGTTTTATCTTTGATGTTATAGATGCTACCAAGATGTTTTAAAGTTAACAATGACATTTTAGATTTGTGGAGAATTGATGGGTGATTCAGTGTTTCTACATTGTTTTCAGCAATAATTAATAGTTGTCTTTAAGAAAAAATTTTAGCCTTCATGATTGATGATGAGGATCTTACCTCACAGGAAATATTTTAATGTGGTTATTTGACATCTCTAGAAAACATAGCTGATCATGTGTTTTACCCATGTTCTAAATTGAATTGCTTGTTTTATAATGAATTTTTAACAGTCTTACTAACATGGTCTACAGAAATGGCTCAGCAGTCAAGAGTACTTGTTATTCTTGCTGACAGTAAAGGTGGTACCCAGAACCCACTCAGGGTGGCACAGAGCTGCCTGTAACTGCAGATTCTTCTATTATCTTATGATTTTCAGCTTTTTCCATAAAAATTACCATTTTACCAAACGTAAGTATTTATTTCAGATTCTTATTCTAATACCTGGCATTTTTCCCAAGAAGCTCCTGGTTTGTTTGTTTTTTTTTTTTTTTATTTTTAAACTGGGCTATAGCTAATCTAAAGATTCTTAATTTCCTGTACAAAGCCAAGGTAACCCATGTCACTTATTCTCTGTCATTGCTTGCCAAGTTGGGTAACATTACTGAGAATAGTACCATAATGACACAATGTATGGTCTGGAAATTATCAGATTGGTCATCTGTTTGGGGTAGAACTTGCTCTTCCAATCAAAGTGTCTGACCTTAAAGCTATTTCTTTTCTTGCTTTATGATACTGCCACAGGCTAATTAAGAGAAAAGAGATTTTGACAGCTGCTCCCATGAACCAATTTATAAGGCATTTAAAATATTAATTTGGTGCTTAGATAATATCTGAAATATACCAAAGTGGAGAAAGTTCTATTTAGCAGAGTTCTTGTCACGGATCACATTGTATGTTTTTGGAAGTGTTTTATAGGCCACTTAGAGGGCTTTTGAGAATGGACTTGGCTATGAGGCCCTTGGGTAAGCTGTGTAGGGCAGAAAGACAAACTTTCTTTTTGTCTGTGGCCTCTTCTATGCATAGGATTCAGCCTCTGCTTAAATCAGAGGTGAGCAAGATCAGTTAAGGAACCCATGTGGGGAAGAGGAGAGAGCTCTCTGTTGGTGCTGCTTGTGTATCTACCTAGTCCTTGCTCTGACATTTTAGGTGATGAGAAATTCTCCAGTGAGGAAATATGTCCAGACCCACATTCTCCCAGGCATCCATCGACAGTATATTCAAAGTACCATTCAGATGGAAAAATTGGGATACATGTGTATTTCTTAGCAAACACAGAGAAGAGGTTAAAGATCATGTCTAGGGGGAAATGAAAAAAGACCAAAGATTTAAAATATTGCCTGAACTGAAATAAACTAATTTGAAAGCAAATGGATCCTTGCTTATGATATATAATCAATGTTCTTCAGATGACAACTCAAGTTCTTGTAATCTTAGTTAAAGGGTTGTAAGGGTGACATTTCCAGGTTTGGAAGTGGTGCTGGGAATGTTCTTACGTCCTTCGATGCTAAACCATCAACTTGAAAGTGTAATAACATAATAGGCCCCAAAGCGGGAAGAATATGGCAGGGCATTGGAAGACTCTATTGGCCTTGACTTTCTTCTGCATCATAAATTTACATTTTTCACATCAAATCATGGTCTACAATGAAGCTGTCCTTCAGTTTGAGTAATAGCCATCCCAAAGAAATAACAGAGACAAAATGACTGTAGTGCTCACTGTAGACCACACCAACAGTTACTGAGATTAGCAAACACTTGTTCTAAACATGTAGGAACAAATTAAAGTCAGTGCCAGTCAAATAGAGAAGTGAAAGAAGTCTCATTTGCATTCTTGTTAGAGTGATAGAAAACTGGGTTATACATATTACATCTATGTGTAGTATATCTGATTTAGGTTTGAACTTTCAGTAAGAAAGCAAAGAACTGATTTTGTATATACTTTTAGCCTGAACTCTCTTCAAAGTAAAATATTAAACTCAGGTTCCTATTCCTAGCAGCCTGAACTAAATTCCACCACATAATCATAACATTACAATAGGCTTCAAATTTTTACTTTAACAATATATTCACATTCATCAGAATGATGCTTTCAAGTGAAACTGAGAATTGATGTAATTGCATGTGGAATTTGGACTACAAATATCTTCTTTCACTTGATTGGGATCAGTTTTGGTTGACGTCATAGGTCGGACAGATAGACCCTTTCTCAAACATATCGTCTGCATCTTTCCTTATTACCAAGAGCATCTTGCAAAGTTTTTTGTGGTTCCAGATGTTACTTTCTGAGCTTGATTTAAACGAGTTAGGAAAAGAGCCTTCTTCAGAGTTTCCGCTATGATGCTAAGGCAGATTGTGACATGATATTGAGACCTGACACTTTCACTACATGCCTTTGTTCGGTGGTATTGAACCTTAAATGAGTGAGAACACCTTGATAGTGACGTCATAATAGCTACCCATAGTGACGTCATAATAGCTAGTCAAAGAGAAGCAGTGACAGTGGTAACTGTTTCAACAAGGTGACTTTCCACAGTTTAAGACAGAATTAGCATGTGCAGAGTAAATTTGTTTATTGTTTTTTTTATTAATTGGAAATTGCCTTAGGTCAACATTTAACAGATGATGTGGATTGCATTGACTGAGTCTCTGTAAAACCCTTCATGTTCAGCAACATTTTCAATTTTGATAATGAACATGTTTGTGTACCTGCACTCACACCATTGCTTCAGATCTTGCCCATTAGTTTACTAGAACACCTTAAAATATTAACTTGTGATGTGTGCAATAAGGAGACCAATAAAACACCATATGTTGGGTGACTAAAACATTAAAAATGCCCTAGCATTTCTTCCATAATATTCCATGTCAAGCTGGAATTTCAGGTTTGACTTTGTCTAATGAGTATGAAACAATTTTGTTCTTATTGTGCACCTTTATTTTTTTTTTTTTTTTTTTATAAATACTTTATTTTTTTTTTCTTCAAGTTACATCTCAGTAACAAACCCCTCCCTATTCCCCCCTCCCAACCCGCCCTTCCACCCTCTTCCCTCCAGAGGTTTCCCCTTTCAGTCCAACAGCTGGTTCCTTCTCTTATAATAGTAAGTATTATACAAAACAATAGATATAATTATGCCACATTTATGAGATTAAATTGGCCCAGTATACCTTCCCAATGTTCAGTTTATACCTATTTGGCCCCTGACTTTAACATTCTACTATCTACCCAACTCCATGAGTTTAAAGGTCTATATGTGGCTCAACATTCATACTATCTTTCAACACACTTTTAAGAGTATCTTCTTAGATCTATAACACCCTCTTGATTCCTAAACAGTTCAAAATTTAACTATAAGATTCTATCTGTCTATTCTTCAACCACCTCAGAGACCTGAGAGGGATAAATATATTTGCTTATATAGGAAGTGCAGAGCCTGCAGCTTCCAAAACTAAGAAAGAACATACCAGTAACTGCCTGGACAGTTCCCATTTTCTCTCCATACATTCAAGCATCAATCTTCAGCCTTTGGGTCCTGTTTGTCTGACAGACATTTGTTGAAGAGCAGGGATTATGAAGGACTTACCTACCCTGGCTTGGCAGAGTTAGACTGTCGACTTCCCTGCTACCAAGTTTTGTCCTTTTTGGACAACAGTCTGTCTGCAGTTGGTGCAAGGGGTTTTTTCATGCCAAGAAAAAGGCTTGCCCCTAAATCAACCATCTTACAGTGGAGGTTCTTCGATGCTTATCTTCTACTTGGAGTAGAATAGGGGGTGCTGTCAGGCGCTGATATGTCTCGATATCAAAAAAAAAACTCTGTTATGTAAGGGAAGAGACTACAAGCTGATAAATGATCC
>CAJQZJ010032618.1:573592-611334 GCA_907164525.1 Lophiomys imhausi | reverse complement strand
CCTTCCTTCCTTCCTTCCTTCCTTCCTTCCTTCCTTCCTTCCTTCCTTCCTATCTTCCTTCCTTCCTATCTTCCTTCCTTCCTTCCTTCCTTTCTTTCTTTTTCTTTTTTGGACTTTCCTTAAACAAACTTGAAATTGGCAGCCACAGCAGCAGTAACTATGTTTATTCTTTGGTTTCTGAAATTAAATTTCCAATGACTACTGCTCAGAGAATGGATTCTGGAAAAACGTGACTAGACACTCCTGTCATCCTGCTAAAAACAGAGTCTGTGCTATTAGCATTCTATTGTGGCTGTAAGAAATTAACCAAAGCCATAGTGTAAAACAGACATTTACACACAGATCTAATGAGCTAAGATGTGGTATCAGCAGAGCCCAGAGCCCTTCCTGATACTCAAGAATAATGTCTAGCGTCTTCACTCTAAGCAAACTTGCAACAACGTCCCTTTTGGTTTGAAGGTAACATGGTGAAAGGCTTTGAGGCTGATGTGTGAATATGAGACAGGACTCACAACTTAGTGAAACTGTATGTTCAGTGTCTGAATCTTCTTCTTTTTTTTCTTTACAAAGACTTATTTTTATCTTGTACATGTGTTTTATATAGAGGTATGCAGATACTTGTGTGCATTGTAGTACCAAACGCTACCAGGAGATGGAGCCAGGTCTTCTGGATCAGGCGTTTCAGTCAGTTGTGCTGGTCTTTGTGGGCTCTGCAAACAAAACCCTGGTCCCCTGCAAGAATAGCAAGTGCTTTAACTGCTGAGCCATCTCCCAAGCCCACATCTGAAGCTTTGAAATCATCTATAGTTTATGAAGTCTGACTCACACAGCCTCATTTATCTTTTTTAGTTGCAATGTTTTACTTATTTTTTTTTCTTAGTTTTTTGCAGAATTTCACATCATGAACCCTGATCACACTCACTTCCCAGTCCTCCTTGGTCCTCCTCCCTACCACTTGGTCCTTCCTTATCCCCCACTCCCAGCCAAAAAAAAAAAAAAAAAGAAAAAAGAAAAACAAAACACACAAACAAAAACAAAAAACAAAATACAACAAAAAGCCAAGACCAATTCGTGTTGTTCATATAATCCCTGGAGCATTGACAATCTCCTGGTGGTGAGTCCCTTAAAGAAAACAGGTCCCAACCTGTACCCCTGCCAGAAGCCATCAGTTGTAGAGAGCTACACTCAGCATCCTTACAACAATCTTAAGAAACCTCTTGGATGGATTTCTGGCTAGAATGTGACTTTTATGGAAGATGGGGAATGGTGCGGGGAAGGGATTGTCCCAGAAGCCTTCTATGCCCCTCTTTATCAACTGTGAATGTGCAGTCATCAATACCACGGCAAAAGTAACTTCTTTGCCTTTAATAGTCAGCTAGAGCACGGACTACGGACTTAGGCTTGGCATCTGGAGACAACACGCACCGGAAATCAGTGTGGACTCAGGTGACAAGGCAGATCACTCACATCAACATGGCCTCCAGCTGCAGCAAGGCCCAAGGACATCAACATGGTTTCAGACTGCAGCACAGACCTCAGACGTCGCATGGCCTTTGGTAGTAACACAGGCCACGGACATCAACACAAATGGTGAATGCACTAGGACCACCGACCCAGACATGACCTTAAATGGCAGCATGGACCACAAACATCAACATGGCCTCAGGTGGCTGTACAGGCCACTCTCATCTACATGGCCCTCAGCAACGGCAGGGCCCATGGACATCAGCATGGTCTCAAGTGGTGACTCAGACTAAGAACTCTATATGACCATTAGTGCTAACTCAGGGCAGGGACAGCAACAAGGTCCCTAGCTGGTGTAGGACCACGGCCATCCACTTGAACCTGGCCTTCAACATGGCTTGGGGCAGCAGATCAAGGGTATCAATGTGACCTCCAGGAGCAGCATGAACAAGAACATTCTACTGAGGAGGTTTAATCCAGAAAATGAAGAGTTCTTTATCTTGGGCATGTATTGTTGGTCAGAACTAGGGTGGCTGTGTGGCTGGGCTGTGTTCCTGGGCTGAGCTGGAGTGCAAACTTCAGGCTACTGTACACCACCCTGTCAGCCCTACTGGGACTTGTTACTTTGCCTACCACAGGATTCTCTCACACCCATTACTACCATTATGTCTCTAATTCCACCTCTCTCCACCCCTCACTCACCACTTCATTCCTATATCTTCGCCACATCTCCATCAAATATTTGTCCATCATAGTGGCATTGGAAACTTCTGTATATATATATATATATATATATATATATATAGAGAGAGAGAGAGAGAGAGAGAGAGAAAGAAAGAGACAGAGAGAAAGAGAGAGAGAGACAGAAAGAGAAAGAGATTGTCCAGACAGCTTTGCATGCAAATATTTGTTGCAATTAGTCATTGGTCTGGCTCAAGGTTTTTGGTTTCTGAAGTATACATACTGGTCCATTGCCTAGATTTGTCTCTGATATCCTGCTGTTGCCTAGAGACCTAGTGATGTAGCTAGGACAGGCTCTGTGTGAATTCCTGACTGCCACCTCAAGGTTGGCTAGGGTCAACCTTTGTCCTTTCTTGGTCTGCCGGCAAGGCAAGGCAAACAGCACAGGCTGCAGCTGCAGGGGCTCTCTCTGTTGATGGCCTGCTGACCTACTGAACTAAGCCTGCCTTACCTAGCAACAACAAGTCCATGCAGGAGCTTCAGGCCACTGTGTCCTCAGTGCCGGCCTTGGACATGACTGCTGTGCCTGTAGGCGGCACTACTGCTTAGCAATGGCCTGTCTCTACAGGAGCTCCAGGGAACTGAACATCTCCCTGTCATCAATGCTGCCAATCCTACAGCTCATCAGTGACAAGTTTTGTGCTTGCAGCCTGGTGGCTGAGACATGGCAGTGAAGCATAGATTCATCTATTCTCCGCATGCTGCTCTGTTCCTCCATCTCTCCTTCCAATTTCGTGAGTCCATGATTTTTAATTACCTAATTAATTCACATTTTGACTGCATTTTCCCCACCCATCTCTCTTCCCAGTCCCTCTCCCAACTCCCCTCCCCCCCTCCTACTCCTCCTCCATTTCTCTTCAGAAAAGGCCAGATCTCCTGTAGATATCAACCAGCCACACACAGGCTATCAAGTTGCACTAAGATTAAGCACTTTCTCTCCTGTCATTGCTAAACAAGGCAATCCAGTAGGAGGAAAGGGTCCCAAAGGCAGGCAACAGAGTCAGGAATATCCCCTGCTCCCACTGTCAGGAGCCCCAAAAGAACACCAAACTACACAACTGTATCCTATGTACAGAGGGTTTAGATGCAGGCTCCCTGGTTGTCAGTTCAGTCTCTATGAGCCCCTGTGGGCCCAGGTTAGTTCATTCTGTGGGTTTTCTTGTGGTATTCTTTTTTTTTTTTTTTTTTTTTTGCTTTTTCGAGACAGGGTTTCTCTGAATATCTCTGGCTGTCCTGGACTCACTTTGTAGACCAGGCTGGCCTCAAACTCACAAAGATCCACCTGCCTCTGCCTCCCAAGTGCTGGGATTAAAGGCGTGCGCTACCTTCGCCCGGCTCTTGTGGTATTCTTGACTGCTCTAGCTCCTACAATCTTTCCTCTCCCTCTTGAGACTACTGTTTGGCTGTTGGTCTCTGGATGAAGCCTCCGTGATGACACCTCACCATTCTGTGAGTATAGCAGAATACCATTAGAAATCATTTCACTGACTGTTGTTTTTTTTTTTTCCAGTTGTGTTTTGTTCTATCCTAGGTCTCCAAGGTATCCAACCTCATTGTCCTGTCCCTCCAGGCAATGTCAGGGGTGGGCTCCCTCTCATGGCATGAGACTCAAGCTGGACCAGTCTGTTGGGGTAGTGTTAAGCACTCTAAATGTTAATTAATTGGTCCTGCTTTCTGTCTGTTACTTATATTGACTCCGATTGGTTAAATAAAATGCTGAGGCCTGAGATTGGGCAAAGACAGAGAAAAATGGGACTTCCTGGGATTAGAACAGGAAGGCTGCGCTTTAGACAGAGAATTATAGCATTCCAGCCAGGAGCAGGAAGAGGCACACACCATGGGTTAGAGAAAAGAACCTCATTCCACATGGCCAGAAACATTGTCATATCGTGGAGAATGGCAGTCCAAGGGGACGTATGTATACATGAGGTCATATTTGGGTAATTGAATTAGGAGCTAGCTTAGATGGGCTAGGATTGCACAATTCAGGCCAAGGCTTTTTAAAATCCATGCGGTCTCTGTGTGTTTATTTATAATGGCTGGTTAAGGATTGGCTGCTGAACCAATCAAATATAATATAAATACTGGTAAATAATTTAATTATTTCTACAAACGGCACCTAAAATAACGTAATTTAAAAATTTTTTTCTATGCCAGTCACTGCTGGCCACTCCCACAATTTCTGCCCCACCATTACCCAGCACATATTGTACACAGGACAAATTGTAGGGCGAGGGTTTTGTGGCTGGGTTGGTTTTCCAGTCTCTCCATTGGAAATCTTGCCTGGTTAGAGGAGATGGCCAGTTCAGCCTCTGTTATCCCCATATTAGGAGAGTCCACATTTTAAAAGCATCTTCCCATTAGACTTGATTGTTTTTTTTTCTTTTTTCTTTTCTTTTTTTCTTAGTTGTTCTTGAGCTATTGCAGCCCTGCAGCCTCTTTGCCGGCCTCTGTCAGCCCTCAGAGCCTCCATGGGTCTCTTAGACTTCTTGGCATTACGTGGCTGCCATCTTCATTTTCTCCTCGCCTCATCTATTCATAATCATTCAAACACATATTTATAAAAAGCTTACCAGCTTTGCCATGTTCCTCAAGGATACTCTTACATATGTCTACCTTGAGATTATTTTGGTTTTAATACTAGCTAAACTAGTAAATATGATTTTCAAGGACAAATACATACATACACACACACACACACACACACATATATATATATATACATATATATATATATATATATATATATATATATATATATATATATATGGTTTTATTTGAGAGAGAACTAGACTTGAGCCTAGAAGAGATACTCCCGGATATGTGAAGCCAGTCAGGCAATCACTGCTCATACAAGAAATACGTTAATTACAGGCTAACAACAAATTTGAGTTCTTAAAGGCTAAAAAACTGAATGCTACTCCAGCAAACAACATTAATGATAAGTTATGGTGTAATTAAAACAAAATTTGTAATCAAAGAAGACATGTCTAATTTTAGCAAAGGTTGCATAGAATTCACCCACAGTGGATGAATACCAGGTTTGTTTTGACTACTAAGGTTTATGAATTTTGTGTTTTATATTAGGATTTTGTCTCCTTCAAAGCTTATATGGAAACAGGTCTTACCTGAACATCGAAAGAAAAAAAAAAAACTCCACAAGACAGCATTTTTTTAGGAAATAATTGCTTTAAAAATAAACTTTTGGTAGAAAGGAAGCTTGTAAGAGGCCTAAAAGGCTGGGTGATTCCAGCACTATAGCACAATAGGCTGCAGCAGGATCAATATTAGTTGAAATGCAGTTTTAAATCATTTTGATATAACTAATACCTGTGTCTTGAATATTTCTCCTGGCAAAATATTTCAATGTTATATCTAAGAATAATAGCATCATGCTACAACTACAGCCTACTTGGTAAAACCTAATTCCCTTATTCTGAAACAAAATGCCTTTGTGATTTCCATTGAAAATTGCTTCTTTACCACCTGATGTTCTCTGGGCTGCCTAGCGCCTGTTGTATGACAGAGCAGAAGCTGTGGCTCTGTGAGGGGAAATCGAATGACTGACTACAGAAATGAAAGAATGGGTGCCTGAGCGCCTGGGGTTACAAAGTTTCATGTGAAGCCACATCTAGTCTTAAGACTTTGTAGGGCTATAATATCCAAGCCATAAGCACAAGGCGATAATTCTCCCTTGCTGTTTTGTGAGACTTCTTGTCACCCTTGGAATGTGATTGGCCTTCGGCCTGAAGAAGCTCACATAGAGGAAACTATTTTAGTATTAACCTTGGCCAGCTTAGAGATATATTCCATGGGTATATGTGCTTCGTGGTGCTCATGTATCCACACATACATGTCCACCTTAGGATCTGTTACCTTGTGCCACTAGTTAGCACTCATGTCAACCACAGACACATATACAATTTACATATACACATGTACAATTTACATATACACATGTATTTTGTGAGAGGTCCTTCTCTCTTTACATCTCAAGTAGCTGGAATCACAGGGTACATCACAGCTCCCGGCAGACTTCACGGCATTTTTACTAGTCAGATGAATGTTACCATTTACTAAAGGTTGTGACTATGCTCTCACTGCCTGTCCGCACTGTTCATCACAGCATGGAAAGTTCAGTTAAAAAACAAGTCCTTAGTGCTTTTAAAACTTCAGAGGCTTAGGTAGGATACAGCACTTCTGTGATGGACAAATGAGGTCTATAAATCACACCCCCACTCATAAAGAAAAGACAATTGTCAAGAGTGAATTTTTTAAATTCCACAAATTACCAAAAGCCCTGAAAATAGGAGTGCTTCTTCTAGAAATGTGTTTTTGCTTTCATAATAGCAATTGACTTCATATCATTTGAACTTTACAATTATAACCTTTTCTTTTATTTTCTCTCTTCTCAGCTCTGCAGAATCCTTGCAACCAGCAGCCTTGAAATCCTAGTATCTGCGGGAACCAGAAGTTATGCAAATAGGGGAAGGGCAAACCAGGTCCTGGTCTGAGAAAAGCTCATCTGTAGAGCATAGGTACTCTTGACCTGTTAGCTCCCTGGAAAAGCCTGCTCATAGGACCCTGTTATTATTCGATCTGTCTGGGAACTCCCTCTGCAGGTCCCCAGAGTGTTTGTAGAAAACATCCAGCAAAAAGCCTTGAACATTATAGCTGCCTAAGGCTGCAAGACCAGTTCAAGTAAACAGCAGCCTGGATAAAAAATTTAAAGGAAGATCTGGGGTATACAAGAAGACTGTAGGGCTTTGAAAAGTTCTGACAGTCCCAGGATGCATAGAGACATGCACATGTGCCCAGCTGAACATATGCTTCAGAGAGGACAGAGATGGCCTCCTTCTCTAGCCACTGGCTGATGGAGATTTTTCCAATGCAACACGGGAAGGCAAACATGAGATTATAACATCCCTCTGTGCTATGCTAAACCCCAGCTAGACTCTCCAACCTAAAGTGAAAGGCAGTTGGGGAAATATGGCCCACAAACTTATTGATCATGAGGACTACCACAGTGAGATATGTTGGTTACACACTACAGGGAAAACAAACTTAATCCAAGAGAATAATGGGCATCAAACAGTGACAAAACCAAACCATGAGGGACAGGGGATGATGATTTCTACATTTGTCATGTGATGGAGTTCATACCTGAAACACTCAGGCTTCAGAGCTGGGGATGGTGCTCAGTGGTAGAGAGCTTTCTTAGTATGCCATGGGTCTGACTCTCAGTCTTAGGAAAAAATAAAATAAAATTAAGATATCCAACTTCTCACCAAAACCATGAAAATAATAAGTAAACAAGAAAATGTAGTCCACTCACTAAAGGAAGTGTATCCAAATTGCCCCAGGTTCCAAGTGCTGAACTTTTTAGGGGAGACATTAAATGTGATCAAAGGGAAAAGTGAATGTGAAGGAATTTTAGTGTCATCCTGAAATAGCATATACATGAATAAACAAGAACCATGAAGGACCAAATAGGGATACTAGAGTGAATTCACACACAGTCAAAAAATATAAGGCGTTCACCTTCACAAATCTGTTTTTAACATTTCACTTTAAGATCACACCTTTAGAAACTCAACATATCTAGAATAGTGCAAACCTAAGGTGTTTATAGTTTGGCACATCTTAGTGAAACTGCTGTTGTCAAAGCTGGAGAATCATGAAGTCAGAAAAACAAGGAAAAGACTATTTAGTAATAGTAACAGCTGAGTTCTCACTAGAAGACAGATAAGCAAATGAAAGAGGACGATGCATTCACAATAAAACAAATGTCAACCAGGAATTCTGTCCTTAGCAAAAATCAATGGCATCAGAGGCACAGGGTCAAAGCTAGCAGACCCATATGTTGAGAAACACTCAGAGGAGCCCTGTAGGCTAAATTGCAAAAGCACCAGATTGCAAATTCTCACAAGAAAATAAAGGGCCCAGTAAACTTAACTGCCTAGGTAGATCTGGATGGCAGTAGATTGTTTGTAGTTCTCTTCTTATGGTTTGAAAATCAAGCTCACCAAAGAAACATTTATAAACCTATCTTGACAGGGTTATAATACATACATCTGCCAGGTGGTATTTCCCTTTAATCCCAATACTCGGGGGGGGGGGCAGAGCAGGCAGATCTCTGTGAGTTCGAGGCCAGACTGGTCTACAAAGCAAGTCCAGGACATCTAGGGATATTACACAGAGAAATCTTGTCTCAAAAAATATATCTATATATAATATTATATTTATATAATATATAGAGAGAGAGACAATGCAACACATGAAGGCAAATATACATACATATATACAAATATATATATATATATAAAGGGAGATATATCTGCAATTTATATTAACATTACAGAACAAAGGTGTTAAACAGAGCTTCTGCTTGCTACTGGTAGTCAATACAAATTGAAAGTAGATTGTTCTGAGTTTAAGACACTAATGCAGTCCTTAGTCAACCATTCAGGAAATTGATAAAGTCTAAAGATATAAAAATATAGCTAAAAGGATATACTAGAAATGTCTAGTCAACACAAAGCAAAGAACAGAGAACAGAGGTATCAAGTGTGGAAAGCAAATGGAAAACTGAGGGTGTGAAGCCTCACATGAGAAGTTATATTAAATATAAATGTATTAAAGGTACCATTAAAGCAGATTTTAAAATGAACAAAACACATAGATATTGCTTTTCACATTAAGGAAAAGAGAGGATAAAAACAAAGATTAGAAAAAGATATAAGACCCAAGCACTAACCACAGAGCTAGATGACAAAACTAGTAACAAAAGAGACAAAATATTAATTAACACAGCCATATATAAGAAAGGGATCAATCTACTCTGCCATACTTGTCCATACCTTATCATAATTGTCATCAGAGAGGCTTCATCCAGCAACTGATGGGAGAAAATGCAGAGATCCACAATCAAGCATTAGGTGGAGATTGGGGAATCCTGTTCAAGAAGGGGAGGAAGGATTGTAGGAACCAGAATGGCAAGGACACCACAAGAAATCCTGTAGAATCAGCTAATCAAGGCTAATAGGGGCTCACCAAACTAACCTGACAATCAGGGAGCTTGCAGGGCTGTGACATACATCCTCTGCATATGTGTTATGGTTGTGTAGCCTGGTTTCTTTTGGGACTCCTAATGGAGTGAGGGCTGTCTCGAACTTTTTTGCCTGCTTTTGGTACCCTCTTTCTTCTACTGGGTTGCCTTGTCTAGCCTTAATATGACAGATGTGCCTAGTCTTATTGCAACTTGATATGTCATATTTCGTTGCTATATCTGGGAGGCCTGCCCTTATCTGAATGAAAATGGAGGAAGAGTGGATCTGGGGGAGAGGAGAGAAGGATTTGAAGGACTGGGAGGGGAGGATGGAGGGGAAACAGTGGTCAAGATGAAATATATAAGAGAAGAGTAAATTTTTAAAATTGACTTGAGGTTTTCTAGATGAACAAGAAAGGAAAGTTTAAGGTTTAATAAGGTTTTAAACCATGAGGTTTAATAAAAGACATCCATTTGTCAAATTGAAAGATAACAATAATGTCATCTATATATACATATATATATTTCATAACATCTCATACATACATACATATTATTATATGTTAATATGCATATATGTTAACCACTAGGGAAGTAGTGAAAAATACAGTTTAAAATCACCCCAAAATTTCAATCAAGAGATGACTAACTGCAATAACAAATAGACAATTACTTAAGGACTAGACCCTCCTATTTCAAGTCTTTAGAACTGAGGAGAAGTTCAGCAGGGTGTAGACATCACCAGAACTAACAGGCATCTAGTGACTATAAACTAAAGGAAAGCATTCATCATAATGCACACGGGAAAATGTTTCAGGTGGTAATGTGGTCTGCCATAAAAGCTTCTTTATAAACCAAAAAAGAGTGAAATCATTCAAGGTGCCTTGTAAAAAGTGAAATTAAATATGAAATCAATAATACAACAATTTAGGAAATCACAGTGATATAAAAGTTAAATAATAGCCTCCTAAATATCCATCACGTAACAGAATAAAGCACTAACGTTTTAAAACATACTGACATAAAAATTGAGAAAAAATTAAGAAAACATAAAACTCATGAAACACATGGATTATCACTAAGTTTGTATTTATTGGTGAAAGCAGAGCTGTGAACATCTATATTAAAATAGATATCTTATATTAATTACATAAACTTCCACCTTAAAAACTGGTTTAAAAAGACAGCACAGGATGAAGAAAATAGCTAATATTAAACAAGGATTAACCCATATGAGAGAGAAACAAATGAATACTAAAAGTTTCTTTGCTGACCCATCAAAACTAAGTAAGAAGAGAAAGAAACTCAAATAGAAAATCAAACTAGGCCTGGTGATGCAGTTCAAGGGTAGATCACTGGCTTAACATGCACTTAATTTCAAACCCAGATTAAACATATAAGCCAACAAACATTATTTTATACCCAAGCCACACAATTCATCACACACACACACACACACACACACACATCAAGACTATTCATAAATATTCTTTCCATGAGTAAATACACAAAATTTATCAACAAAAATTATGTAATAAATATGAATATAATCTACCAAATCAAGCATCCCATCTCAGGGCTGCAATTCTGAAAGTTACTTTAACATTTGAATCTCAAACAACATATTATCTCTTGTAATGTATTCAATATTTGTCCTCCAATATTTGTACATCTGGAGCTTGTGAATGCATCCTCATTTGGAAAGTGTCTCTGAAATTATAAATAAGGGATATCGAGTTAAGTTCTTAGTGGATTAATTGGGTGGGCTTTAAATCTAGTGTGAAGTGTTCTTGTGGATAAAGAAAAAGAAGGCACAGAACAGAGGAGAAAAAGCAAGAAAGAATATAAATCAAGTTCATAGAGTCAGAGATGAATATTATGTATCTACAAGGCACAGAACAGCTGGATTTACAGGAGCTAGAAGAGTCACACCAGGGAGACCTTCCTCCTAGAACATTCAGATACTTTGTAGTTCCTTCAACTTTAAAAACAAAAACAAAAAAAAAAAAACAAAAAAACAAAAAAAAACAACTTTTGCCATGAAAACTGGAAAGTTTCTATTATCTCAACCCAGAAGATGGGTTCATAGGAATTTCCTACACTAGTGCTAAGAAAATAATGTAAACTCTTCATTTGTTTGCTTCTATAAAGACTGAAAATAACAAATACCTTCTATTTAAAAAGTATTCATCAATCTAGGAAAAGAAAAGAAGTTCTCCAAGAAATAAAAGACGCGAGAGATATCCAGTTGGCCTTGATCTCTGTGGTAATGACTAGATGCTTTGCTTCAGCTTTGCGGTCCAGACCTGCACACCTGATTTTGTTACTTCAATTTACCATCAGACTGCAAGTTCCAGTTGGGGCAATCACAAGCTACGAAGACACAAAGTCATCCTTCTTTTCAAGGGATGTAGTCTGTATAGAAGGTCAAAGGCCACCAAGCAAATACCTTTAGAACTAAAGGGAGTTCAACACAGGCAAGACATGAGATCATTACATACAACTGAGTATGTGCTTCCACTGAACAATTTCAATAAAAAAATTAAGGAAACTACCATTTATAATGAGTTCAGTAAAAATTACAAAACATTGTTGAAAGAAACCAATAAGTCTACTCAGAAAACTCAGCCCATTTTCCTGGATCTGAGAACTTAGTATTGTCAAGATGCCAATATTCTCTAAATTGAGTTACAGGAGTAATCACCCATTTTATAATTGGATTCAAGGCCAGCTCCACAGGAGGAATTTCATGTCTTGTACCATAAACGTGGTTAAAGACCCATGACTGGAGAGCTCATAGGCCCTAGGGGTTGTGGTATTTATCCTCCAAATGTTTAATATTATTTTTTTTTTGCAGTGAATAATGGCTAATAAAGAAGCCCAAAACTGGTCAAAGTTCTGAGAACAGTTCTTGAGTGCTAAACAAAATATGGGTCATTGACATAAACCTCGCTGCATCCAAGGGTCAAATGGCATATTGTTAAAGGACCAAAAAGAAGGTAAGAGCCTTGTGGTGTGTAGAGGACTATGAAATGCTGTCTTCGGGACATGTTATGGATGATGCACACAGGCACTCAGAGTATGTGTTGTTGCAGTCACAGGACCTGTAAAAGATCAAGCTAGTCACAATTTCAACAGGGGTGGGAAGGGGCTCCTGAGACCCCACACCTAGCTGGCAAGCTACTGTAGTTGCTCGTTGATAAGTGAGGAGTCACTTTACTTTGGGGATGTGGTTGCTTGTAGTTTATTCATCACAGCTGATAAGAGTTGATGGCATCAGTTGATGGAGTCAGCACTATTTGCACTCATGACATTAATAAAATAATCTGGGATAAAGAAATACCTCAGTAGTTAAGAGCACTTACCACTCTTACAGAGGACCAAACTGATTCCCATCACCCACATCGGCAGCTAACGCCTATCTATACTCCCATCTCCAGAGTTTTTGACACCTTCTTCTGGATTCTGTGGGCCCTTGCATTTACATGTACCTATCCCTATACCAACAGACACTTACAAACAATTAAAAATGACATAAACTAAAAAAACACTTAAAAGACATATACTGAAAAGTGAGACAAGTTTCAGGAGCTAAAAGGCAGTTGGAAGGAAGTGATGAGGGGGTGGTAATGATCAAAATACACTCTTCCTGTATGACATTTTCAATATTAAATATTTTATTTTTTATTTTTTTTATTTCTTCCAGTTACATCTCAATCACAATCCCTTCCCTACTCCCCCATCCTGTCTCACCCTTTCACCCTCTTCTCCCTCAACCCCCCCATCCTCTACCCTTATTTTTAGTTTAAGGTAGATCTTTTTCCCCCCAACAGCGCCCCTTTCAGTCCAACAAATGGTTCTTTCTCTTATAACAATAAATACAGTACAAAACAACTGAAATAAATAGGCCACAATTCTGAGAGTTATATGACTTAGCAGACATTCTCAATGTCCAGTCCATATGTATTTGGCCCCTGACTTTAACATTCTACTAACTATCTCCATGAGTTTAAAGTTCTATATCTAACTCAGCTTTCATACTAACTTGCATCACAATTTTAAAAACATCTTCTTAGATCCAGAACACCCTCTTGATTCCTAAACAACTCAAATTTTAACTATGAGACTCTTGCTATCTATTCTTCAACCACCTCAGAGACCCGAGAGGGATAAATATATCTGATTTTATAGGAAGTACAGGGCTTGCAGCTTCCAAAACTAAGAATGACATACCAGTGGATGCCTGGACAGTTCCCATTTTCTCTCCATACATTACAGCATTGATCTTTAGTCGTTTGGCCCCGTTTCTCTGACAGACATTGATTGTAGAGCAGGGTTATGAAGGACTTACCTACCCTGTCTTGGCAGAGCTAGGCTGTCGACTTACCTGCTTCCAAGTTTTGTCCTTTTTGGACAGCAGTCTGTCTACAGTTGGAGCAAGGTTTTTTTGTTTTTTTTTTTGTTGTTGTTGTTTTTTCCAAGAGATAGGCTTGCCACTAATTCAACCATCTCACACTGGAGATTCTTTGATGCTCATCTTCTACTTGGAGTGGAATAGGGGATTCTGTCAGGATCTGGCATGTCTCGATATAAAAAAAAATCTTAATTTAAGTATTTTTAAACGTTTCTATAAAGAGAATAGAAATAAACTGAGTTTAGAGACTTTGAGTATTGAGAAAAATCAGCAAGAGGGATATCCAAAAAATATTGAAATATGTGGAAAGGAAGTTACCATGTTTAAAACTAAACACCCACTCCAAATATATCTTAAAGAGCTATACACTTAGAAATCTTTGATTCTTCTGTTTCAACCTGTAGCTCTAATCAATGCATAGTTTACACTTCCAAACCATGACATTACTTCCATCACATTTATTGGTCTTTAGCCTTTCACTTTTTAGAATTTTTTTTGTCTTATAAACATAAAATTCTTCATATCTGAAATGCCTAGGAATTGATGATATATATTTCATTGAGGACTCAAATACATTAATGTTTTAATTTTTATAAAACTCTAAAAAACGATTTATGTATTATTTTATGTGTATTGATATGTTCCTAAATGTATTGTGTATGTCACGTACAGGTGCCTACAGGGGCCAGAAGATGCGTTCAGTTTCCTCAAACTGCAGTTACAGGAGTTTTTGAGCTGCCGTATGGGTTCTGGGAACCGAACCCAGGTCTTCTATAAGATTATCAAGGGATCTAAAACACTGAACTATGTTTCCAGCCCATAAAATGGTTAGATGTATATGAAATATATAATAAGTTGGGGTGGATAAATAGTAGCAAGGGTCCTCTGATAAACATTAAGCAGACAATTGAGAGAGAAATTTCAGTTCTTGGATGAATGAAGATGTACCCAACACAGTGGGTCAGTAAAAACACTTCAGTTTAAGTGATGAAAAAATGGGCCTCATCATAACGAACCAGATGAAGAAAGTGCGTATTTATGTACCTACCATGAGTCATCCATACGAAATTGCTCTCTGAATGCCTTTGGAATTAACTTTAACTCCAAAGTTTTCCAAATTCAAAAAAAAAAAAAAATAGCTGAAACCTTCTATGACTTCCAAGAGGGAAACTATCAGTTTTGATTACCTAAATGCAGTGAATATGATTTGTCATAAAATGACTTATTATATGGAGAGTCAATGAATGAAGTGAATGAGGCAGAAGCCAAATTTAATAAGGAGTAAATTAAGTTCAAGAATTCGATAAGTAGTAGGAAATAGTTGTGCTGTATTGTCTCCACAGATGGATTAAATTCAAGAGAAAAAAAGACAACCACAATGAAACCAGGAAGCTAACAAGACAAGCAGCTCGTGCCATGTGCAATTAGTGGCCTGTCAGGTTTCTTACAATCACGCCTTTAATCCTAAAGCTCTTCCAAGCCTCTACTCCAAAAGGACATTGGGTGAATTGAGATTCATAGGCTACAACAACTATGAAGTTGTTGTAGCAACTGTTGTTGAACAACAACAGAAAGGCAGGCTAATCACACTTAACTGCGTGTTTTCATGTAAAAGGTTGCTTGCAGTCATCAGACAAAGATGATTCCCCATATCTTCAGGAAATAGCTCTTTAATTGTGCAGTAAGAGATTGCAGTGAGGGAGTGACTGTGAGGAAGCTAGTTTCTAGTCATTTCAAGGAATTATGGCTTATCCTTCACTGTGTAAGTGTAAGGCCACAGGACTACTCAGCGGTGGTATTATGAAGCTTAATTTATAGGGGCATAGAAGACTTTGAATAAATTCCCAATCCAAATGCAATGTTATTTATTCATTTAGCAAACACTCTCATAACACAACCTGTCAGCTTCAGGTGTGAGTACTTTACAAGCATTAGTTTCCTTAATTCTCGACACAAGCTGATTAGATGGGTATAACTTTGCACTTGAAGGAGAGAGTGCTAAAGTTTAAATAACTTCCTGATGGAGCAGTCTGAGCTGAGTCTGTGGCTTAACCGCTAAGACACTTCATGTATCAAGTATAAACAGCAATGTATTGCTTGCCGTTGAGTTCTAGGTTGCAAGTATTATAAGGGAGGATTTGAGGGAGAAATTAAACGAGATGTCAGAGAGAAAGAGAGCAAAAGAGAAGACAGGCATCCTGGAGCAGGAATGATCCTGTTCTCTTTTGGCATATTTGCAAGAGGTTTAAATAAAGCCAGGAAACACACATTCAACTGTGGACCCTAAACTGTTTGAATATGAAACTTAAATGTTTGCAGTAACTTCAAAAGGGAAAAGGCTGATCTCATCTTGAGTCATGGAAAATCTTATCACCCACTCATAATTGAAATTTAGCAATGTAGGAGCACACTCCACCAAATTCATTCCCTGTTACTGAATTAATGTTGGATACATTTTTAAAATAACTTATTGGTATAACTCTAACTTCCAAATACTTGGAAGGTCTAGTACATGAGAAAAGCAGTAAATGTTTGCGAAACCACACAGTTAAACACAACATTCATTATATCCAGATTCTTTTCTAATAGTAACATAAGCTACAAATGTCACATCAATGCTCATCATAAAGCAATGAACCACTCTGTGGCAATGCCATATTCCCGAGGGAATACATCGCCTACTTACACAGAATTTACAGGAAAGTAAACTTGAAATCATACATGCATAATCTAAGGACCGCCTCATAAGCAAACAAGATGTAGTTGGGTGTATGTTGTAAACATGATGGCTGACAGAATTGCATGAATCTAGAAACAGCAGTGTCATTTAGGAAAGGAAATGATATGAACATAGGAAGAAACAGTGGTTTGGGTAGGCAAGGATGTGTGAGAAGATGTTTTAAAAAATATATACAGTACTAACGGTGGAGACTCCACAGTCCGACTTTGTGTGTTCTCACATTATGCACATGAGGTTGAGCAAAACTTTCATCCTCTACTACACATCTTCCAAGGAGTAGTAACTACAACAAGCTGAAAATTTTATAGATAAATTAAAAAGTATTCTTTTAAAATATCATACTCATTTGTTTTAATAATATATTACTAACTTACAGAAAACTGGGTTTATACGGTATATTTCTAATTAAATTAATTATCGTTTTTTCTCCACCTGCCACTTCTTTTCCATCCCCAGTTCTTCTCTTGGACTCTACCACCCCAAAGCCTGATTTACACTTTAGTGTCACATGTGACCTTTGACTTTTCCCTTATGTCAACACCTTTCTTTTATCCCTGTGGTCTTTTATCTGGTTTCCCAGTCTGTACCTCTGCATCACAACCTCTTATTTACGCACATACAAACATTACAAGTTATCATCTGCGTACCAGTTTATTTTTATGTTGTTATGATGTCAGGATACATACCAAAGACCTTGGGAATGCTCATTCACTGGTCTGCATCCAGTGAACTTAATATTGACAATGAACTGTGAAAGTAGGGTAGGAAATGGCAGCTCTTATAGTAATTATCAATGAACAAACTTAAATAAAGAAAAGAAGGTGAGCTGATAAACTGTTACCTTTGACTTGTATCAATAGTTACAGAGGTAAATAAAAGTTCTATGCTGTTAAAAGGAATATAATAATTGTAGAAAAGTCCTAACTTTAGGAAAAAAATAAATGGCCAGCTGACAACTGTTTATGAGTATCCATTCAACTCCAGTGTGAGAATTTTTGCTCTTTGGTCTGAGGCAGGAGGAAGGGTGTGATGGGAGGGTAGCGATAAGTTTAAACAGTTTTATAAAGCCTGTGCAGCACTGAATGGAATATCCAAACAACTGTCAAAAGCAAGAGGAGCCTTTTTTTTTTTTTAATTAACCAGATGCTATCAGGTCCCAAACAAGCACAGAGGAGAGGCCCCGCTCACTCGGGGCATTATGTGGCATTGACGGGCCTGATTTATGACACAGCTGATTTGTTATTTATTGATCAGAGACTAATTCGCTTCACCCAGTTTAGAAGCATCTCAATAAAAATCGAACATGGCTCTCGTTTGGTTGCAAGCAGAAAGTGCCCAATGACTTACTGTGTTGCCTGGCTTTGATACTGTGGCATCCAGATGCTCAAAATGTGCACACTTCAGATACAAAACAACAACAATGAAAAACCCAATATAGGTCTTTTCTGCCTGTTACAAGAAGAAAACAGTCAAAACATCTTCCATGAAGAGAAGAACTCGTCATTACCACACACTAGTGTCTGAAACACCATCTTAGTAGAAAATAAGAGACATTCATTGAATTATTTTGTATTCGCTCATTGCCTGGATGGGTCAGTCTTCGGGGACATGGTTAAGGCATCTGGGATAACAAGGTACTGACAGTTTAGATGCAGCACAGGTGAGTGCCATCTGTGTTAACAGAGCTGTAGGAAAGCACTAACTCCGTACAATTTTCCAACATTTTGAAGCGAACCTAGTACATTTTTCATCTCCCATGATCTCAAAGCTCCTATTTAGGCAATAATTCCTCATTGTTGGTCTCATAACCCAATTGGGATTTGTTCTTAGTGAAGGAGTTCTTTTACTTTGTTTACTTTCCCCATCAGTCTGGTGGAAATCTCTCTTAAATGCGTGTTCAGATAACACCGGGGACCTCCAGTCCAGTAGCGTAGACGCGCTTATATTCCAGTTTAGACCATTTAAAGGTGATGTGGATGCTTCTGTAACACTGATTGCACTGTGTGATGATTCTATTTTTTTTCCTTCGGCTCTTAAGTTACTGACAACATGAAACCATACACTGCTGTTTGT
This sequence comes from Lophiomys imhausi, assembly GCA_907164525.1. Lineage (NCBI taxonomy): Eukaryota > Metazoa > Chordata > Mammalia > Rodentia > Muridae > Lophiomys > Lophiomys imhausi. The sequence continues at coordinate 592,854 of CAJQZJ010032618.1, read as the reverse complement.
GCCATTTGTGAATTTTACTCTTTTCTTTCATATTTTCAAAATGAGAAAAATAATGACCATCTCCACTGAAGTCAGGAGGAAAATTTTTTTTTCAACAAAATTTCTGGAAATGATTTTGTCCAACATGGAATAATAAATATATTTAGTGGTAAATTAAACTGTCATCCATTGGGATTTGAAGCAGGTTTTCTTTTTCTACTTAGTGTTGTCTGAGAAATGGATGGCATTACCACCCTTGACATTTAATGTAACAAAACAACTTAAGTGAACATCACATCATGCATTCCACAGTAATTATTCTGAGAGTACAAAGTGTAAATTTGCTCATAACACTCATTCAGTGCAGGTTCATAGTGAGCTGCATACCATTATCTGTAGTAGTATCCCAGAGGGGTGTCTTCAGGATCAAATCCCTCAGAAGCAAGCATCCTTCAGTTTGCTCACTGGGTTATAAAATACAATGGAGTATAGGGTTAAATGTATAAGTTGTGGGACTATAATGTGTAGATTGATTCTCAGGTGCATAGATTGACCTTTCTTAGGCTTTCCCCTGTCAGTCTGGGACTATGGCTTCTATCTCTAAGATTTGTTGAATTAATATTGGCTTTAGAACAGGCTCTCTGCCAACAGATAGTTTTATGAAAGGGCTGGTCCATGCTTGTTAACTACCAAGAGAAAAAATAATCTCTATTTCTTTTTCCTTGTTGGTGTTTTGTAGGGGTTGATAATGAAGAAAACAAGAGTTTTACAGAAAAGCCACAGCAATGGAAATGGTTTTCATTCTGCGTTACAGAGCATGTCTGCAGAAGGTTCCCCTTAGACTGGCTAAAAATGTGAGCCAATCTTTACAATGTTTTCCATGCATCTCTAGATAATGAAATGACATATGTCAATTTCTCTTGCAAATGTATAAATTCTACACAATATTATTCACTGCTTTTGTAGCTTGAGTGAAATACGTTTGCTAGTCAATATAGAACCATATATTGGTCTATTCATTTGTGCAGAAAATTCACAGTACCTACCTTGTGCCAAAGAGAATAACAACATCACCATGTCCTAAACACTGAGTGTGGTTTAAGTGGGATGGCAACCTCAGTCATCTAACTTGAGTAAATTCATTTTCTATCACTGTAGACTGAACAACCACAGGAAGTCCTCACTCATAATGGGGAGGTCCCACAATAGTTGCTGATCACTTACTATCTCATTGTGCTGTTTTGACCTCAGCCCTACAACCACAATGCCACATCCACACTTTGGGATAAAGAGGGTAGAGTCTCCTAATGCTAAGTTTACGTGTCTGAAATTAGAGTTAGTGAATCTGGGGGTGATTTGTCTGAAGCCACAGAATCCAGATTGTGTTTTCAACATGCATGAGAAGTAGACACTCTATGCTGCAGGAACAGTCAAGGAAAGAAATGTTTGTAGTATCTTCACACATAAGACCTTACACTTTCACAGAGGTTAGAGTGAAATGAGTTGGAAAAAAATCTAAAAATGAAGTGAACTCTTCAGGAACACAAATGTAGTCTAATCACTAACCACTTATTTGAACAATGTTTTTTTGTCAAAAATGTTCACATAAATTCCTCCCAATACATTGCTTAGTATGGGGCTGTGTCTTCGTCAGAATTCTTTGACTATTATGGACTATCCCATATAGTAACATCCCAAATAATCACTATCTGGAAGGAACACAGTTTGTTTGTTTTTTTTATTGTTGTTGAGTTCAAGATTTTTTTTTATTGTTGTTGAGTTCAAGATTTCTTTATTCATTAGTTCACTTAGGGGCTTATCTGGAGGTTCAGGGTAGAGAATAAGCCACTGGCTAAACCAAGTGTGGCATGTTTGTCCCTGACTCCTAATGGGAAGTTCACGTTTTACAGAATATTTCTAAATTTGGAATTAGAATAACTGCGAGATATCATCGTTACTGTCAGGGGCAGCCAAAGCTAGAATGGGCAAGTAGACAGTGTAACATAGCGTAAGGATGGGGTGCTCCATGAGGAAGTTCATCATTAGATAAAATAGAATGTTAAGTCAAATGCACTGAATGATAGCTTCAAGGATGGACACTCTAGTTGTCATCTTAACTCCTTTTATCATGTCCCCTGGTCCTTCTCTTGCACTTGTTTGCTACGTGACAGCTTCTTTGACTGTTCTTGGCTCTGTAAGCACGAAACCACACTCTACCTCACCCGTTTTTCATCTTCAATCTTCTGTGCAGGCTCCAGCCTCCAATGGAAGTTTAGGTTGTGCACTGTCAATGTAGAAGCATCTCCATGCACTTTCCTTTACCCATTAGCTTGGCATACTAAAACTAGAGATGGTTCATGATGTTCTCAGTGTCTCACTCCAAATTTCAAGTTCTGGGACAATTAGGTGTCCACTTTAGTAATGAATCAATCATAGCTATTGAGAAAGCTCATTGAGATTAGTAGGCAATTAAGAACACATGGTACCCATTTTGCTTCCCTGTGTGACCTGGTATTAATTAATCACATCACAGGGGTCTCGAAATCCCAGTTTACTTTCTCCTTAAAAGTTAAGGATTGCAAAATAATTGTTTAAACTATTATTAATTTTAAACATACTAACAACTAAACATTCTGGTAGTCATAGTTATGAGGGTCTAGCTTCTCAAAGACGAGCCAGTGTGCTTGGAAAGCTACACACAAAAGAAGAAAGTTTAATTTCAATTCCCATCTTGAACACTAGAAAACAAATGAGTTTAAAGGAGTCAAAATGCCCAGAAAGTTCCATTTGTCGTGTCATAATGTTCTACTCCAGTAGAAAATGTCACAAAATGAAACATCACATTTATATTCCTGAGAATAGCATTACCATATAAAATTTGATCCATTTTTAAAGTATTTGTGAATTTGATCAAAGGTAAAAATTTAAAATAGCTTTTTTGCCAAGGAAAAGGACGGATTCTGCCTCCAGTCAAAACATTCACTTTTTAAAGAACAAATTAGCAGATACTGAAGGCATAATAACATTTTTTTGTGGCATAAATTGGCATCTGTAGTAAATATTCTACATATGACTGGTTGAAAAACTTTCACAGTCTCAGGCTATTATTAAATATTACCTTAAATGAGAATCAAACTAATCTAAAACATACAATGGATGTCAAGTTTAACCAAAATAATGTCATCACAGTCTGAAAACATGGCCAGAAAAAACGTATGGCTTGGAAAGCATGGTAAACCGTCGTGGGGGGATTCTGTACATAAAGCAGATCACCAACTCCAAGAGAATAAAGCAAACAACAGGCAGCTCTGACAGGTCTCTTCCACTTTAATGAAACAAGTTTCAGGAGAAAACTTAAAAGATTAAACACTCACAACAAAATAACTCCCATACATTTTTCTTAGGGCTGTCTTCAGAGCCCAGATGAAGCCCAGACTTGGCAGTTCTCCTATAATGGGATCAGAGGAGACAGTCAAGCTAAATGAGACACTAAAGAACCTGCATTTTCCAGATTAGTTGTCTAGCCTGATCAAATAAACTATAGATTGGCTAAATTTCCAGTTCATGATATGCTGTGTACACACACAAATCCCAGCCCTATTTGGCTCCAGTGTAATAATCAATTTCCAGAAATAACACATCCACCTTTGGCATGTCCTTGGCAATACTTCCATCTTATTATCTTGGAATTATGCTATTTTTCATGGCTTATGAAAATCTATGAAGGATATCCAAATGGCTCCTTTATATTGAAGATTTGTACTGAAATGTATATTAAAATTTATACTCATTATACTGCTCAACTTATTGACTTGTTCATTATCAGACAGTACACTAGGACAGCTCCAGTTAAATGCAAAGTGACAGTGTGATGAGAAACTGTAGTGGTTTTAAATTACGTGATTATCACTAATTGCTCACATGAGAAGAGAGGTTTTCCCTCCTCATCTCATGAAATCACACACCACGTAGCATTTGTTTAATATATATATATGTATATAATTTTGGCTTTTCCAACTTAAAAATGATTTTGTTGTTGTTACTCTAGTGTGTGAATGATTGCAACACTTCATCTTTAAAAGTTCACCTGACATTGAACTATCCTTAAGCTCATTACAAGGATTACACTAAGTTGTTTTTTAAAACATTTTAAAGATTGTAGTCTATGTTTTCATTATTAAATATAAAATTTCATGCCCCAAAATGGTACTCACTTGCCAAAAGCAGATAGGCAGAAAACAGTGATAATTTTCTAACATTGTATGCACACAATTTGTCAAGCTGATGTTACTAGATAAAATAGGCTGTACTTGGCCAGCCACAGACATCAGAAACCGTTATTTTATATCTTTCTAACAATGAATTTGATCTAACATAATTCTAACATGACATGATAGTTTTTCAGATTGTTTGATTTATTTTTTGCTTGTTTGCTTCTAACTGAAAAAAAAACATTGCATATTCTATCTTTGTTAATAATTGGCTATAGGTAAGCCCTAAGAATGAGCAAAGGATCTTAAACAGACTGTTCATACTACTCGACTGTGACTGACTGAGTGGAAGACAACTCATTTAATTGAATTTGGAAAGTTTAGAAAATACGTATTTTACTGCACAATGGAAAAAGGACAGCCTCTTCAACAAATGGTGCTGGTCCAACTGAAGGATGTTGACATGTAAAAGAATGAAATTAGACCCATACCTATCACCTTGTACAAAACTTAAGTCCAAGTGGATCAAAGACCTTAACATAAGTCCGGACACACTAAATCTATTAGAAGAGAAATTGGAGAAAATCCTCAAACTCATTGGCACAGGGGACAACTTCCTGAACAGAACACCAACAGCTCAGGATCTAAGACCAACAATCAATAAATGGGACCTCATGAAACTGAAAAGGTTCTGTAAGGCAAAACGCACTGTCATTCGAACAAAATGGCAAGCTACAGATTGGGAAAAAACGGCAGCCTACAGACTAGGAGAAAATCTTCACCAATGCCACATCTGACAGAGGGCTAATATCCAAAATTTACAAAGAGCTCAAGAAATTAAATGCCAAGAAACCAAATAATCCAATAAAAAAAATGGGGAACAGAGCTAAACAGAGAATTCACCAAGGAGGAATCACTAATGGCTGAGAGACTCTTGAGGAAATGCTCAGCATCCTTAATCATCAGAGAAATGCAACTCAAGATGAGTCTGAGATTCCACCTCACTCCTGTCAGAATGGCTAAGATCAAAAACTCAAATGACAACACATTTTTATCTATTTATTCTTTTTAGCTTTGAATGTTACAGAATGTATTTTATTTCTTTTTTAAAATTACTTCAGGCTACATCTCCGTCACAGTGTCCTCTGTTGTTCTATAAAGTCCCCTCACTTATTCACTCTCACAGGCATCAGTGAGTGGGAAGTATGTTATAAGAACAGAAATCTGATTTATCTCACACTGTACAAGCTGTTTTATTTTTCCACATATTTTGGGCAGAATTCTTCTTTGCCTCGGGACCCACCCATACCACTTCTGGGTATACATCCAAATGACTCCTCACCGAATCACAAGGAAGTTTCCTCATCTATGTTCATAGCAGCCTTATTTGTGATAGCTAGAAACTGGAAACAACCCGGATGTACCTCAACCGAAGAATGGATTAAAAAACTGTGGTACATCTACACAATGGAATATTACTCAGCCATCAGAAACAATGAAATCATGCAATTTTCAACCAAATGGATGGAACTAAAGAAGCTCATCCTGAGTGAGCTAACCCAGACTCAGGTTACACATGGCATCTATTCACTTATAATTGGATTTTAGCCATATCGTACAGGATATCTATACTACAACGAATGCACCAAAGGGAACATGAATATAGAAACATAGACTTTGTTTCCTGTCAATAAGACACTTTTCACTGGTGGTGCTGCCTTGTATCCCAGTGTATGAGGAAGTTCTTGGCCCTCATATGACTGCTGAACTGGGACGGGGGACTGATATGTAGGGACACTCCACTCCAGAGGAGTGGGATGGAAGGGCTAGGGGGTAGAGAGTGGGAGGGCAGGACTGGGAGGGGTAGAAAGAGGACACTGTGATGGAGATATAACCTGAAGTAATTTTAAAAAAGAAAGAAAATACATTCTGTAACATTCAAAGCTAAAAAGAATAAATAGATAAAAAAAAAACATTGGGTTTCAGCTATGTCACAGCCTCATCTGCTTCTTCAAAATACAATTAACATAGTCTTAAATCATTTATTGCAACCGCATTGTGTATGATTGACTAAGACTTTTATAAGCAAGCACTGGAAAACATTGGATGCTCCAACTCTGAGCCATTTTGAGATGAAGGTAAATATTGATAGTATCATGCTGTGTGCATATGAAAAATGCCAAACACATGGGTACGTATTCCCAAGGGCAAAGAAGAATTCTGCCCAAACTATGTGGAAAAAAAAAACAACTTGTACAGTGTGAGATAAATCAGATTTCTGTTCTTATAACATACTTCCACTCACTGATGCCTGTGAGAGTGAATAAGTGAGGGGAATTTGTAGAACAACAGTATTTTGTTTCTCGGTTATTAACATAGCAGCAAATTTAGGGACATTGGCATTTAAAGCCCATTAGTAACAAGGTGTTTGCTGAACATGTAATTTATATGATAAAGTTTGTATGTAGTAACTTCCTGGTCATGCAGGAAAAAAGTTACTCAAAGGGAGGGAAAGACAAATCACAACACAACTCTTGTTAAAATTCAGTACGTTATGAAGCAAAGGTGATGAGTTCTGGATTCCATTTAGGGAAGGTAATTCCATTGACCAAGAATAGTCAAGCATATTATAAATAGTTTAGAGATAGAATGAAATGATAGAGAAGGCAAAATAGAAATATTTCAAGAAACAAGAAAAATGAAAAGGGCCAAGGATATAGAATAAAGTTAGAGAGTGCTTGTATTTGCACAAATCTCTTAGAGTTCAATCCCCAACACTGTATAAAACTGAATGTCACTCTCTGACATATTGTAACAGAATATTTTTACTCATCAACATTTATATTTATTAATACTTAACAAGCATCTATAAAATACCTAAATCCTATAACCTAAAACAAAATATCTAAAATCTATAATCTAAGAATATCTTAGTACCTAAAACTCCCTAATACATATATCAAAATACTTAACACTATTTTAAGTTTCTTAAAAGGATTTTAATATTCTTAATGTAGGTCCGTGCAGGATGGCTTGGTTTACAGCAGTCCCAGCAGGTACTATCTTTTAAGCTTAAAATCCATAGGGCCTTATTTTGCCTGATCGTAAGGCCAGTTTATTTCCACCACCAAATGTGGCCAGTTTATAAAGTCAGTCTGCCCTAAGCATGTAGGGAGTTAGATAAATTAAATTTGATTTAGAAAATATATAGGGGTTTCTGATACAGTCTCTTAATTCGGGGCATGAAGATCAACTTGGCTGTGAGAGATTAGCTTATCAACTTGTGGAAAAACCAGGTTGAAGTCAGGAAAACAGGAAAGACTTAATGGACTCAAGAAACAAAGTATCTGGCCTGACATTGTTTTTCAGCTGCTAGTGGGCAGACCCCAAATTAAGCTGAAACAGAGTTCCTCCTATTTAAGGACAGTGCATGGAGCCCCATCAAAAAAAGAGGCCCTGATGCAAGAGAGCTCCCAGAGTCCTGCTGAAAAAAGTGCTGGCCATCATTTGATGGTGAGCAGAGAAAGCGTCAGCAAGACAACAAAAGACCAAGGACTAAACCCTGTGGCTCAGCTTTTTTTTTTTTTTAAATACTTTATTTTTTTTTCTTCAAGTTACATCTCAGTCACAAACCCTTCCCTATTCCCCCTTCCTATCCCGCCCTTCCACCCTCTTCCCCCCAGAAGTTTCCCCTTTCAGTCCAACAGAGGGTTCCTTCTCTTATAATAGTAAATACTATACAAAACAACAGATATAAATATGCCACATTTATGAGAGTTAAATGGCCCAGTATACCTTCCCAATGTCCAGTTTATACATATTTGGCCCCTGACTTTAACATTCTACTATCTAACCATCTCCATGAGTTTAAAAGTCTATATCTGACTCAACATTCATACTAACTTGCAACACACTTTTAAGAGTATCTTTTTAGATCTATAACACCCTCTTGATTCCTAAACAACTCAAAATTTAACTATGAGACTCTAGCTGTCTATTCTTCAACCACCTCAGAGACCTGAGAGGGATAAATCTATCTGCTTATACAGGAAGAGCAGGGCCTGCAGCTTCCAAAACTAAGAAATGACATACCAGTGACTGCCTGGACAGTTCCCATTTTCTCTCCATACATTCCTGCAACAGTCTTCAGCCTTTGGGTCGTGTTTCTCTGACAGACATTTGTTGTAGAGCCGGGATTATGAAGGACTTACCTAGCCTGTCTTGGCAGAGCTAGGCTGTCGACTTCCCTGCTACCAAGTTTTGTCCTTTTTGGACAGCAGTCTGTCTGCAGTTGGAGCAAGGGTTTTTAAAATGCCAAGAGATAGGCTTGCCGCTAATTCAACCATCTCACACTGGAGATTCTTCGATGCTTATCTTCTACTTGGAGTAGAATAGGGGGTGCTGTCAGGAGCTGATATGTCTCGATATCAAAAAAAAAGAAAATCTTAATTTAAGATACATCTTTGAATGCCATATTCTGCAGATCTCTTGGGGTTTTTGAAGATGCCCTATCCATCTCTTGTATTTAGACAGTATTTTAGCTATATCGTACAGGATATCTGTACTACAACCAACACACCAAAAGGAACATGGACATAAACTTTTTTTTTTTATCTTTTTCTTTTTCCTTCTCCTTTTTTATTTTTTCTTTTTCCTTTTCCCTTCTCTTTTTCCTCTCTTTTTTTGTTGATATTCTTTGTTTTTGTGGGTTTGTGTGTTTGTTGGTCTTTTTTTTAGTATTCCCCCAGTAGCAAGGAGACACCTTTCACTGGCAGTACTGCCTCGTAGGCCCCCGGTGAATGAAGAGGCTCTTGGCCCTCATATGACTCCTGATCTGTGGTGAGAGACTGTTAGGCAGGGACACTCCACCCCAGAGGTACAAGACGGAAGGGTCAGGTGGTAGAGCATGGGAGGGTGGGACTGGGAAGCGGGAAAAGAGGACAATATGATAAGGATGTAACCTGAAGCAACAAACAAATAAATTTATTAACTAAAAAAAAAAAAAAAAAAAAAAAAAAAGGGCAGGTGGCAGGGCTGAAACACTGTGAATGGAATAGAGGATACAGCCGTTCGGCCTGGTTTTGCAGACCTCCAGGTGTCAAGAAGACGTGGAGCTAAGGTAAAATACAAGAGAATTGTGGTGTTGGCCCATGCCTTTGACTTCAGCGGAGACGGGGGTGGGGGGAGCACCGTAGAGTTGGCGGTCTTATGTATTCTGGAGTCATACGGAGCGGGGTGGTGAGGGTGCATACTCTTGGTCCCACCATTCAAGAACAGTACACCCTTGGTCCCAGCTCCCAGCACACTGGAGACAGAAACGGGCAGATCTCAGAGCTCAAGGTCAGCCTGATGCAGGGCAAACTCTAAATAGAGAAAGACTTCGATCCAGGAGTGGTGGAACCCATCTTTGATCCCTTCAGATGGGAACCACAGGTCTCTGATCCCAATAATTAGAGTTCAGAGACACACACATGGGATTTGGAGGGACCTAGGTTTGGAGGCTACTTACAAAAGGCCTTCTCGATGCAGGCAGACTGTCCTTTGGGATCTCAAAATATATACACTGGAGCTGGTTTAGATCCAAGGTGACAGAATGATTTCTTCTTTAACCCGGATTGAAAGATAACGCTTTGTATGTTGTCGGAAGGCCAAATTTGCTTCAGGAGAAGTACTACCTAGCCCCCACCCCCCCCCAAAAAAAAGAGGGCAATTGTCCCAGGGTTGGGATTGGGGCAGGGCTCTGTTCTTATCTTTCCAGGAGAATCGAAGCGTCCATTAGGGGAGCCCGGGGATGGCTGGACAGTGGAAACCTCAGCAGAGAGCAGAATCAGGCACCAAGGAGGACGAGTGACCCAGTTGATTCAGCCTGGCAGACTTCCTCAATAGCTGTCTCCATCGGGGGCCTGCAACCATGGCACAGGAAGGTCCAAGAAGAAGGGGCAGATTATTGAATATGCCCTTATACCTTTGTATATTGATACAAAATTAGTAGTATATTTGGCTAAAGTGGTATTGACCATTGTTTATTGTGCACAAATAAGATTATATTGGATTACATCGGTATTGATCTTTGTATATTGATACAAAATTAAGATTATAGTTGGCCACAATGGTATTGACCCTTGTATATGGACGTAATATTAAGATTGTATTGGGCTACATAGGCATTGATCTTTGTATATTGATACATAATTAAGAGTATATTTAACCACAATTGAATAGATCTTGGTATATTGATACAAAATTAAAGGTAACGCTTCCTAATGGTATCATACCTAGAGATACTTAAAAATAAAATGTGAAGCTCTGGCCTCTTGATACCAACCGTCTAAAACTGTCTAGGATAGTTAAGTAAAACAAACTCCTAGTCATGCAAACATGTCACTGTGGCTCAGCTTTTGCCTAGAGGAGTTTGATCTGTCCCAACAGTGGCCTAAAGGAAACTGTGACTGGCTTTAAGGACTCTGAGGTAGAGCAGCAGAGTTGCTGATGTGAAAGAAATAAGTTGGCCTACAGACAGCTGGGGTCTCCCAGAGAGAAGAAAGCATCAAGTCTTAATTAAGGTGAGACTGTGATAGCCAGCTTACCCTTAAGAATCTACATCTGAGATCCAGAAAAAGGACTGCTAAGTGCATTAAAGAATCTACAACAGAGACTGTGTTCCTGAAGACTGAGGACCTGCCCCAGAGACTGTATCCTTCTAAAAGGTTAGGGATATAATTGTAAATAGGATTAGTGGTTAAGTTAAAAGGGTTGTAGGAATTTGTAGGATTAATACTTAAGAAATTCTCAGGATTTGTTATAAGTGAATATTGTTAGTTAATAAATAAATAAATAATAATTTTTAAAAGTTCGGTTACACAACCACCAACTGATGGCAGCCTTTTCAATCAGCTAAGACATGCCACCATGGTCTCTTTGGCAGGGAAGTCACAAGGCCGAAAGCTTATTCAAACAGCTTTATACCTCTGCTTGTTTTGCTCACGTTTCCAGTGCTCTGGGCCTCAAGGAAGATGCCTTTAAAGGACTGTCTCTCAGCAGGTTTATGCTATGCCTTTGTCTTGGGCTATAGCAGTCTAAATTCTGTTAATGATGTACCTTGCTGTGTTCTTCTTCAGCGTGACTTCTCGGTTAGTGAGGGCGGGGGGGGGCAGAGAGAGAGAGAGACACACACACACACACACACACACACACACAAACACAGAGAGAGAGAGAGAGAGAGAGAGAGAGAGACCATGTGGAATCTTTGGCTTATAAATTGTCCTATCTCACCATCCTCTACAGAGTGTCCAAAATCTCTCAAAATCTCCCAGTATTCCCATTGTTTGTCATGGCCAATGACATCATCTGTGTGACTTATGAGGTTTCTTAGCAACAGTGCATATCATCTGGCCACAATTGGCTCTGTCCATATCAACAAGTAAAGGGACAACAAGCTCCTCCCTATGTGTGGCCAGATGCTAATCTGAACTACCTATTAATTTCACTTAAAAAAAAAAAAGCCTAACTTCTACTACAGACACATGTTAAGGCCACAAGTTATCATCTGGGTTAATTTCAGTTTCTTTTTGAGAGGTGGGTTCCTTATTATTTAGTTTTCAACAGGAAAATGACTACCTTTGTTAAGACTATGGTAGAGATATTTTTTTGAGATCTATGTATCCAGTACGGTACTTTTTCACAATAAGATGTTATCAAGGCACACTATTTCAAAGTTAGCCATATTATTTATATTTAGAAAATTCCAGAGAGAAAATGGAAAACATGTTTAATTATTGAAGAAATGTCTAATTTTCCATTTTTGTACTCATTAAATGCATAGAAATTTGTGCAGGATATTTTTTTCATGTATAATAGTAGATGAAATAGGAAAAGTCTATTCAAGAAGCTCACACTTAAGACAAATAATATACTTCTATTGCTATATTAGTGCTTCAATACCTAATGATATTATCATTAAGAACTTTTAGATTTTTGACTGTATTCTTAGCCCCAGACAAATACAGACCTTGTCACTATTTACTGGTTAGTTGGAAAACAAAACGGAAAGACATAAAAAGCAAACCTAGGAAAAGTACAAAGTGATTGTTTGATTTTTAAGAGCATGTACTGATTTGAATGAGAATGGATTACACAGGACTATGTTTGAATGTCGGTTCCCAGTTGATGGACTGTTTAGGACAAATTAGGAGATGTGTCACTGACAGTGGGCTTTGAGGTTTCAAAAGCCCTCAACAGGCCCAGTCTTACTCTCTATCTCTGCCTGTGAATCAGATGTAAGCTCTCAGCTACTGCTCCAGTGCCATGCCTGCCTGCTGCCATGCTCGCTGGCATGGTGGTCATGGACTGACCCTCTGATTAAAAGCTTTCTATAAATTGGCTTGGCCATGGATTCTTTTCACAGTAATAGAAAAGCAATTAAGAAAGACAGAATGATATGAATTAATAAACCTATTCCTCGCTGTTTTTTTAAATCCTCCACTGTAAGGTGTGTACTCTTTGTAATGGGAAAGATTCTTTCCCAACTTTAAATAAATACATGTATAATGTCCTGCCTAGTCTTATGTCAGCTTGACACAAGCTAGAATTATTTAGAAAGATGGACTTTTCAATTGAGAAATTGCCTCTGGAAAATTTGCCTATAGGCAAATCAGAAATGAATTTTGTTATTTATTGATTGATGTCAGAGGGCTTAGCTCATTGTGCAGGGTGTTGCCAAAGGACAGCTAGTCCTGGGTGCTAGAAGGAAACAGGATGGACAAACCATAAGGAACAAGCCGGTAAGCAGCCCCTCTTCGTGGCCTCTTCATCTGCTCCAGCCTCCAAGTTCCTGCTTTAAGTTCTTGCCCTGACTTTGGACTGTGATGTGGAAGAGCAAGCTGACATAATAAACCTCTTCTACCTGATCCTCCCCAAGCTTATTTTGGTCATGCTGTTTTATCCTAACACAAAAACCCTAACTAAGGAACATAATACAGAAATGCATGTATTTTTTTTCTTGGATGAATACATAGGTTAGAAATTATAGAGGGGAAAAGGTATTCAAAAACTGTCTTAGACTTAATCCCTTAAAATACAATTACAAATCTAAATCACGTCGTTGTGGTTTACACTGGAAGTAGAAGAGAAGGTTGATAGAACAGATGTCTGAAAAGACTTTCGTTTGCTGCAGTGTTTCTGAGAATACTTTGCTATAACTTTAATCCTTTTGTAGAGCTGTGAAGTCAACACTATTCCACACCCCTGTGTTAATGATATTTGCCAACACACAGTTTCCAGTGTTTATTTGTGTATAAAGCCCAAGGAGGTCAGAGAAGGGTGTTGGATTCCTGGCACTGAGTTTCCAAAGCTGTGAACCATGATGTGGCTGCTGGGAACTGAGCTGGGATCCTCCAAAAGGAAATATGTGCTTTTAAATGCTGAGCCATCTATCTAATCCAGTTTATTTGCATCTTTCATTATAACTTCTTTACAAGTAGGTTGGGGCTTTCTGAGGCCCTCGATGCAGATACAGCTGTGACAATACAGATATCTATTTATACTATTATTAAACTTACATTTTATTTTCTATTAAGTTTTCATCTGTCTCAAAGCAGATATTTCCCTTTCTATGAACATTTTCTACTAAATGCATACACATTTGTTCCCCACAGTTTTTATCTACTGTTCAGGCCTTACAATTTGGATTAATGGAGTATCCGCTAGGTTAATTTATTAATAATTAGAAGAAATTTAGGGTATGGGAGGACAGACATATCACATTGTTGGCTACTGTTAAACTATTGGATCAATTTCCTTTACTCTATTAACGGTTCTATGAAACAAGAGTTTTGAAATTATATATTGAATTCACATTTCATTGATTCAAATAGCTGAATTGATTAATTCATACTAGCATGAAGCTATTCTATTTAAGTTTTTCACAACTACATTTGGGATATTTCTTAAATTTTCTCTCAATGTCTTAATAATCTCAAATAAATTCTATCTGAAAATGTTTAAATAATTTGTCAGTCATGATGGGGACTCATCTGTAAAGGGCCAAAGAGCAAGTGGTTATGAAATATATATTGGCAATTGATGAAAAAAATAAATCTCTGGTTCCTTCTCTTATTCCTATGTGTACTAAAATAATAAAACACCATTTTTTTCAAGAAAGAAATGATAGATTATCCAACCTTCAAAACCATCATTTACTAAGAAATATACCATTTTCTAGTTTAACTTTCAATCTTATTATTTACTGATTAATTACCTTTCTATTAAATAGAAATGTTACCTGTGCCTTTTTCTGCCAACAGCCTGAATAAGCATTTCTTCCACCATGAGGCTGACCATCAGTTAAGAGTCTTACAATTCAGTTCGAGTTTGACTTCTCTATACTTTTAAACTTGTTTGCATGGTGTTTATAACAGTAGAGGTTTATTAAACTAGTTTTGGTGGGCAACTGAGAGGAGTGGCAAGGGCCTGAATTGTTTTCCTAAGTATTCTGACCCACAATATAAGGCGGTATCTCACAACTGATACTAGGGTTTGTGTTTTATAACCTGATGTTCAAGAACAGCGGCATCTAGACACACAGAACATCTGCCTTTTAACTTGTCTTTAAAACTTACCTGTCTTTGTATTCTACGAATTTGTATTGCATGATCAGCCTACCATGCAATGTTCAGTGGTGCATTAGTGACATAATTACTAAGGGATTAACCAACTGGCCTTTGGATCTGAAGCCTGCTATACAGCAAGGGAATCACTCCTAGTACTGTAAGCTTGGTCAGAAACCTCAAACTTACTACTGCTCCTTAGCTGCCATAGAGCCAAGCTGCCTTCTAAATATTTATGTTAATGCTCCCCACATAAATGCTATTGCCAAACTTAACCAAGGGCACTTCTCTGCAATGATATTTGATTGGTATAGAGACACGGGTCTATTCATGGTGCTGAGAATAAGTTACTGTTAAGTGCTCAGCCCTGAGCAGGACTGTTACACTATGATCTCTATCACTCAGGAAACATTGAAGAGTCTTACAGAGCCCCTACCCCTCCCTGTTAAACTTGGCTACTGATGGCTTTTGAGGAGGGAACAGTCATTGTCCTCAGTTGTCCTGAGGGGCAACCCTGAGTTACCCCCACAGATTCCACAGAATACTTCTACATCTATGGTCACATAGATGATCTTAGATAAACTGAGGAAGAGTCAAAAAAAAGAGAGAAAGAAAGAAAAAAAGACATGAATATGAGAGAAGGATGAAATTAGGGAACAGTAATAGGGGCTGGGATATTAAAGGTAGTGGGGTTTAAAGTAATCAGAATTTACTACATATGTGAATAAAATGTTAAAGAATGAGGTCAATAAAAGTTATAACTGTTTTTCAAAATAAGGAAGACTGTTTTAAAACTATACTAGCTTTTTAAATTTTTCTGACATTAGATTCTGAAGATGTTATTGTGAGTTTAAAAAAACATGCACATGACTTTCACAGCTGAGAACCAGCAAAGGACAGATGACATGTCATTCCCTTTCTATCTCAGTGAGCCTTCCTTGGCAATTCAAAGTGGAAACCCACAGGGTAGCCACAGGAGGTAACACCTTCCTGGATCAATATTTGTGCATCAGACGTTATAAGAATGTTTTGTAAGGTTCGTAAATAAAGGGCTTTTTTATTTCTCCTGACTCAAAGTGAAATTAAAAGAAATTTGGCTGTCAAGAGATTTGCCTTCTTCGGAGCAAACAATCTACTAAAGGGAGGCTTTAAATTCATCAATTAAAGGCAAAAATTGAGTGAAAAGAATGGTAGAAACATTTCTGATCTGAGGGGTCTTTTTTTCCCAGTTAATTGGTAGTTTCATAAAAAGTGTCATATCAAATAAAATCAAATGCAATCTTTTACAAAGTGTCAAGCTTGATTCAGTTCCACTTAATACTCATTAAATACCTAGTTTTTATGAAGTACAATAATGCTATGGGCTTCCTGTAAAATGATCAAGAATACACATGTGTGGTGTGCTAAGGAATTTCTGATTTGGTGAGGAAACATGGACAATAAATAAACAAACAAATAGTCATTGTGGAGTTGTATTTATTTGAGGTGTAGATTTCCCAAATGCAACAATAATTGGACTGTGAATTACAGAGCAAGGAAGAGTCAATAACATAAATGATGGGTAGATGAGATTTTTTTTTTTTATTGATATCACACCTCTGGGTAGAAGAGACCTAAAAAGTGATAAAGAACGTGTGACTTGTGTGGTACAGATACAGAGCAGCCACCCTCAATAAGAGTTGTTAGTGGAGATGGATGTGATTGGATTAAGCGTCACTGATATTGAACAGAAAGACGACCTCCACCCTGCTAATCCAGTCTCTGGATCTGACAGTATTTAACACCCGGGGACTTGAAGGAAGAGAGCTTGACAGTGGCCGGGGTTGCAGTGGGACTGGGTACTATTTAAATGTTTGCAGTATGTTTCGTACTTTGGGAAGTGGATTCCCAGATTAAACTGTCTTGAATAATAGTGCAGTGTTTTCTAATGAGATGGGGACTGACCTTGAAAATCTATAGTACCAAAAGAGATTCTTTAGTTACCTCATGGTAAAGTGCTAAAAAAGGGAGCATTGAATCATGGGCCAATGAAGTACATTCCAGAGATGCAAAGGTAGTTAAACATTAGGAAATCCATTAACATAATCGATCATTTAATAAAGTAAAGGGAAAAATCATCTCCAAAGATGCCAAAAATGTATTTAATAAATTTATCATCACAGTAACTTTATAGCGTAAGAACTTGGCAAATGCCATCTGAAGCAAATGGTCAAGGTCATGAGTAATAAGACGTGCTGGCATCCTTTAGCCCCATTAGGACCAGCAGTGACAGTGGGTCCTGATAATGTTTATCACCCAAGTCTAGATGCTCCTGCCCAAATCACGGGGACACATTAGGATAATTCAAAACAGGCAACATCCTAAACCGACTTGCTTTCATCAAACTACTGCAGCTGTGAAAGGCAACAAGAGGGTACAGAGCTTGCTGTGTAGGGATGGGCTGATTAAAGAGCAATGCAGAGACTGAGCTTCCAGTGAGGAAAAGACTGAAAAAAAAGCTAGATTCTGGAGAGCACTGTCACGCATGCCATGCCAGCACTACGCTCAGTTGTCATAAATGCCCCCTGGTTATGAGACATTGAAACTGGAAAAAGCCAAAGAATGTAAGAGAATTCTCTGTATTATATGGATTTTTTTGGGGGGGTGAAGACTAAAGTTAATTTAAAATACATTTTAAAAGTCAACATTCAATTGCACACTTAAAGCTGGCTAAGTTTTATGCAAATTATAACTTAACACATCAAATTATTCAAATGATTGATATTGAGTTAAATCTGAGGGAAACTGTTATTCTCTTGTTTATCTACTACATATACATCTTTAAATATTTATAGATGACATGATAGCCAGGATTCACTAAATTATTTAAATCTAAAGTATAGTTATGTATATACTTATATATTTTGAAAATTTGGTGACTGATACAATAATGGATTTTAAACATTGTCTCAGCTTTTATGAAAGTTTAATATTTTCCTTAATATTTTTAGAATAGTTACTGAATTTTTTGTTTTAAACAAGCTTTCCAAAATAATTTTCATTATAACAAGTGGCCTATAAGTACATATATTCCAGAAAATATTTTATTTAATTGTAAATACTGTGTTCTAGAGAAAGGTGACATATTGACAGTTAGTGCAAAACCTGTGCTGGAGAAGGAACATTGAGAAATCTGGACATTATTCATGTCAGATGGTTTTGTAAAGGAAAAGAAAATGTTTCTTCTTAAAACTTGTATGTAAAGAATTTAATAGGCTAAAAAAAATTGGTAAGCCAATTTTGGTAAAATTTATCAAATGAAATGTTTTATTAACACTATTGAATCTTCTACAATAACTTGTTTCTATCAAAGAGAAAGTTATACATGTTTTGTGTGTGTGTGTGTGTGTGTGTGTGTGTGTGTGTGTGTGTGTGTTTATTTATTGGTTCAAGTTACATCTCCATCACAGTGACTCATTCCATCCCTCCTGGTTCCACGTTTATATTATTTTCTCCACAATTTAGTAAGAGCTCTATATTTCATTGATCATCTATCTTTAATTATGCACCATTTCTATATATATGTCCACTGACTGTAATAATGTTTAATAATTGTGAGTACCAGGTGTCACTTTTGAAAGTTTTAGCAAATTGATTTTCTCTGGGTCTTATACATGAGTAAGGATAACTCTAGATGACAATGCAAATTTCCTCCTGTACAGTAAATTAAAGAAACTAACATTTACTGAGAGTTTATTATTTACAAGCCTTTAAAATACATTATATCATTTGATTCTTTCAAAAGGCACTAAGGGATTTTTGGCAGCATTACTAATCTCCACTTTGATGAGAATTCAAACAAGCTTTTTCTCCTAAGATCATCTTGTTGGTCTTCGGTCTCTGCTCCAGAGCAAATCTGAATGAATGTTTTGTGAGTTTAAAATGAAACAAAAAAGCAGAATCAAGCTCCAGATTGTGTCAGCACTCAGCAATAGTCACCTTTCTATCAGGAGGGGTTCTCAAATCCTGTGAATAAAGAACATGTAAAGTGCAGTGTGGAGGACTGCACTGATGGATATAAGGATAAAAACTGCTGGCAAAGAAGGAGTTGTTCCAGAATGAAGAAGGACAGAAGTGAGTGAGCATTTCAGGTTTGCCAGAAACATGCATCAAACAAACAAGGCCATGCCTAATGGCTATTCCACTCTCTCTTCCCTACTCTCCACACATATATTTTCCACTTCACTTTCCAAATCCCTTCTAACAATTTACCCCCAAGAACATTGTCATTGACTTACAGGGACCAGTGTGATGGTTCCATGGATAAAACCTCTTGTGGAGTAAGGCAGAGACTAAGCCTGCTGACCTGAGTTCAGTTCTGAGAACATGATGGAAAGCATAAACTCTCCTTTGTCCTCAGACCTCCATGTGCTGACCAGAGAACACACACACACACACACACACACACACACACACACACACACACACA
>CAJQZJ010032618.1:546656-573582 GCA_907164525.1 Lophiomys imhausi | reverse complement strand
CACACACACACACACACACACACACACACACACACACACACACACACTCACTCACCAGAGGGCACATACACATGCACAACACACAAGTACCACATGTTCACCAGAGAGCAAACATATATACACAACACACACATGTACCACATGTTCACCAGAGAGCAAACATGTATGCACACAACAAACACACATATGTAGCACATGCTCACCAGAGAGCACACACACATACACAACATACATATATACCACATACTCACCAGAGAGCACACATACATGTATAACATACACAGACACACCACATGCTCACCTGAGAGCACAACCATGTACAACACAGACACATACACACATACTAAGAAAATTTAAAGATGATAAAAATAATTTATGATAAAAATATGTTAAAGTTATTCTGATCATAAAATGATCCTTGATACTCATTACACAACTATGCATAGTATTCCAATGAATAACACTATATTTCATAGATAGATAGATAGATAGATAGATAGATAGATAGATAGATAGATAGATGATAGATAGATAGATCTATTCGTGCCAGTTACAAGAAAGGGACTACACATTATCATTTTTTTCTTCTTTGCAATATCTGTGATTTCCAAACTTCCAAAACTACACAAAATAATACCTTTGTACTTTGAATGATTCTTGATAATGTTGGAACCTAATTTGAGTCATTTCTCTGGGCATTTAAAGTGTATAATCCTAATGACCTGTCACACTTGACTACTTTTTTCTCTGACACATGTATTCAGGCAAAAACAGTATTTACTCCATGAAAAATAAACAATGAAAACTATTTCTACAGTGTTTTTGAAAACAATTTTTTTACACTGTTCTCTAATTTACTGAATATTTAGCTACATAAATGGATTTGGCTAATGACACTACTTTTTGTATAAGGTTATTAAAACACCAATTGACATGTCTTGAGGAATTTGCAATACCTGTTTCTACATCAAATACCTCTTCCGCCATCATTGTTTTCAAACTAGTTAAGATTTTCTCTGTAGAGAAAAAAAAGTGACAGATTTCATTATTTTGATGTTTTGTTTTTGTTTTTTTAATTTGCATCCTTAAAGAAGTGTTCCTTCATTCCAATGCATGAGTTTACTCGTTTGCATTTAACTTAGTGACAATACACTTAAACTATTCAGTCATATCTACCTCTACTGGGAAATTTTGACATCTTTCTCTAGCATGTTGGCTTTTTTTTTTTTTGGTTTTCCCTTTTAAATTCAGTCACAGATCATCAAGCCTTTGAATATGGCATCCCTGGCAGTTGTCAAAGCAGAGAGTCATACATGTTTCCAAACACAACAGATATTCTTCCAATGACGTGTGTCTGTTTAATGAATGGAGGCTGAATTAATCAAATTATTTTTTCTGTATTCCAGAGCAATAAATTACAAAATTAAATTACTCGTGTAGCTAGGTTCCAATAGAAATAGCTATCATACTCCAAAACATATTAGCAAATTATTTGAAGACTTTAAGGCCTAGAAATATATTTTGAAACATCTTCCCAGAGGAAAGCATAGGAACTCTAAATGAAATTAGAATACTTTTAAATAATGGTGTTTTCTGATAATTATTTCTCCAACCTGAATATTTCTAACACAAATCATAAGTCACTGCTTATATAAAGAATCACATAAAATTTGAATATAAAATGCATATGCATAAAGATACCTTGCACAAACGCAATGTCAATCGGGAGAAAATTATTCAAAATAACACAATAGAAACAGAAAAAAATCATAAAACCATAACATGAAAAACTATTTACTGACTGATATCCAATTACCTTTGATTTAAAATATTACATAAAATTTAAATTTTAGAAAGCATGTATTGTATACTAATAGGAATAACATATATGAATGTAGTGCTTAGTTTTTAATATGTACAATTAAAATTATATAGTTGTATATATTAAAAGTTAGTCATTTTCTAAGGCTTTATTAGCTTTTAAGATTGAGATAGTTTTCTCATCTATATTGTACTAGAGTGTTGATTTACTGTATGCTTTATATTCTTACAGGCATTTTTATTTATTATTTTTAATAATTATTGAAACATACAGCTAAGGACTTATATAAATTACCATTATCACATATCTGCAAATGTGGGAATATTTAAGAGATAATTCCACATAAGTACATATTTTAGAGACTACTATAATATATTTTGACTTAGTGAACTCTGTCTTACCTGTCCTGTGAAGCTGAGGTAAGAACTGGTGGAAGCCGACGTTAAGGAAAATGGGTTTTTTAGTAGCCTCCCTGGGAACTGTGTACCTTATTTCCCACTTTAGGTAAGGATATACTCTTAAACTACACAAATTAATTGGCAATTAGAGCATGATGCTGGCCTTAAAGATGAATTCAATTTTAGAAATTATACTATGACTAAGAAAGTTTGTGAATAAGGGTGTTGCATCTAAGAACTACTCTCAACTTGACAATTAATGAGAATGTTTCTTAAATGGAGTATATTTTATATGCAACTATTGAAGAAAACCTGCAAATATTAGGCTATTATGGTTTGAATGTGAAACATCCCCTAGAGTCTCTTGTGTTTGAACGTTTGGTCGCCAGGTGGTGAAGCTGTTCTGGGAACTTGAGGACATGGTACATCATTAGCAGATGAATAGAGTATGGGAACCATCTTTGAGAGTTATATGAGAGCCCCACTTCTGGTCTAGCTCTCTGTTTTCTGCTATGTCAAGATGTCCATGAGAAACCTTATGCCTCTGCCCCATCCCTGAGCACCCATGCCAGGACTTCCCTGTCATGAAGATTTGGAGTCTCTCAAGTCATGACTAACAAGACCCCTGCTTCCCTTAAGTTCCTGCCAGTATTTATTTAATTTTGAGGAAAGTAGCTAATGCACAAACATACATTTATTCCCTCATTCTTAAAAAAAATTAACTGCGGCATATTTTAAATAAAATTTAGATTTCTAACTCCTTTGCTATATCAAATACAAATATCATATATAAGTAATTGAATATCCATCCTGAAATGCATAATTAAAGGAGAAAGTCTAAGGAGATTCGATTTTTATACACCTATTGAAGTTGGAAATAATAATAAGTTGATGATATGGAGAATGCATAAAGGTAAAGATTGGATGTTTAACATAAGGACTGAAATTAAAATAACTTTGCATGCTGGAAATTTAGTAAGAAAATAATTCATTTAAATTGTTTTTATCTCAAAAGCAAGGCATATATTTTAGGTGACAACCATATTAATTTACTTGACTAGATCAAATTTTACTATGTGTAAGTATGTAAAAATTATTCTGAAAGCTTTAAATAATACCTGTTTTCACAAGTAAAAGAATTTCATTGTAGTATCTCTGTACAATTATCAGCTGTCTATTTGTTGGTGAATGAGTTTTGGGGAGACACTCATGGCTTTGGGAAATCTAACTGCATAGAATGTTCAAATGTACTAATTAAACTTACAAATAAAGCTACGAAGTGTGGTAGGAGTTTATTAAAACCAATTGTGAGAATGTTTTTGTTTATCCCAGTTGGGCTGCTTAGAACACAGGTATAAAGTATTAATGGTCTCCTCGTTAGCTGGCTTAACCAGCTAAGCAAGTTTAACTCAGAGGACTTTGAGAACGGGATAAAAAGCCAGAGCCAGAGGAGAAGGGGCTCTACAAAGAAATAGGGCAAGTAGATCTACAAAGAAGTAGGAGAAGGGGGCTACAAAGAAGTAGGAGAAAGGGGGCTACAAAGAAGAAAGAAGTTGCTGCTCTCCCCACTGCCAGTGCTCTCCCAAACTGCTTCTTGTTCTTCCTGCTCCTGTCTCTTAGTTTGCTGGACTTCTACTGAGACTGGTATTACCCCCAAAGAACCCAAAGACCCTAATAAGCAGGAAACAGCTCAAAGGGACCTATGTCCCTTCTCTCTCTAACATTCATTCTCTCCCATCTAGTGTTGGGGCGTTGGAAGGAACAAGGGGTGGAAGGGAAATAGAGGAATTAAATATAATAAGGTAAATTAGACTGTATAATATAGTAATTCCATATCTAATGCTGTGGAGGAGACAGTAGGATTTGAAGGAGTCAACAGTAATCTTTTGCAGTCAGGAAGAAACTTAGGGGTCCTACCTCGAGACCACACACCAAAATGTATGAGGCACTTAGAGGAGAGCAGCTGAGAACTGTTACCAAGATAGAGCAGCCAAGAGTTACCAGGTTATAAAAATAAACAAACTACTGATACAAAAAGCATTTGATTCATTGAAAATGTCGTTGTTACTCATTTTAAAAATGCAATTTTTAGTTCCATTCCATTTGAAAGCAACTGTTGAAAACGTGTGTAGGATTTAAGAACTTATAGTTTTGTTAGATATTATTTTAATTAATTGCAGAGATAAGTAGATAATACGTAGATAAAATAATAAGCAATATTTGTCTATTTAGATAGACATATATATGATACATGGTTTTCAAAAATTTCAGAGACCTATAGAAAATGGCATTTAAGATGTTTAAATAAAAGGGTTTTTATTTTTTTGACACAGAGAGATCTGCTTCTGCTAGCACCCCAAATAAAAAGATGATAGGTATTAAAGAAACAAATGTGGCAATAGTCATTGGACAAATAACTGCTGATAGCCTGTCTGTCCAACCTGTGAACAAGCAGGACACGGAAAAGTAGACTGACCAATACTACAGAGATAAGGTAGGCCAGCCCTTTAATATTTCTGCTTCACAGAAAAGGTTGTCTGATATTCTGGGGCAATACGCTGAAGACTGGATGCCCCAACGACAGAGAGAAACCATGGGTGACTGTTAGGTAGCCAGCAACCTCTGCCATTACTATAGTTTTGGAAGTTGCTTGCTTTACACTTCCTACATGCATAAGTAATAATTTCATTTCCTTCTAAAGTCTCTAATGATATTGAAACCTAAGTAGTTACAATCTTAAAATTAAGCTTAGTGGTATAGGGTTTAAGTAATGTTTTAAGTCTAAAAGATATTATAGATTGATAAATGAATATAAGAATAGAAAATGATATGGTATAGATATAGATGCTTTCTCAAAGGTTGCTAAATATAAATAGACTAGACAGTGTAAATGTAATTCTTGATAGATCTGATAAATATTTTTAATACACACACACACACACACACACACACACCCCATGTTTTGAACTAAAGGGGGAAATGTGGTAGGAGTTTATTAAAACCAATTGTGGGAATGTTTTTGTTTAATCCCAGGTGGGCTGCTTAAGACACAGGTATAAAGTATTAAGGGTCTCCGTGAGCTAGCAGGGGCGTGGCTTAACTAGCTGAGCAAGTTTAACTCTGAGGACTTGGGAGAGAGGAATAAAAAGCCAGAGGCCTAAAGAGAAGGGGGCTCTACAAAGGAGGGAAAGAAAGCCAGAGCCCTGAGGAGAAAGAGGCTACAAAGAGAAAAGAGAGCCGGGCGTGGTGGCGCACGCCTTTAATCCCAGCACTTGGGAGGCAGAGGCAGGCGGATCTTTGCGAGTTCGAGGCCAGCCTGGTCTACAAAGCGAGTCCAGGACAGCCAGGGCTACACAGAGAAACCCTGTCTCTAAAAACCAAAAAAAAAAAAAAAAAAAAAAGAGAAAAGAGAAAGGAGCTCCACAAAGAAGTAAAAGAGAATGGGTTTTAAAAGAAGTAAGAGAAAAGAGGCTCCAGAAAGAAGTAGGAAAAAGGGCTCTACAAAGAAGTAGGAGAAGGGGGCTACAAAGAGAAAAGAGAGAAGGAACTCCACAAAGAAGTAAGAGAAAAGACTCTACAGAGATGTAAGAGAAAAGGCTCTACAAAGAAGTAGGAGAAAGTTCTACAAAGAAGAAAAAGGGGCTCTACAAAGAACAGAAAGGGCTACAAGGAAGAAAGAGGTTGCTGCTCTCCCAAGTGCTGGTGCTCCCCCAAACTGCTGCTTGTTCTTCCTGCTGCTGTCTCCTGGTTTGCGGGACTTCTAATGAGACTGGTATTACCCCCAAAGAATCTGACAACACTAATCATCAGGAAGTAGCCTAAAGAGAACTATGCCACCATTTCACCTTTAACCTTCTTTCTCTCCTGCATAGTGTTGGGGGGTTGGGAGGAATGAGGGGTGGAAGGGAAGTAGAGATATTAAACACAATAAATTAAGTACAGTAAAATAAATTTAAATATACAGTTAAGTATAATAAAAAACCACTTGCTACAAGTGGTCCCCAGATGTAAGGAAGGCATCACAGTGGATAATTTAAAAAACTTTGTTTACAAGGAAGAAAAATTGTTAAATGTTTGAAAAATCAATATTCATAATTGAGATGTAAATTCTGCAAAATTTTGAGGGATAAGCAAAAATTCGGGAGGCCTAAGAGCATTATGAGAGAATATTTGCAAAACTAATATTTTCACCTATTTTAGACATGTTATTTATATAGAAATGCATATTTAACTCACTATGGTGACCTCCTTTAAACTATGGAAGGTTTTATTGCCAGTGTAAGGTCAGTTGAAGAGCCGTACAAGCAAAAGCCACCGAAGGTGTGTGCTACAAAAGGCAATGGCATGTTCAGTCATCACAGTTACAGAATATCACTCACTCTCTTAATTGAGTAACCAGGTGACTCTCGGGAGGAATTGTTAATTGTGGAGGATCTGTAGATGGAAGGGTGTATTTCACAAACTCATCCTCAGAGACTAGCTGTGGTGTCTTGCAATATAATTGATTGTAATAAACTACATTTAAAACATGCTGCAAAATCCAGGGGAATACTTTAGTCCTCATAACAACAGCATGCCTCCAAGAACACAAATCCTCAAACTGTTTGGTATGATGGCTGTGTAAAATACATCCTTCTACTTTCTTGAATCTCTAGAAATACAAATCCCATCAGGTTTCTTGGAGTTGCAAAGAAAAGCGATTAACTTTCACTTCTTTTCAAGACTGGAGATTTGCATAGGTCACTTTTTAATTTAAACTGCTTACCTAACCTATAAAGTGCAGTTAAACTGAGTGCTTGTTATCAATCACAACTCCAGAAATGTAACCTTTAATTTATTTTTATTACTTGTTCAAAATGTAAAACTTTATTAAAATGTCACAGCTTCCCTACCTCCATCGTGAAGAGAAAACTAGTATAACAGAAGAGTGTGAAACCTTCCACAAATGGCTTTTGCTGCTGAGCCTGTGTGGGGTTTGCACTACATTTCAAAATGTGTAGCAGCTTTCTCTTGTCCATTTATCCACAGAAGGTGGTCCATATCTGTAATTTTCCTCTACTGGAACTATTGTCCTCAGAATGTATAACTGAACTATAAAGTGTAATTAACACAATATTGCAGAGAAAGCTTTATTGATAATTCTACAATGTATATATGCAGGAGGTCATTATAGTGGAAATAAGTTTTTTTTTTCTTTCTGAGAAAAGGTTTTCTAATATGATTTTTAAAGCACGGAAGTCTAACACCTTAAGCATAATGTATTGTTCTAGGGAAAGCATTACTTATATATGCAAATTTAGAAATATTTCCCTTCTTATCATGAAATGGTTCAGGTTTGAAAGAAACACTCCAGCTGAATAAATATTCATCCCAGTGTAAAGACAAACAGCAGTAAAAATCTTGCATGAGATGTTAAAACAAATACAAATAGAAACATCATTTCTGTGGCCTAGAAGCAGAAACAAAGTAAATTTTTCAGTAAAGTTGTGATATTGTGAAATGGTAGGCCATGTACGAACTACCGGGTTGACTGGATACAGATAAAAATAGCAAGGAGCATGTGAAAGTTAGAACTTTCTTGTCAGGATTGATCTTCTCCCTGTAATGCTCACTGTATGATCCAGCAATACTGAAACTGTTGCACCCTCTTGATCATCTCACTGTAATGCATATTATATGATCCAGTAAAATTGACACTGTTAGTGTTCTCTTATTAATGTCATAATACAGTATTTCTAAGAAGAAAATGCGTCACTGTAGAGTCTTACTGTGTGAGTGCTCTTCCTACACTGAAGAGAAAAATATGCAATTTATTGGGAAGTCTATTGGCTACTAGATATTATTTGCAAAATTTTTTGTAGTGTATAGATTCATAAATAACCATAATCTTACTATAACTGATTCTCTTAACATCCACTTCACATTCTTAAAGCTCCTGTGTGCCCAAAAGTCTCCTGAATGCTTGATAGACCACAGTGAACAAAATAGAATTTGCTGTATAAGATCATAGAATTTATATTCTAGTGGAAGAACAGAAAATATTGAAGGGATTGCAGCTAAAACTGTATATTAGGTTTCCAGGATTGACCTCACTGAGAAACTCAAGCTTGAGTAAATATCTAAGCCAGTGTGGAGCTAAACATTTGGCTAGCAAGAGAACACACAGTTAGATGGAAGAGTGAGCCCAAAGCTTCTCAGAGACCCACCTGTGATAGAGAAACTGCAAAATACCTATTGCTAAAGCAAATGTACAAAACAGAGGTTAGTAGGAGATGGGGTCAAATGTATCAACTTATATAATGTTTGTACATTTCAGGGAAGCTTCCAATCAGGAAACATTCAGAGACTATTAGATGAGTAGGAAAATGTGGCATTAGGTCTAACATGGTTTGACCTGCTGGGACAAGTGAATTGTGAAGCCTCAAGTGTTGAATGAAGAAGATGACTTAAGAAGGGAGTGGACAGATCCAGGTGAGAAAATATAGGGACTAAAATCAAGGTAATATTGACATAGTGTGATGGATCCTTAGCTTCTTATCAGATATCTGAAGATGAAATGCACAAATGCCCTGGTGGTCCTGATGTAGCATATGAGCCAACGAAGGAAGCCAACAGACTCCAAGAAAGGCTTCGGATGTTGGTGCCAGCATTTACCAGGAGAGCAACGGCCACAGGGGAAGCTGGTCTGCAGAGAATACTATTTTATATTTGTTATATTTAATGTCTTAAATTCAAAACGACATATACTTCAGGACACTGGTCAAGAAAACAAATACTACCAGGACCCCAATAGTACAGACTACAAGAGCAAATATTGGCAAGTGGGATTTTCAACAAAGTGCAAAGTTTTTTCAGGGAAAACAACATGGCCAGGAGATAAAAAATGGAGGAAAAGACTCCAAACTCCTTTTCCCCTACAGGATTAATAACCAAAATATAGAAGAAATTCAACAAACAGCAACACAACAAAATATTGTTTCTGTTTTCAGTAATTGGAGAAACAGCATACACCTTACAAATGGACATGTGAAGTGTTTTTGTGTCCTCTTCTCCTTCAGTATTTTCACATTATTGCTAAAATTTTTGTTTTCCATCTTCATACATCCAAATAATCTTTAGTACACAATTTTCAAAGTTCTACCCCTTCTTAACCATTTTTTTATTTTATTATAAATACAGCAAAGGCTTCACAGATGTCAATAAAATATGCATCACACGTGGAAATAGTAAGGTACAGGATCTTAGGTTATGAGGGTATGGGACTGGCTGCTATGACCGCTCCTTCACCCAATTCATACATTTAATGGGCAACCTGAAATAACATCAACTATGTCTTAAGTAGGCCCTTCAGTTATAGGGAATGTGTACAAGAAAACCATGTACAAACTAAAAAGAGGTCTTATATTTTCTCCATATACCATTTTTTGGCAAATTCAATAAAGAAACTAGGCCATATATAGCTTAGATTTTTATATACAGATATATGAATCAAATAAAACAAATAGCAGTCTATTTCCATGCCAAATCAATCCTGTGAAATTCAACTTTGGACTTTGAGTATTTCACAGATAATCTCTGATGACCAATGATTCATGGAATATAAATGACTCACTTCATACCTCCCTGGTCTTGCTACAGTCCTTTTCTGAAATTACGATTGGCTATTCCAAGCAATTCCCTGTGACAATTTTATTTAAAAGCTTAGACTGACAGAATACCTCATCTTGGCTCCCACATTTACTTTGGGGTTTAGGATACAGTCATTCCATTCATACCAAATATTCAGACCTGTCACTGTAAAATATGCCCAGGGTGACTCGGCTTCTTTTCTGCTATGGCTCTGAAGCCTCGCAGAGGCCCATCAGAGTGGAAGCACTCAAGCGAGTACCTTTCAAAGTGACAGTTCTTTATCCAAACTCTACGGTCTTAATGAAATCTTCATTCTAAAAAGTGAACTTTCAACTCAGCAAGAGGCACTGTGGTCTCCTGCCTCTCTCTGTTTAATTATTTCTAAATCAAGTTCATGGGCACAGGAAACATTTTCAGGGTACTCAGGAGACCTAGCTAAATTCAGTAGTCAGTGACAACAGGAACCTCTGAGAACCTGGAAGGACTTTTTCAAGTGTCTTAGGTTTGCAGTTTTGAAGTACTTCTTTAGGCTTTATTTATTATGGGGAAGGAGAGTGGTTTTGGCTTGCCAGTAGAAGTTTTCAAAGGCCCTTGACATTACTAGACCACAAACAAAGTTCAGTTTGAAACCTGGTGGACATTTGTACAGAGTGTAGATGTGGGCATGCTGTAATTAACTTGGCAGCTTCTGATGGCTACACACCATGGCCACTAGCAGCAAAAGGATGGCAGGTCAGGACCCTGATTCACTGACAGACTCTCCTGGGCAATGCCTCACGATGCTTGGAGCAGGTCTGGGTAGCCAGTCCCTGAAGAAGTTTCTATGAATGATGCTCACCCCCAAATTAACCTCAACAATTTAAAGCTGTAACAATGGAAACAGTTAATCCAAGAGAATTATTTGTAGTCTGAAGTTCTGCCAGTTTCTGAGTGCAATGTTTTTGCTCTTTGCATAAAAGTGGTCACATTTGTGAGCTTTAACAGTGTATAAATGTCCAGGTACCGCTATGAGATCAACCCAACATGATTGCTGAAGTTATAAAGCTAACTCAACTACGTAAACAGTTTGAGTCCTTGTAGTCAGATGTGGTAAAAGAGACAAATCATTATCACTGCTCAGTCTTCTGAATTTATTGTCTAGGGCTCAGGGTAGATGGGGGTTCAGGTGTTTTGGGGATCAATGGTTGAAAGAAAGAGGCAAGTTTGGACGCTTCATCTCACCTGTGCTGCCCTCTATAATATCGCTCTAATAATAATTGAACTTTCCATTTTTCTTTTATTTGGAGTGGTACCATCCATTGGAGTTTGAGTGTGGGCTGTAGAACAAGATGGATTTCACTTACTCCATAAGCTAAATTTACCATGCCAGGTACTTTTTATGCCTCAGTTTATGCATCTATGAAATAAATTTGTTGTGTAACATGCATAAAAACCACTTGGAGAAGGTTCTAGCACACTGTATGTGTTATGGGTGTGTTAATATTTTATTGTTCTTGGTTAAGGATCATTCATTGATTTCCACAAACTGTAAGAGGAAAACCAACCTGCATGGTTTGGAGGTAAATAAAGAGACTTCATATTCAAAGTTGTTTATGAATGATCAGAGATGGAATTAGATAGAAACTTGGCTTACTAAACCTTGAGAGTCTTATCTACTTGTCTCAGAAGATTGCAATGGCAAGCTAGTGTGAGTACTTATCGTTTGTGTTACTTTAGTTCTTAGTATTTTCTGCTACTAGGTCAAGAAAAACACAACTAAAAATAGTGCATGTACCTACCCATAATAGTTTCCAAAAAATCCAATCCTTTCCCCTTAAATCCGAATGTTCTTTCTC
The DNA here is from genome assembly GCA_907164525.1 of Lophiomys imhausi. Taxonomy (NCBI): domain Eukaryota; kingdom Metazoa; phylum Chordata; class Mammalia; order Rodentia; family Muridae; genus Lophiomys; species Lophiomys imhausi. The sequence continues at coordinate 561,898 of CAJQZJ010032618.1, read as the reverse complement.
ATACCTGTAGTAATTAACTTCTTCAGATATTTTTGTCTACTATGCATCACAAGTTTTCTGTTAGTGATGTCTGCAAATACCTGGAAAGTTGAAGGTAACAGATACAGTGGCTAATATCACCCCTTCAGATAGTGATTTCTCTTTTGGTGTGATCATTCACCAGTTACAAATTCTTCTAGCTCGTCAGCTCCACTCTGTGAACCATTACATAGTGACACACAGGTCCTGAGGAATGTTAGCCAAAGCTTATAACTATAGCACTTCTCTGATTTACTCAGAGTGACCTTAATATCACAGCAAACAAAATGAAACAAACAAACAAAAAACACAGCAACACAGCTACAGAGATAGCTCAGTGGATAAAGTCCTTGCCACTATAAGCATGGGAACCTGAGTTCAGATTATCCAGTCCCACGGGAAAATGGACACAGTAATGAGGTCTGCAATCCTACACTCCAATGGCAAGGGAAGAGGCAAAGACAGGAGATTCCTCAGTGCTTGTGAAGCAGCTAGCTTGGAGTATTCAAGAGAAGACAGCAAAAGATCCTGTACCAACAATCAGAAGTCAAAGTTGTCCTCTGATCATCACACACACATTTGCACACACATATATGCATACTCATATCCACACAAAGATGAATATATGGGCATACACAGATTTTAGAAATTCTACTCATTACATTTGTCAGGAGCTTCATCTCCTCCTCCATCTGGGGATCTGTAGAGGCCTTGGAGATGGTTCAGTGCATTCTCCTTCTCATCCCATTCAGCCTACTTCTCTGGTCTTAGCATAGGAAAAAATAGACATTTACTTTATTCTGCATGCACACAGGGAACTCAACTAGAGACTCCCATGAATTTTCACAAAGTGACATCCCTTACCTGTAGAATTACATTTTTATTGTGACCTACAAGGAGGGACACTGAAAACTATTCTGTAGTCTGAGAAGATGACAGACATCCTCATTATAGTGTGTTCTAAATTTCTGAGAATGGGGTTAGACATTCCTTTCTTAGAAAATGTGATTTTTTTTTAAATCACAGGGAAAGTCACTTCAAATATTTCACATTTTTATTTTAAGGTATTTGTTCATTTGGTAGACACATATGGAGTTCTTGGTGCATGTATACATATATATTTTAAGTTCATCTGTGTCTGCACTCTATATATGCATATATATACTTATATACATGCATATATGTACATATATACAAGCATATATACACATATATACTTGCATATATATGTATACATACATATATATATACATACATATAAATATATATGTGTTTGTTTATTGAGATGGAATCTCATTATATGGCCTTCTGCCACAACTGTCTTCTAACTTCTTGGTTCAAGTTCCCCTCTGCCTCAGACTCATAAGTAACTGGGATTGCAGGCACACGTGCCTGAATCCAGTAGTTCATATAATTTTTTAATACAGGAAAAGGTTTACATAAAACAGCATTTTGTGGAGCTGATCTTTTATCTAAGAAGACAGACACACGCTTTTGTACAACTCAGTATTGCATGTAATAGACTGTGCAAAAAGGACTAATGGAGCCCAGTTAAGCTTGTAGTACCTGGAAAACCAGAGAAGAGACAGCCTTTAATCTCAGTATTTAAAGAGGAGGGAACTTCGGTCAGAATTTGGGGATGGGTGATAATTAGAGTATAGTAAAACATCCTACTAAAGATACCAAGCAGGTCAGTAACACTCTGGCTCTTCTGTCAATGCAGGTTATTGTTATTCCATCAACACTCGCCCACCCCTTAGATCTTTGAAATGAAATTTTTTTGCTCTCAACTTTCTACATCCTATTATGAGCACAGTTGTCAGAAATGCCCTTACAAAGTCTCATTCAAACCCGTCATTAAAACATTCATAATTTTCCAGCAACTCCCTTGATGAAATCAGAGAACAAATGCAACAGAAAAAAATCAAATTAATCACGTAAAGCAATAATATCTTTTAATAAAATTGAAGTCCTGAAAGTGGTCTCTCAGGTCCTGCAAAACCTTCAACTCTTAACACTAATCATAACCCAACGACACAGCTCTGTACATTACATTGGTCCTGGCAGCACTGACTGCCTTTCTGTGTTTGAGATACTTCAAGCATCCTTCCTCCTCAGGAGTGCTCCCTTTGTCTGGTGTACTCTTCCCACAGAAACTCATGCATCACATTTCCTTTCTACTTCCCTACTCAGTTCTCATGTACTCCATAAGGCCATTCCTAACAGTATCATCTAGTGCGCCAGCATCCAAATTGCATTTTTGTCTCTTTCAGTGTACAGGAGTGTCCCTGGCAGTGTCTATCAATCACCAGGGTTCATTCCACATAATTACTTGCACATTCATCACATGTAGTCACTAAGATGTGAGCTCTATAGAGCCACACTTTTCAAACCTGCTTATTTTTGTTATAAACTATGTTCCCAAGTATTTTCATAGCACTTAAGTGTACAAAGCAGAATTAAAAGGCACAAAAGTCGAATTGGTGGCATTTTATGAGAAACACTGGTAAGATGTCTTCGGAACCATGCCCTACCTCTTCTAGGCAAAGAGGAGCCATTGAATGGCATAGAGATCTTTGGAAACTGCTTCTTGTAGTTTACACACCTCTAGGTGAACTGGCCTTTGTACAATATATGAATTCCAAATGTGTGAGCACTGGAGAGAATAGACTTCTTCAGATAACTGGGGATAAAGACTTCTATTTCTTATAATGATAGCCAACTGAGTCTGACTGAACCTGGTCACTCCAGCTAAGTAAGAGCTTTAAGAAATGAAGGAAGCTTGTGAGATTGGAATCATGACTATATACACAGTTGAATGGAGAATGGACAATTATGAGTCATATGATAATATGGTTTTATAATATGATAAGCCTGTTTTTGTTAATGGGGACAAACATGAAAGAGGAACTTCTACATTTCAATGACAACAGTCGAACTCTACATCAAATTTATTTTGTCAGTGTGGAGATTTTTCAAGTAAACAATGATGCACATGAGATTGTGAGTTATAGCATGGACTCTGTTTTATTTTATAAAATATGGGAAATCAACATCTGAGAACAAGGACCACGTGTGAGGGTTTTCTGCACCAGAAAGGGAAGATGCCAAGTATAATATGAAAACATAAAAGCTGAAACAAAAAACAAGCAAAGTTCAAGGTGAAATTCTGTGAAGGTAATATGTCTGTCCATTGGGGCTCTTATCTATATAAATTATGAAAAGGTTCACTTGGTTTCAGAAAATACAAAAAATTCCGAAGACTCCAAAAGTTTACTGATGATTTTTTTTTTTTTTTTGTCATTTGGAGGTCAATATTGAGTGGCTGGACATCACATCTCAAGATTTCCTGCTTATTTTTGCAGATACTAAGCCAATGATCAGAATTTCTTATCGTAAAAAGTAAATAACTATATGTAGAAACTATATTGTAACTTGGGTAACTAATACTTACTCTTACATAACTGCAAGCTGCAGTAAACACAATGTGCAAGTTTGTTTTCTGTCCATTCCTGTCAAAAAAGTCGATCCAATTTTGTGACTTTCTAGTGCAAGAAAGATATACAAGGGAAGGAGAACAAGAAAACACCAAGAAGATCTCATACTGAGAACATTATATTGAGGAAGAACGTAATTTATTTTTTCTTTAAAAAAATTTTTTATATAAGAGTTTTTAAAAATATGGTCACATCACTTATTTTTAATAGACTGGGCATAGTAAGTGAAGAACCATGTATATTATTCTTTCAATAGCACTAATGTATTAGTAAAAGAATCTTATTTTTAGTGGTGGGAAGGTGGAATTAAGGAATACTTAGGTGACATGCTTTAATGACTCCAAATTTTTAAAAGAAGTAAAATGAAGAAAGGAATTGAAATCCATCTCACTGACATCTTTGAACCGTAATTTGTAAGTAGTATTTTCTGAAGTAAGCATTGATAATTTGTAGTGAAGTTTTACTGAACAGTTGATACTGAAAGTGTTCATAGTATTATGTTCCCTGGAATCTCAGGGTAAGTGGAGCACAGATCTAAAACAGTTGGGTTGGCTCAACTTCATTGGCCTAAGATGCCTTCCAGTCTAACAGAATAGATAGAGTAAGTTCTCAGGTTCCCTTCATAAGATTGGCCTGACCTGGTACTAGAAGGCTAGCCAACTCCCAAGAACTAGTAAAGTCATGGATCCAGGAGAAGAACCTTCAATAGACACTTTCTAAGAGAGCATAATTCCAACTGTATCCTAAATATTTGTTCATATGCCCATGGATAAGCATGATAAGCATATTCCTCACCTTTCCTCAAGGAAACTTCACTTTGTTATAGATGGAGACCTTTTCAGAAAACAACAACTGATCGAAAGGCAGACTTGTGGAGAATAGTCCCAATTATACATCTGCAAACAACTTGCACACCTAAGGCTCAGGTATCATTGCAGAAGAGGCGGCTGAAAGATTGCAAGAGCCAGAGAAACAGGGGTTTGCTGTGCGATTGTGTCTTCTAGGAAGGTCGGAAGCTACACTTTAGGCTCACTAACATGAATATATAAATATGAACTGAATAAAGACCGTAACAAGAGACATGCTAAAGTGGACAGGAGATGGCTGAGGCCTCAGTTATGAACAGGAACCAGGCAAATAAGGACTGCTGAGAGCTGGAAAAGATTTTCTCGGGGAAGAACACACCAACTGATTATTAAATATCAACCCTGAAAATACAAATAACATTATATAGACCTAACAGAATATACCATTGTGTTTATATATTTAGGAATATATAAATATATAAATGTATATAGCCCATTAAAAAGAAAAAAAAGAGGCTACAAATTTGAAAGAGAGACGTCAGTGAGGTTATGTGAGAGGGTTTAGAAGAAGAGAATGATGTAAGTATATTATAATCTCAAAAAAAGTTATTTAAAATAGAAGAGGCTTGTCTGCCAGCCCTGTACTCTGGTATAGCAATGACATGCTCTGATTGACTGAGTGTGTCCGTTCTAGTGGCACAAATGTTTGTTCTGAGTGGTGGGTGCTTCTGCCACACTCACTGGAGACCATTTTGAAAACAGAATGTTTTCCCAGGTGTTCAACAACACAAACACATTCTGTATTAGGAGTATCATTTCCAGGCAGCTCCAGGCTACAGCTGCCTGTCACTATTGAGTTCCTTGTATCTCTTCCTTCATGGTTGTGCTGTCTCATCCACGGGTCACATAGCTCTCCTATAACATCACTTATTTGGTAAATATTCATTGAAAACGCTGGGTTAATAGCAGTTCCTGTTATCTGCCTCAGCTGATTCTGATATTTCTTAGAAATGAAAAGGCTTACCCAACTCATTTACTTGACTACCCAGAGAATTAGTCATTGTTCTCCGGAGGAAGATAACCAACAGGATGTGTGTGTGTGTGTGTGTGTGTGTGTGTGTGTGTGTTTACACAAAGTCTGCCTGTGCAGAGTAATAAAGAATTTGTTTGGTTGACTTACAGGATAGGACCTGGGCATTGCAATATGGTTGCCTGCATGCTGGAGTGGTTAGAACCTGACAGCTGTGCAGTTCACATAGCTGAATTTTTTTTTTAGAAGTCCTAAATCGGTGTTGTAGACCTGGAGTTCCCTGCTGAGCATCTGGTCTTCAGTTCAGCAGTTGAAAAATCTGGAGTTTGATGGCGGCAGCTGCACTTGAGGCATGAATTCAGGAAGAAGAGCAGGAAGCCAGCTGACATTATTCCAAAAAAGCAAGTTTCAAGGTGCCTAGGAATTTGACAGTACTTTTCAGCCTTCGACTAATCTTTTTTTGGAAGGGTCCTCACAGATAGGACAAGACAAGTGTTCCCTAGGTTGATTCTAAATTCTGTCAACCATACAATTCAGTCCAACCATCACACCAAGCTTGAGTTTTAAATAGAAAAAATAAGAAAGTAAATATCTCAACAAAAAGTATACCCTAATCATTACAAAAGGCTAAAATTAGAAGAACTAAAGGCAGACAATTCTATCACGTGGTAAGAAAGTCCTGCCATATTTGCACACAGGAAGTTGGTCTAACCATTATAGACCCACAATATACTTCATTCAATCCCAGTGAGAATTATCACAATTACATCTCTCTTCATCATACAGTTTTACTGTCTCTCTTCTGTCTTCTGTTGTTGATGAGATCCTTCAAGCTCCTGCCACTAAATGTTAGACAGAAAATGAGGCAATGCAGCATTTCAGGATTAACTCCACTGTGCAGCATGAAGTGTCTACGGGAAGCCTCTTGTTCAATCTGGAAAGCCTAAAACTGCTGAGTCACCCTTTTAGGCTGAGATTAGCCACTGATCCCTTCAGGATCATCCCTTCCTCTATCTCTCTTCTTTCTTCAATTTCCATTTGTCTTCTGACTAACCTGAAGGCCGGGAATGTCCTTGTTTCATAGCTTAACAAACAGAAACGAGAAGATGGGTATCTTGCTGGAGTCTGCATAGGTCATAAGTTCTCCAGCTAACTGGAATTCAAACCCGTGTCTTTTAAAATAAAATTAGCGTGTGACAGCCTTCGTAAGGAAATTGTCTTTCTTTCTTTCCTTTATATAGCCCTAACTTCTTATCATGAGATAATTGTGTTTTTCTTTGAAAGATGATAGTAGCTTTGAAAAGAAGAGTAAATACTGAAAGTGAGAGTCAGATATTTCAATGAATATGATCTTATGAATTCCCCATAGTCAAGTCACTAACTGCCAGTATGCAGAGTTATCTGATAAATGATCATTATCATGTAGTTTCCATTCTCATTAAACAATATGGTAATATAATAAACACTTTCTTAATGAGGGAATAAAATCCAAGTTTATTATTATAAAAATAAATAAGTAAATAAGTCCTGATTTTGAAATTTTCTTTTGACTCTTCTAAAACTGTTTATTAATTTGGAATCATACACATTTTCTACTCAATTTCATTTATAACTCCATTCTTGAAATTTATTACTCTCAGCTTTCCCCATTTCTTTTGTAAATAGATGAGTAAGCTTACATAGATGAATAACATTAGCTCACTGGTAGTAACTCATATGTTTTTCAACTTTTATCTCATTTTGTTCTCAAAATTATCCTGTGATGTAATGTAAGAATGTGATTGTGACAGTTCTCATAAGCAAAATGAAGCTGAGTGAAATAAAATAATTTCCCACTATTCCCAATCTAGATAATAAAAGAAGCAGACCAGTCCCTGATAACCTGGCTGTCGAATCCACATTCCTCACTATGGTACTATATTGCAAATCCTATCGAATTTTACAAAACTAAGTCATCTTTTAAAAACTTAATCATCTTATTTGTTTAAAATATTTATGATTTTATTTTGTGCTACTAATTACTTAATCCTTTCTTATCCTTAATCTAGAAATGTTACTCTCATATTTCAGTGCAACTATTTCCTTTGAATATGATATGCTTAATGTGATCCATGACTTTGATAGCAATATGCTGGTTTTATAAATTATTCCAAGTTTATCTCTTCTAAAATTCAAATAATTTTTGTATATTTTATCTTGATAATATGTCTTGCAATTTAAAAAAAATGAAGAAAATAGCTAGAAGGGCTGAAAGAGAGGAAAAGAGGAGAGATATGTTTAAAACTCAGGGAACAGTGTGTTAAAAAGCAATTACATATTTTAAAATAGTTAAAACATGTGATTGAATATCTCAACATGAAAAGGGATAAATGCTTGAGTTGATTTTGACCAATAATTTTACTATGATCATGATACTCTATACATGTAAGGAAAGCTCATACTACACTTCATAAATTTATATAATTATTATATATCAAAGAATAGCATAGAAACAGAAAAATTTAAAAGCAGATTAGATAAAATCCATCATTGTGATATTTCACTGATTTTAGGGAATCTGGACTCTTGGCTAACATTATATCAATAGTTACATGCTACAGCATTCTTATCCCACTATTTAGCAAGTTATCAACATAAGACATATTTTCACCTGCCAAACAATACCTTTGTTTAGCTTCAGGAAAGGGGACTTTTTGTTGTACAGGTAATAGACAGTGATGATTGTAGATTGGATGGTAGTTAGTGTCACTGTTGCAACATTTTTCCTGCCCATTTACACCTAAAAGAAAGTCCACAATCACAATAATGATTTTCCTTTGTTGTTGTTGTGTGTGTGCGTGTTTGTGTTTGTGTAATTTAATGGAAGTTGGTTCTTTCGACCATGATGGATGGTCTCAGGGATTGAAATCAGGTCATCATGTTTGGCTGCAAACATCCTTAGCTGACAAACGATCTGTCTGGTCTAAAAAATGTCTTTGTATCCCTCTTTTAAAACACTAGTTTTTGTGTCAAGATTTACCAGAGCATTGATTTCCCCCCATTTTTGTGTTACTAAAATAATTTAAACATTCTTGAATTTTAATAAATGTGAATTAAAAAATAAAACTTACCTCGAATATAGTGAATTGAGTAATGTAATATCAAATATTCTCTTCTCTGATCCTAACATCTAATTCATTCTCACAAAGAAACCCTGTTATCCAATCAAAGCACTAGTAGAAAGCAATATGTACCATGTGGATTCGTCAGGGTGGAATGAATGAGTCGCAGCCTTTTTGCTTAAATATTTTTTATGTGCGAGAAACATAACACCCAAATACATTGAAAAGTTCACGAAGTGGAGCCGCATTGGCAGCTTTGAAAGAAGACATATCACTATGAGCGTTTTAAGTGGTGCTGTGAATTTCTCCACACTCCTGACTAGAGTTTCATCATTTGGTAGACCGTTCCTTTACTCTTCAACCTTTCCTGCACAACTTGTCTAAACAGCAATGGCCTTTGTGTGTGACCAACTAGTAAAAAGTGTTCAAGTGACTCTTTTTCTATTAAGAATATGCAACCTTATGTTTATTAAAATTAAACTAACTCTATGTCTATTAAAAATATACAAAATGAAGTTAGGTGTGGTGGAACATGCCTTAAAACCAGCACTTGGGAGGCAGAGGCAGGAAGATCTCTGTGAGTTCAAGCCCAACCTGGTCTACAAACCAAGTCCAGTATGGCCAGGGCTATTACATAGGGAAACCCTGTCCCCCCAAAAGTATATATAATGGAAAAATACATTTGTATCTGTCTTCTAGCACTTCCCTATACTGTCTGGGACAATCTCCTGGCTTGTTGCACAAACAGCCTTGTTGGTCATGTAAACATTGCCTAATCTGGCCTCTGCAAACCTTGAAACCATCTTTGAGCAGAATCTGGATAGGGATCTATTCCCTTCCTTTCCTGTCTTCTTCCTTGCAGAGATGTTTAGGCACTGGGAGTAATAAGTTTCCTCAAGAATTTTTGTTTCAGAAGTCAACAACTAACTGAAAATTACTCGACTCATGTATAGCAGAAACAAATATTTTGCCTAAATTTAACTGATCTATAAATAGTGATTTCCATAAAAAACAAATACCTAGAATCTTTGATAAATAAATTATGTCTCTGGAAAACTTGAATTTGAAAATACAACTGAACGAACAATTTCTTCATTGGTTGAGGTTGTCATTTCAGAAATTCACAGGTCTGGGAGAGTCAGAGTACCTGGGCTTCCCTTGTCTGTAGAGTGGGCTAAAATCAGCAACTCTGGGCTTGGAGACGTGATGTTGATAGTTTTGATTGGCTTAAAATTCAAGTGAAAAATGCCTTGAAGACTTTAAGAAATAAGAACTTGTTAACTTACTTCACTGTGAGTAATACTTTAGAGTATGCACCAAAAAGAACATCCCTGGATTCTTTCACTGGTCCATTTAGCTTACTAAATTCACACAGTTGAATAACATTAAAGGCAAAATACTACCATGTGCAATCTTTCAGATAGTAAGTTAATGTAACATAAGTTCCAACCTAAAAATAATAGTCCTTGGGGAATTGGCTTCGTATTTATCTTTTGATGTATTGTTTCAATAACAAGACATGATATTATTTCAGTTAGAAAACCTCTGGAGAAAGTGAATATAGGCAATTAGTTTGACTTTCAGGGGGAATATAACCAAAGTGCAAATATAAGATTTCTTCATTGTATTGTAGAGCAGGTTATAGCTTTGAGTGTTAAAAGTTTTCTAATGAGTCATCTTATTTTGTTTTCACATAAATTTTTCTTGCTTGTTTTCTTGTAAAATCTCACTCCATGAATGGTCATTTCTCATAGTATCTTCTAAATTTCATTCAAAATGATGAGCATTTGTTAAAAGCTTACAATTTTAGTAGATGGTATTTGGATGTTCAAAACAATATCGATCAAAAATGACTTGTTCAGTGTAAGGAAATATGAAAGATCTCTGATGGACTTACAACACCTAAGTTGGCTCACACTGTCTTCTAAGTATGATCTTGCTTTCTCTTAGAGAAGTCACATGGCATTTAAACATTTGGTTCCTTAGATGCATGGGCAGTTCATCCAAAGTTCTGATCAAATAATGTTCCACAGACTCAACATCAACAGTATAGAGCAGCCGAAATCAGAGGAGAATAATTTTAATAGAAATTTCCTACCTCCCTGAAGAATGGAAATAAATTACAACATTATTCAGCTCATTATCATGATTTATTACTAATCATAAAATTTCAAGAATATTTTTTCAAAAGTACTCATTTTTGAAAACTGAAAATTCCCTTTCATTTTTTTGTGGGCAAAACAAAGAATTTTGATCATGTATCATTTTTAATACTTATAGGCACTTAGTCATGCTCAAAGCAAATTAAATGGGAAAATAGAGTGAGAGCATATTCTATAATATGTACTTGAAAGCTGATATGAGAGTGGACCCTTTCCTGGGAGAGTGCCGTCATCACAATAAACCCCAAGAAATTTTAAGGGAGAAGTGACTAGCTTGATATAAATAACTTGGAAGTCACTTTGTTAATAAAACAAACCTTTTTTTTTTAGAAATGAATGTTATATTGCTACTCACTCCAAATGAGTCAAGAGAATGGTCAGCAGAACCATTTACGAACCTGTAATTAAATTTATCTAGTCAATAATATGTCTCTGAAAGCCTAAAGGTGAAAATTTGGAGAAACCGTGCACCTAGGCATCTGATTGACATCATTTTTATTTAATATAATAATACGATTTGAGTTCCATTGAGAAGTTCATATGGTCTTTATTTACATTTAATCAGCACCTCTCTGGATTAATTCCTCATTTTATAAACCTAATGCAACCTTAATACTGGAAGATGTGAATCGAATATGATAACAACGTGTACCTGGTTGTTTTAATTAATCTGTCTAAACTGAACATGCCACTTCAAATTCATAAAGATCAAGCTTATGCTGCCCTTAGACTTACCATAATGTTAATTGGCTGCTGTGCTAGAAGGTGACCTCTATATTATTCTCATTCTATGGCAGACACAGCAATTTCAGTGGTGATTAGTATGAAGAGTAAATATATAAAATTTATTTTAGATATTAGGCTAGCAGAAAAATACTAAACCTGGTTAATATAAATGATAGAAAATACAAGTGATTAAAATATATTTCCATATTTTTTAGAATTTTCTTTATTGAACCCAGATAACTTGTCAAAATTAGACATCTGTAAATCATATGTATGATATGTTTGTTAATATGTATGTACAAAAACAAGTCATCATTGTACGCATTAAACTGTGTTACAGAATGTGAATCTGTATGTGAATCAGAATGTGAATTTCCTTGGCCTTAGAAAGCCAAGGAAAATTTTCATCATATCAATGTTCTAACTATATTCTATTGACCTCAACATTCACAAAGATGAAAGTGAGAACCAGGTCAGGAAATAGTGAGACTACACTGGTCTTAACATTTTGGACAAGGGACAATGAGAGTGATGGGTTTGAGAATCAATAAACGACAGCTTGTGATTCTCCCAATTGGAAAGATAGCATGACGCCTCAACTATAGAGTAAGTTTAACATTCCAAATACATTTCTCCTTTGCAAATGCTGTTTTTTATTTAGCTATTTGCAATGAGATTGGATCCAAGACCATTTATTTAAAGTCAGAGGCCAAGATCAGCATCTGTTCCCAGTAATTAAAATAAAGGACTGCAGGTGATATCACAACACTTAAACTGCTATAACTATACTGCAGGCATACTGATATAACTACAAATTTATAGACCACTACATTTTTATCATGAACCAGCCATACCAAGATTAAGAAGAAGACCAACCTAGTTAGGAAGACAAAATAGTCATCAGAAAATGCAAAGTAGCAACCAAAGGAGTGCATTAAAATTCACAAACTCTTTAAAGAAAATACAACGTGCAATGTCAAATCCTAGTAAATTCTGTAAATTGATACCAATGCCAAAGTGAACCAAAATTGCTGTCATAGAATCCTAAAGTATAAAAATTACTTGCGGTAATTTTCTCTCTGATCCAAAAATTTAAAGACAAATGTTGTCATGTTATGAGTGCTGCCCTGGCATATTTAATGACAGGATTTATAAAATTTTGATATAACTGAAGAAAAGGCAGATGGCAGTGTCTATCTTTCCTTTTGATTGACTAAATTTGTTCTTTGACAATTTTCATACATGCAGAGAATGCATTCTGTTTATACTCACCACCCTCTCTATTTTCCTCCTAGTACAGTCATTTTTCTCCTTTCTCCATAGAGACTCCTTTCACATATTCATCTTTGTTTGTTTGTTTGGGTTCCTGACCCTCTTACTTGAACCAGGACCATCTATGTGACCATGAACTTGAAATCATCCATTAGAACCTGGGGGACTTACTAATGGGTATACAATTAAAGACAAAGTCTACCCCTCCCCAGAGTTAATCAGTATCTGGTATATGATCTAGGAAGTATAGTTTCTTTTGAACCCTTCCCAATACTGATTAGTTGGTGACAGGCCTGGTCTTGCAGAGGCTCATTGCAGGTGCTGTGAGATCCTATTTGCAGTGTCTGTCATGTACTAAAGATGACACTTCACAATCTTCTCCACCATTTCGTTTCTCATATTTTCTTCAGTGTTTCTTTGAGATGTTCCCTGAGTCATAGAGGGAGTGGAAAAAATGCCTGGGGTCTGAGTATTCAACTTTGACATATCATCAGCACCTTAAGCAGCCGTCGGCATTCACTGTTGTTCACTGAAGAGAGAAGCTTCTCTGAGGATAAGAGCAGTTAGTATCTGTTGTCTGTGGTTATAAACTGAAATATAAATACTTCAGTTTTTCGCCATGTCAGTTTGTCTAAACAGCAGTGACTTTCCTATGGGGCCTATGATCTTCTCGACTGTAAGATATTTGGTAGTGTTTACACTATCAGGTAAATATTTCCTCCTATGAAGTGGGCATCAAATGCCATTGTATTGATTGTCCCAATCACGCAGTAACTAGCAGGTTGGCAATGCAGTTCATAGCATTCACACCTGGGTAAGATGACTAACAACTCTTTTTCCCCAGCAGACATCCTACCACATTCCTGATATGATAAACACTAGTCATGAGCTTTTAGTTCCGCTTCAGCTTGAACTGGCAACCAGGGCACAAGTATATTCACCAATAAGGACTTATCAACGCATGTGAGACCAAGAGAAGAGACAAAAGCCTGTGTTGTTTGGGAAGCATTTCAGGGTTTCTGACCAAGGACTCATAGGAACTACCACACACCAGGTACTGGGAGCTTTGTTTATTAAACATCTTCTAGGGAATGGCATTATCTTCTCAGGAAAGACATCTCTCTTGTAACTCTTAGTTTTAATGTGTGTTTTTAAACCAACTTATAAAGTAGTATATTTCCATATGGTCTTTGGTACATAGGGCCTTTTGTTTGTGTTGATTCTCTTTCCTTCCCCTAATCTCCTACATCATCAAGCCCCTTCCCTGCTTCAACCTTTCAATTCCAAGGAATATCCATCTACATAAATATCAACTATGTCCAATTAGCTCCCTGCTCTTAACACATCCCTCTCCTATAGCCTGTTTCTAGTTTCCTGGTTTCTGCAAGTACCCCAAGTTGAGAACAAGTCTCAAACTTAAAAGCTGGGGTCCACATAAGGGAAATAACATGTGACACTTGTCTTACTGTGACTGAATTACTTTACTCTATATAATTCTTTTTATTTAACCAGTTTTATCCATTTACCTGAAAATTCCATGATTTCATTTTAACAGCTGAGTAAAATTCCATTATATAGATACAATGGAATTATATATCTGTATGTCTTTCTATATAAACAATGGAATAATATAATATTACGGTGTCCTGCATTGGTGACTGCTATATATTCCTTCCACTATAATGGAAGAGATACTTATGTTTTCTCTATTTTATCCAATAGGGATGAAGTTTGAGAGCCAGCAGAGGTAGATTTGAATTCTGCTTCTATCTCTATTTGATTCTGTAGTTCTACCCTAAATTCTTGAGTTTGATTCATTCATTTGCAAAGGCTTCATTATCTATGTCATTTTAGTCTCTTCTGGATCTCTGGCTGAATCATTATACATAATGCTTTTATGGGGTTCTTAATTCAATTATTCTATATAAGAAAAGAAAAAACCTGAGTTAGTATAGTAATTTGGAAGAATGTATAATATGAGTTAATTACTTTTTCATCATTCTTAGTTTATTGGTGACCTTTAGTTGATGTTGACAATTTTTCACTTGAATTCGGTGTTACCATATGTGTGTTTATAGCATATTCCATGCATTGATGCTTGGACATTAAAAGAGATACTGTAAAGACAATTTAAAAGTCAAAGCCATTTGACATATTGTCTTATTTGAATGAAGATAACACATACAATACTGAATTGTTTTAACTGCACACTTAGTATATCTCTCTTTATTGCAAAAATCTAGAGCTCAGAAGCAATCTATGGCTTGTTTAAAAATAGAAGCATACTATTTGTAAAAACAGTACATTTCTTTCATAATAAATAAAGGAATTTTAATTTTTTTGAAAGGAGGACAGATGTATAGGACATGTAATAGTATCAAATCTTTCTTGTAAAGAAAAAGATTTCATGTCTTGCTTTGAGGTGACAAGGCAGAGTTGTCAGGATAATATCATGGTAAAACCAAAACTTTGATTGTGAGATTTAATAATGATATAAATGTGACAGATGGCTTGAATCTTTAGAGTCTCAGTTATACCATCTACACAGCAGGGATAATGATGTCCTTACTTCATGCAGTTTCTGTACTTATTAAGTGACATTTATTAGAAAGACAAATGCCAACTGCTGC
>CAJQZJ010032618.1:533348-546646 GCA_907164525.1 Lophiomys imhausi | reverse complement strand
TGACATGCTTCAGCACTCTATAACTTATTACTGAGTGATATTTAATTGTGAAAGCATATCATAATTTTACGTTCATTCAATGCTGGTGGATATAGTACTGCAAACAATATTCAGGTACAAATGTTTTATGGGAATGTATTTTCATTTTTTCTCTAGTGTGGACAAAAGAGTAGAACAACTAAGATTATATGACAAAGCTACATTTAAAATCCTGAGGACCTACCATTGTTTGTCCCAAAGTATCCATAGCTACATGTAATATCCTGAGGACCTACCATTTGTTCCAAAGTATCCATAGCTACATTTAATATTCTGAGGACCTACCTTTTGTTTCAAAGTAGCCATAGCTACATGTAATATCCTGAGGACCTACCATTGTTTGTCCCGAAGTATCCATAGCTACATGTAATATTCTGAAGACCTACCATTTGTTCCAAAGTATCCACAGCTACATGTAATATTCTGAGGACCTACCATTTGTCCCAAAGTATCCATAGCTACATGTAATATTCTGAGGACCTACCATTTGTTCCAAAGTAACCACAGCTACATGTAATATCCTGAGGACCTACCGTTTGTTCCAAAGTATCCATAGCTACATGTAATATCCTGAGGACCTACCGTTGTTTGTTCCAAATCATCCACACAGCTTTACAACAGCAGCATGTGAGTGCATTTACTTCTAGTTATCTTTCTTGGTGAGAAATTGTTTCTCACCTCAGTTTTGATTTGCATATCCTTAATGAATTTTAAGCATCCTTAAGGTATTCATTTCCTTAATGAATTTTTCTTAATGAATTCCTAAAAGAATTTTAAGCATCTATTCAAGTGCTTGACCGCCATTTGTGATATCTTTGGACACATGCAATTCAAACGTCTCTGTTTTTCATTTGGTTTATTTGCCATCTTATTATCGGGTTCTAGGAATTCTTCACCACACAGCAAGCACATGATGAAGGAATATTTCCCCATTCTCTCTGTTTTCTTTTCAACCTATTCATCCTTTTGAATATTAAATTTACCTAATTTGCTGAAATCCAATTTGTCTGTTTTTTTCTCCCCCTCCTTCTCCCTTTCTCTTCCCCCCTCTTGCTCCTTCCTCTTTTTCTTGTCTTCCCTCTCTCCTTTTCCTTTTTAATGAATGGATTTCTTGTTGCTTTGTTGTTGTTGTTTGGGGTTTTTTGTTTTTGTTTTTGTTTTTTTTTTTATTCAGGAACTCATGCCATAAAAATCTGTTTTGAAATTTCATTCTGGGAATATGTAGTTGTGGCTGTATCATTAAAGCTATAACTCCATGTAAGTTGATTTTTATGCATGGTCTAGTAAGAAGGGCTGTGTTTATTTGTTATAGGATATCAATATATCCAGTCACCTTGACAATGAAATGTTGGAATCATGCTCACATAATAGTTGGTTACAATGTAATCGTTTATTTTTTGTTCATGTTTGTTTTTTATCTAATTTTGCACTTTTTTATTAGGCTATTAACTGTTTCTTCATCCTGCTTCCCTTTAACTGAAGCTGATCCTTTCCAGTTTTTCAAATTAAGGGTTGTTATTAACTATTTAAAAATAAAGGTGCTTCCAGCTGTTTGCTGTATCTTTAATCACTGTTCCACTTTGTCAATGAATTTACCTGTTTGTTTTTTTTTAATTTCTTCCAACACAGAGTATTTCCCCGAGTCCCTTGTAATATCTTTTTTCACCCCTAGATCATTTAGAAGTGTGTTGATTAATTAATGCTAAATATTTTTTAAGTCCCTGTTTCTTATTTCTCTAATTTTGTCCTACTTGGACAAAGAACAGTACTTGTGTGGTCTGGCAGATAACGCTACACAATAATCCATGTGTGTCTGGAATGAGCCTACACTGTACTGTTACACAATGGAGTGGTCCAGAGACAATGGTTACTGTTTGCTGGCTTGCATTTCTGTCTAAATCTTGCTTATCTTGTTGATAAAGTTTCTGGTCTTCTGCCTGCTTCTTCTCTAACATATGGAGAGTTGTAAAGTGAAGTTGTCAGTTACTATGTTTAAATCGTCTGTTTGTTTCCTTCATTCTGTTATCTATTGCTGCATATCACTTAAACCTCGGTCCATGGAAGGCTATTTCTACTGCAGTACACAGCTACCGCACTGTTCTTCAGATGTGTCCAGCTTGAGGCTCTCTATACATCTCAAGCATGCAATTGGTGTCATCTGATTTCTTTGACTCTCAGAGATCTTCCTTATCTTTCTGTGACTACTTGGCTGGCATTCCCATACTGGCTTCATATCTGAATATTACCATAGCCTGCTAGATGATGATCCTCTTTCCCAACAATGCTTTGAAGCATAAATTGTCCTACAGCATGTTCAAAGAGATACCTGCCTACTTTGCAGGATAATTTTTTGATTCCTAGTTTTGAGGCCTACTAACACACTCCTTTTAGATTACCTTTAGGTTTGTCCTATCCCATACTCTGGTAAAGAAAAATGAACCCTTTCGAAGGTTCCGTGCCTTATCTATGTCTAACCTAAGTAAGACTTCTACCACCCTCAGTGGAGGAGGAAAGGAATTCTGTTACAGTCTTGGTCTTCCAGAGTTTTCCTGTTCTTGCTAAAATTCCACACATTTTCTTAGATAAATATTTATTCATTTGCTTAACCCAATTTCCTGAGATTTGCTATTGTTAACTGTTACCTGTCATAGTTGTTTTCTGGGGAAGACTTTAGTCAGCTTTGGCATCATTCTGGACTGCTTCTTCTCCTCAGGATGTTTTTAATTAGTTCATTCTTGTGGCTTGTTCCATTTAGGTTACTTATATGGAAAGAGATCTTTACAGTATAATTTTGTCTCAACAAATATTTTCTGGCCACATCAGGGATCAGGTTTTCTCCAGTCAGCATCTCCATGACCTCAACCCCTAAGAAACCCTGAGCTATGAATACAGATGAGGGTGGACCTTGGGAATCTGCTTATCCAGGTCTTCAGCAGATGACTCTCCCTTTATGCTCTTATCTATATTTGTGGAAGGAGTAAAGGTAAGAATAATATGCTACCGAGGGTTTGTCTTGGTTCACAATAGAAGGAAGATGGGAAGATTCTTAGAGAAGTCATTGGAAGGCCTCAAAAATCATGTTGTCAGTCACCCACATCAACACAACAGTGCCTGTTAAAGTATTTTACCCTCATATACTGCTTAATGAGATAATACCTGAAGCCTTCTATGCTGGTCAATCATTTATGTGTTTTTAGATAAATTTCCATCTTTATTTCATCTTTTGTGTTGTTACAGTTGTTGGAAATCTGTAAATTTTATTTCATGGACTCTCTCAAAACTCTTTTTGTTCTTAGTTCTGCCCTTGAGAGACAGGATGGGTGTGGGGGAGATGGTTCAGAGGTTAAGAGCACTGGCTGCTCTTCCGGAGGTCCTGAGTTCAATTCCCAACAAGTACATGGTGTTCATAGCCATTTAGAGTGAGATCTGGTACCCTCTTCTGGTATGAGGGCAGAATGCTGTATTTTTAATAAATAAGTCTTAAAAAGAGAGACAGGAGGAAAGGATAGTGATTCTCTGTTCCTGTTCAAGATCATCCTGGATAGTGATGGAGCTGGGATGGCCTTGAGACAGCAAATGTAGGAGGACAGGATGGGTCAGGTCCTGTTTCCTCTGCCCTGACATCAGACATCAGGGAACTCAAGAATCCAGGATGCTAGACTTCTCCTTTTCTCTTTTCACCGAGTGTCATCCTCAGGATGGATAACCTTCAGTAAACTATCTTGGAGCTACTCTTATTACAGACTCTCTGTGATAGTTGTTGTTGTTGCTATATATTCCCATAGCTAAACTTCATTGTCAATGGGGTCTAGATTTAGAGTCACTTAGGAGACATACCTCAGGGCATTTTCCCAAAGGGGTTTAATTGAGGAAGCACTACTCACCCTGAATCTGTTTGGCCCATTTTTGTAGGCTAGGGTGCTATGCACAATATAAAAGGAGAAATCTAGATGAACAGTGACATTCCTCTCTGTGATTCCTGCTTAGACAAAACAAAACAAACAAACAAAAGCTGCCTCATGCTCTTGTCCCATCAGTCACTCTTAACACCCTGCCTTCCTACAATGGTGGATTGTACCAGAAAATTCTGAACCAGAGGAAACCCTTGCTAAGTTGCTTTGGGGACTTTTTGTCTGCAAACAGAAAGGTGATAAATGATTAGATCCTAAATCCTACACAGTATTATAAAAACTTGCCTTCTAGGTTGTTTTTAGATTCTGACTATTATGAATGCTATGAAATAATTGAGCAAATGTCCTTGTGGTATGGTAGAACATCTTTTGGGTATATGCTCAGGAGTAGTATAGCTGGGTCTTGAGGTAGAACTATTCCCAATTTTCTGAGAAACTGTTGAATTGATTTCCATAGTAGTTGTACAAGTTTGCACTCCCACCAGCAATGGAGGAGTATTCCCCTTGCTCCACATTTTCCCCAGCAGGTGTTGTCACTTGAGTTTTTGATCTTAGTCATTCTGACAGATGTGAGATGAAATCTCTGAGTCTTTTTGATGTGCATTTCCCTGATGAGTAAGGACATTGAAATGTTCTTTAAGTGTTTCTCAGCCGTTAGAGATTCCTCTGTTGAGAATTCTTTGTTTAGCTCTGTACCTCATTTTTTTATTTGAGTTATTTGGGGTTTTTTTTGATGTTTAATTTCTTAAGTTCTTTATATACTTTATATATTTTGGATATTAGTCCTCTGTCAGATATAGAGCTGATGAAGAACTTTTGCCAATCTTTAGGCTGCCATTTTGTCCCATTGAAAGTGTCCTTTGCCTTATACAAGCTTTTTGGTTTCATGAGGTCCCATTTAGTCATTGTTGATCTTAGTGACTGAGTTGCCAGTGTTCTGTTCAGGAAGTTGTCTTCTGTACCAATGCATTCAAGGCTATTTCCCACTATTTATTCTATTAGTATATCTTGTTTTGTGATGAGGTCTACTTGGACTTGAGTTTTGTTTAGGGTGATAAATATGGATCTATGTGCATTCATTTACATGTAGACATCCAGAACTATTTGTTGAAAATGCTTCCTTTTTCCCCCCATTGTATGGTTTTGGCTTCTTTGTCAAAAATAAAGTGTCCATAAGATATGAGAGTTTATTTCTGGGTCTTTGATTCAATTCTATTGATCAACCTGTCTGTTTGTATGCCAATACCATGTATTACTTTGCTTTTTATTAATATTGCTTTGTAGTATAACTGGAAATCAGGGATGGCAATACTTCTATAAATTTGTTTGCACAGTGGACTATTACTCAACTATTAAAAACAAGGAAATAGTGAAATCTGCAAGCAAATGGATGGAACTAGAAAAGATCATTCTGAGTGAAGTAACCCAGACCTAGAAAGACACACATGGTGTGAACTCACTTATAAGTAGATACTGGATATATAGTACAGGATAATCATCTACAACCCACAGACCCAAAGAAGCTAAGTAACAAGGAGGGCTCAAGGGAGGCTGCTTGAATCTCACTCAGAAGGGGAAATAAAACAGATATTGGATGAAGAGGAAAAGAAGAAACTGGGTGGGAGAGGGGGTAAGGAGGGGAAAAGAGAATGGGAATCAGGTGTGGGGAAATCAAGGGTGGGAGGTGGTAGGGTTGTGAGAGAGAAGGGAAACCAAGTGGGGGATCTCTGAGACAAGCTGGAGAACTGCAGCAGGTTAGGCTCCTGGGAGTACTTGGTTCAACTCTAGCTGAGACTCCTAGCTGTGGGGGATATGGGAAATGAAATAGGCACCTCCTATGGCCAGGCAGGACTTCAAGTGGAATGAAGGGCACACCAACCTACCAATAAACCTTTGACCCCAAATTTTCCCTGCCTAAAAATGTGCAGAGATTGAAAGAATGGGCAACCAATGACTGGCCCAACTTGAGACACACCCTGTGGGAAAGAGCCAACTTCTGACACTATAATGATACTCTGCCATGGTTACACACAGGAGCCTAGCATAATTTTCCTCAGAGAGCCTCCACCCAGCAGAGGCTCAAAACAGATACTAAGACCCACAGCCAAACATTAAATGGAGATCTGGGAGTCTTGTGGACGAGTAGGGGAACAGATTGATGGACCTGAAGGGGAAAAGAACCCCACAAGAAGACCAACAGAGTCAACTAATATAGGCCCATGGGGTCTCACAGAGACTGAACCACCAAAAAGAACATGCATTCACTGGACCTAGGCCCCCTACACTTATGGAACTGATGGGCAGCTTTGTCTTTATGTGGGTCTCCAAGCAATTGGAATGCCCCTTACATGGCCTCTGTTGCTTACTGTTGGATCACTTTCTGCTACCTGGGCTCCCTTATCTGGCCTCAGTGGGAGAGGATACACTTAGTCCTGATGCGACTTGAAGTTCTGGGTTGGATTAATATTGGGGGGGGCGGGTTGTTCACTTCTCTGAGAAGAAAGGGAGGGGTGAAAGGGGAAGAAGGTGGGACTGGGAGGGGAGGTAGGAGGAGACTGCAATCTGGATGTAAAGAGAATAAATAAATTAATTAAACAGAAATAAATTATCCTGTTAGCCACTGGTGGTGAGGGCAAAGGGGAGGAGAAGTGATCTCTCTCTCTCTCTCTCTCTCTCTCTCTCTCTCTCTCTCTCTCTAACACCACCACAAAACAGAAAAAAGGCAGGGGTGGCTGTTCCATACTCACACCCTTGGGTCCAGTTCCCACACAACCCCTACATCCAGGGTAAGCTCTACCATGCTGCCTAGGTTAGGTGTAGAGCCTACTCCTCTGAGTGCTGCAGCATGTGAAGAGCAGGGATAGCTCCCCTGCTCTTGTGAACCCAATGGGGCCAGATCTGCTATCTCCACCACCAGTCGTGTTGGTGAGAGAGAAATCTTTTCCCCTTTCTTGTGCCCTCACCACCAAGAGTGGACAGGAGATCTGACCTTGATGGTGTCACAAGAACAGAAGAGCTGTTCCTGCCCCTCACATGTTGCAGCACACAGGGGAGCAGACCTGGCACCCCCTCTGGTCAGCAGAGTAGAACTAGCCCTAGATGCGAGAGTTGCAGGTGAACCAGACCCAAGGGTGTGAGCCCAGGAGAGTTGGTCCTGACTCTTGTCCACTGAGTGGTGGCATTGACAAAGCAGAGATCCCCTCCACTTTCTTTTCCCCTCACCACAGGTAGCATGCGGGATAGTTGGCCCTGATGAGGTCATGAGAGCAGGAGAGCTGGTCCAGCCCCTTACCTGCTGCAGCACTGGGGAAAACAGGCCCTGTACCTTACCTGGGCAGCACAGTAGAGATGGCCCTGGATGTGCGGTTTGAAGGCCCAGAATCTGGGCTTTGAGTTGGCCCACCCCAACATCTACCCTATGGATGAACTGCTGGAGTACTTTGAAGATACCAGTTCTACAGACCCAAAACTACAGGGTCTCCATGACACATGGCAACATGATATCTGAGAGGAGTCTCAGTGAGGTTTCAGAGTTGACAAAGTAGTAGCAGCAAAAACCTAGTACCAGACCAAGGAGTCATTGAAATAAATGTTTGCAATCAAAAAGGTATGGACAAAAGGGAATATTGAGGGACACACTGTGGCACACCACAGTTTCCACAATGAGACTTTTTTTTTGGGGGGGAGAGGATGCAAGGGTGGAGGACAGGTCTGAGGGGAAGGTAGGAGATTAAAAGGATCAGGATGTATGATGTAAACTTCACACACACTAAAAAGTAAAAGAAAAAAAGGCAAAAATAAAAGAGAAAGGAAAAAAAGACTTGCCTTCTACTATACTAGAAAGGTAAGAGACAGGAAATGGGTCCAGTAGTTGCCAGTGACAAGGAAACTATCAGTAACTGACAAGAGCCAGTATGAAATGATTTCCCACTGGGCATCAGTGCAGACATTGACAAATGTAACATTTTAAAATGAAGGAAAGCTATAGTTATAAAGCTTTTAGAAACACAATCATAAGGAAAGCTACTTACAATCTGAAAGTAGCAAATATAACATATAAACTCAATAATTATAAAGAGATAATTGTACTTTTTCAAAGTATAAAGCTTATTAAATACTTTAAAAATGAGTATGCAAACTACATAGTGAGGCTAAATATTTCATACACAAACATACAAACATACACACACAGGATTTGCCTCTAGGATACATAAATAATTCTTATAACTCCTTTAAAAAGAGATAAGACAACTAGGAAAAGATTAAAAAGGGAAAAAGGTATATTGAAAGGAAGATATACAATTCATCAAAGGCACAAAAAGTCCTCAACATCATTAGCCAACAGGCAAATATAGATAAAGCCACAGGGAATTGCCATCAAACACGTAATAGAAAGGCTGAAATTGAAATATGAATAACATCAAATGTTGACTAGACATGTACTGTCAAACATTCACAAGTTCTGGCAGAAATCTAAAATTTCTCCATAGTTTCTCAAAAAGAAGCAAACAACATATATATCCCATTACCTCAGAGTTTCATGCCTAAATATTTATGTACAAGAAATTAAAATATCCAGTCTTTAAATATCTCACAGAGAATTTTATTTTAGCAGCAAATTTTAATAAGTTTGAGTTAAAAGTCTTTTGTATCTCAGCACCAGGAGGATACAAAGCAAATTTTGAGGCAACCACGGGATATTATTTAGACATAAAAATTAATGAGCAATGGCTGTAGTAGCCATATAAGTTAACCTTATAGATCATATGATTCATCAGGTGATTCAGACACTGAATAGTGTTTAGCACGGCATTATACTTATTCCATCTCTGGAAAAATGAGCCATATAGAAGACTAGAGACATAAAGTGCTTGCCCTTCAATTTGGGGAAGGTTTACACAGGAAAGGGCCATGGCTGTGATGGATTTATCTTAGTTAGGGAGAAAGTGACATGGCTTTGTAAATTTACTGACAGTCTTAACATTCTCTTTGGATCTGGCTATATTACATTATATGAATATTTTCAGTCAAGAATTTTTAAATATTATCGAGTCAAATATGGTAGCAGTGAACTATGTGCTTTTTCATACTCTCTTACAGACTTAAAGTTAAGTTACATGTATTTTATCATTGGTCATGAGCTAAGTAAATGTAGAATGTAGTCTATGAAACAATGCAATTTTAAGAAAAGATAATCGTTAATTATCTCAGTCCATTTTCTGCCATTATCACAGAACAGATAAGACCGGACAATCTTTAATGAAAGAGGTCTATTTCGCTCCATGTTCCATAGCTCCAAAAGAACAGTACTGCTCTCTGCTTCATCAGGGTCTTGCACAGCTTCAAGTTATGGCCAGAAACAAGAGCAAACATGTGGATGTGATACAAGGAAAGGAAGGTGAGCTCCTCCAGTAGGTACTATATACCCCTGTTGGAGCATCATTCCATTACAAGTTCCCTGCTTCAGAAACCTAGATGTTTTAAGGAAGTGTTGCCCTGCCAAAGCATTGAGTTGACAGCTGCCTTTCAACATGGCCTGTGGCAGGACGAAGTCGTTCACTAACCAAATCATTTAAATTAATAGCAACATAGTTGGGTGTGTTGTTACACACTCTGTGACTCTTGCTTCACTTCTGGTAAGAGTCTCTCCCAGCTTTAAGATATTTCATAAAACCAGAACAAACAGAGGGTGATCCATCACTGCCTTTACCAGAGGCCTAAGTCTACCTAGGGGTCTTCAAGCTCCTAAGCATTTCAGAATCCTGTGATGACCATCTAACTTTGGGTAGCCAGCTTTGATTCCATTCCCTACTCAAGGTCTCTTTTCCCTTTCCTCTTTTCATTAGGTAGTCTTGTTATATCTATGAGCCTTACTTCTAGATATGAGTCTCTTAAGTCTGTGATTGGTACTCATTCAATCATGTAACAAATACAAATGTGTTTCTCCTGTTATATGAGTCCATATTTAATCCTCATGTAAGAGGTAAATGTAAACTCTATCTTAGGAAGATAGGGAAACCTCTGTCTACACACCTCCACACACACACACACCTCCACACACAGAAATTTAAGTGACCAACTACAATCATAATATCTTTGTTGATATGGTGAAGGGCAGTGCTACAGAATATTGTGGTACAGGGACACAGAATTCCTTTTTAAGAAGGTTAAAGTAAGATTTAAAATTGTGTTGTTGTGCTGATGGGATTGATTAGCCAGTAAACGCACTTGCTACAAAACTTAAGGATATGAATTTTATCCCCAGGATTCACATATTGGAAGAAGAAAACGAATTCCCACAAGTTATCATCTGACCTTTCTTCTCTGCACATATGTCAAAGGACACACATGTGAACATACACACAGTAATAAGTGTTAGGCTGTGTTCTGTTCCTGACACTGTGCTAAATGTGGATTAATGGACATTGGGTTGATTTTTTTGAATCATAAATGCAGTCAAGATTTTACAAAATGATGTCAAACTCCAAAAAGCTATATGAGAAAAGTTGTACAGTGTGAAGCTTGAAGCTACAGAAAGACTATGTTCCTGACACTCAGAAATGAAGATGGGGCTCATGAGATTATTGAGGCTGGCTGGAGCTTAGTGGAAGAGGGACTTTGTGAGATGAATATCACCTTTTTGCATGAGTCTATTTTCCATAGAAGGGAAACAGAGTGGGCTGCTGACTCCACAGCATGCTGCCTTGCTGACCCTAATAATTTGATCTCACTCTTGGCCTTTGAGTTTCCTGTTGACTCTCACTCCATCTTCTCAGGGCCACCCAGCCTTCTCCTTGGCTGCTCATGCCCTGAGCCATAACTCAGCATCCAGGGCCTCTGAGTTCCAGCTTCCTGAGCTCTGTGGGCATGTATTGGGGACATGGTTGCATGTAACCCTTGGCCCCAGGACTACATCTTTTGCCATATATTCTTTGAAGCAGAAGCAAGTCTTTGCCACTATCATCATTTCTATTTTGTCAGTTAGAGGCTGTGACAAAATTTCCGACTTTAGGTTAGTCTCAGCCCTCCCTCTATCTCTGTCCTCGAGGCAGCTGGATCGGTGGCACAGTTACTTTCCATTAGACTTTCAGATGTGCTCAGCACTTCATATATTTTCCTTGTCTTGCTTCCAATATCCCTGCACAGTGAATAGTCGTAGCTTCTATTTCCCAATGAGAAATGTGAGCATTAAGGGGATTTGCTCACTTGCCAAAGTTATACAATGAGTACAAAGTACAAATATATAAACTGGAGTCTGTTTAGTTCAAAAGGAAAAGAACAACACACAATGCTAATTATTTTGCTCCTAGTTATAAAGAGAGGAAAGCCATAACTCTGGCTATGAACACCAAGTAGAATAGAATGCCCCCATAAGCACTGCTGTTCAATCCAGGAGACCTGTTTCCTACCCTCCTTTTTCCTGGCTAGAATTGTAGCTCTTTTCATTCTACCTGCTTATAGATTAGCACACTGTTTTTAAGTGCAGTCACTTCAAAAGGCTTGCAGCGTCTCTTCGCTCTTGTACTCAGCACTCTAGGTCAGTCCATAACACACAAGAGTCTCTCCAGATAAACTGCCCAGCCTTCAAACCAGAGCTTTAATTCTAAATTGGACAAGTCCTAGCTTTTGCTGACACATTTCCTTGGTAGTTTTTGAATTTCTTTTAGAGGCTGGCAAAATTAAGTGGGGTGCCAGGTGAAAAAAAAATGCATGCATGATTTTGAGGTAGAGGGACACCACCATTTTACTTGGATGCCATTTTCTTGAATGCTTATGAAGATCCAAAACTGTGTAAATTAGGAAAGGGATTCTGTGAAGGAAGCACATTGTCAACTAGCCTAAATCTAAGACAAAGTGAAAACAGAGATTCTGAGTCTCTGTAAAATCTGCATAAACTCTGGGGAATTGAGCATGGCTCTGAGCTGGCTCTAGAAACATCATAAACTTTAGCATGCACTCTTAAAATCGCCCTCTACGTTTTTGAATAGAAAGTTATATCAGAAAAATTTCCAATTAGAGATTACCATGTATGTGACTTTGGCTTTTATATTTTTTAGCAAACTAGTCCTCAAACTATTTCCTATATATTAGGTGTTGGCAAGTGATAAAAATTATAACAAACCAGAATTGTATAAAATTGTACTAAAAGCAATATTTCAATAATGTTTCCCCATCAAAAGTGCAAGGTAGTGGAGCATACAGCTCAGAGAAGAACACAGGGATTTTAATTTCAGAATAGGAATGGAGAAATGTTGAGTGATGTGTGGGGTAGAAGTGTTTCATGAGCTGCTATGATTTCTATTGTTTGCCCCTGGGAGCTTCTCCATATAGGAAACAACTCCTTACCTAAGTCACCTGTTTGAGTGACATCTTTTCTGGTACACTCATCTGCTAAAATTTAATTAATGTGTCCTTTTGATATTCTAAATATCATCTAAAGATGGTTTTGCGTGTGGGTAGATGGGAATTTAAACAAAAGAAAGGAGCAAATAACCATCAGAGTCATTTTTATCAAATCACCAGGAGACACAACTGTGGACAAACACAAACTGTCGGATAAGCAGCAACTGAATCTCAATTCCCGCTCACGGTGCTCAGCACTCCATCCTTGATATATCTGTAAGCACATTGTCATAAAATCAAACTTCTTGATGCTTCATCACTTGGAAATTGTGAAGGGACCTAGATGCAGGAAATGTAATTTCCCTGTTGCTTACCTTGTGGAAACCCCTATTTTAATATCAACTGTATGTGAGGTAGAAGAATGGTGACAACTCTGTCTCTAATGCAATGAGAGCTGTCTTTCTTTTACTGGGTTTTGCTCAAAGGAAAAATGCAGAAAATCTTGTGGAGCCAAGCACAGACTTGAAGGGTCTGCTGGCGATTGTTAGAGTACGCAATGTATCATTTGGAGCATCAGAGACAGTGGCGCACATGCAGAATACAACCCTTATGCAGATATTCAGGCCAGGAAGATCCTACTGTACATTAGTTGTTGTTACATAATTCAGTGTTACTCATTTTAAATATATGTCTTGAGTGTCCTCTACACAAAACCACAGGTGCTCTAAAAGTTGCTCTTTCCTCTCATGAAGCTTGATAGTCTGTAGTGTTGAAGCATGTTAGATTTCAGATGGAAATTTTGTCACTGAAATCAAAACTAATTTGCCCAATGTAGTATTTAAATTCTATATAATTTAAATCATATATATTTATTAATTATAGTAAAATTATATATAATATATATTATGTATGCATATATGTAAAGGTTAGTGTGTGTGTGTGTGTGTTTGTATGTGTGTGTGTGTGTGTGTGTGTGTGTGTGTGTGTGTGTGTGTGTGTGTGTGT
>CAJQZJ010032618.1:518926-533338 GCA_907164525.1 Lophiomys imhausi | reverse complement strand
TGTGTGTGTGTGTGTGTGTGTGTGTGTGTGTGTGTGTGTGTGTGTGTAAGCCAAGGCTGATATCAGGTATCTGACTCACTTTCTCTTCAAATCATACATTGAGAGAGGGTCTCTCAGTTGAATGAACAGCTTCCCGATACTGTAACTAGTAGACTTGCTCAGGAGATACCCTATATTCTCCTGCATTCTGAGATTTCAGGAAGGCTACTATGCATACTTGGTATTTGTGTCAATGATAGAAACCCAAACTCTGATCCTCAAGCTTGCTTGCAAACATTTTTAAGGCTGAGTCATCTCCCCAAATCCTAGCACATTCTCTTTAAAAACCATTGAGTGTCTAATGCATTACATGCTTAATCTTATGATACTATAAACTACGGGTAACCAAAATGTAAGATGTAATCCACTTATATGTGTTCTTGGGCATTTAACAAGAGCCAGAGACCATTTCAAGTGAATCAAAGACAACACTTGTCTCTTTAATATATCTTTATATTTTTGCCCTGCCATATATTTGATTTAAAATTTATTTCCAAGTTTATGTCCACAAATACTTTGAGAAACCATTGATTTAGCAAAACTGTCATTGCCTTGCTTAGACTGAGCAATTCTTAAAACTGCTTTTAGGAAAATTTTGCAAATATATTTAATGCTTATAAAATTAAGCTGGGAAATTGCATTTCTTCTCTTGCTGGACTTCTGAGTTAATTGGTGACAAATTCAAATTGAAAACCCATTTGTCCTGTGAGAAAAGACCAAATAAAATGACTTTACAGATGCTTATTGTCTGGCTCCTCCTGGCAGAACTGGGACTTCATCTCCACTCTTTTAAATGACAGAGTACTAAGTGAAGAACTGCCCAAGTCTACCAGTACCAAGACAGTGCCCAGGGCCTTCCACTTCATGGTGTCATCAGGGGCCTGATAACTAGTTCTCCACCAGAGCTAAGGTCTTAGCCTTTTTTCATGGGGATTAAAAGCAGACATCTGACCTCATGGCTGACATTCTACTCCCCACTTGCTGAATGTTCCCCAGGTTCCGCTTCTCCTCCCACAGGAAGCTTTGCTAAAATCCCCAGGACATAGTTAGGAACTCTCAGAGGCCTGGCATGCGTGACCTGCTGAAACACAAGATCAGGGTTACTGAGTCTCGTAGAGCCCCTTCAAACTAGACTCCAGGGTTACTATTGACCAACCAGAATAGACAGTGCTTTTGAAGAATTGCTAGACTGATCTGAAAAGCAAGACAGATAGATGTCAAGGGAAAGGGCATTAACACAATGCAGATGAAAATCTGGACCTCCTCCTTAGACACTCAGGCTTTAACCAGCTAGGAAGAGCCATAAACTCAATATTTTATGGCACTCAGACTGAAAGTATAAAGAGTGATTTTTAACTATGTACTTTAAAAGTCTATGGATAATTCAAATTCTCTGGGAGTGAGGGTAGACTCACAGGATATGGTAATATTTCCAAATGACTTTCTTGTAGAAATAAAGCCAGCTTTCTGTGGGTTTAAACTATTTCATTTATTTCTTGCTATGTCTCTGCCACCTGGAATGCTGTCTGACAGACAGGTGTTGCCCAGTTAATATTAGCAGTATGGATCTGTAATAAACAGGTCAACTATTGCCTACTATAGAACTAGCTCTCTGATACCCATTTTCTGTTTCTTTTACCATATGAACTTGATGACCAAATATATAAGTGGCTCAAGAATGACACGGCCAGTCTGAGTTGAATGCCATGTCTACTCCCGCCTATCCCACCTCATCACTGAGGTGACATCAACTAACCCCGGACCAGCAGGTACTTTCCTTGGGATTTGAGGAGTCAGCAGAAGAAGAGAGTCAAGGAATCTCCTTGGAACCCAAATCTAAATCCAGAAACATTTACACTCTTATTTCCCATCATAGCAATATATAGAAAAATGTTCTAGGTGATATTTGTTCCCCAATACCAACTATCCTTGGGGGGAAGTGCATATATGATTTTTATTGTGTGAGATACCTGAGTATTTGTAAAACAATTCCTCTCATTTTCTTAAATATGCTCAAAATATCTTTGTCTATGACTTTATAGTTAAACATACTGAGATCTCTCCCCCTCCTCTTCTTTCTTACTAACCTCTCTTCTCCATTCCATTCATCTATCCTACCCACACATCTCCTGTTTAAAATATATCAATTTTTTTTATTTAAACTATATATTCTTTAAAAGGGAAGTTCTATTTCAAAATAAATAACCAGCAGTAAGTTGTCAAATCCCGAAAGACCGAACCTCACAACCACACGTCTGAACTGAAAAGAACTGTGAGGTTGAGAGGTTTTCATGCCTCAGATATGATTAGCTATTTCTGTTGATACGCACAGGGCTTAATATAGAAGATTAACATTATTAACAGAAATTTTTCTTAATAAGTTGCTTTCTAGGATGAAGAAGAAGATGGTTATAATAGTGATGCAAGTTAGTATGAAAGCTAAGTCAGTTATAGAACTTTAAACTCATGGAGATGGTTAGAAGGTAGAAGGTTAAAGTCAGGGGCCAAATATGTATGAACTGGACATTGGGAAGGTATACTGGGCCATTTAACTCTCATAAATGTGGCATAGTTAATTCTGCTGTTTTGTATAGAATTTACTGTTATAAGAGAAAGAACCATTTGTTGGAGTGAAAAGAGAAGCTGTTGGCGGGGGGAAGAGGGGGGAAAAATAAGTTGCTTTCTTCCCATTAGGTCTAATGCTATGTTTCTTGACAGTAAGATTGATGCAATTATTACTGTAAGTGCCAATTACTGAGGAAGGCGAGCACTGTCTGCTTAGCACAAAGCTTCCAGCATGCTCTGGGGTCAAATGTCTGCACATCTTCAGGCCCAAAGCACTGTTGGGATTTGTAGAAGGGACCTGCTTTACTGAACTCCAACCCCAGAGGTCATTTCATCTTAATAAAATGTATCTTTGCTGTTTGAGTATCTCATCCTTTAAATGATATCGTGAAAATCATTGGAGGAGAAGAAAGCACAGTCATGATTTAAAGAATCCTTGGATCAACTGAAGTACCACACAATAAAACTTACCATTACAATATCCATTAATTATGGTTGAGATCTGAGAGCTTACTGTGCCAAGCTCCTTGAGAATATCTTTACTCCTCCTGAGTTATTAGTTTTCCCATGATTATTTGAAATGATTTTAAGGCAAAATGTTGGCTCAGTTTCTCTGACAGCATATGAATCATGATGTCCTAACACTCTAAAGGCCTCTCATGTGAGGTCTCTATCCACATGACCCACACTGATAGCATGAAATCCTCCAAATATCCTTTGCTGGTCAATAACCTTCCTCCTGGTGACTTGCTTGGAAATTACTGGGTAAATTTAGTGTACGAAGTAGTAGGAAGAACGACTCTTAGGCTGGATAGAGAAAAAAGAAAAATATTCAGAATAGCAAATATAGAAAAGTGTTCATTTTCCCTTCACTTCCTAAATGCTGATTTGGTTAGCCTTTTGGGGAACAAGCCTGCCAGTGAACAGCAGAGAAACTCTGGAGTCATGCCCTGTGGAAGCTGGAGCAGGGAATGTCTAATTTCCAACACCAACTGGCTCACATTTAATACGAGAGGCAGAATTCATGCCTTCCTTAACTGGGATGTTATAGGGGGAAAATGGCCACCCAGGCCTATAATCCCAGTGTTTTAGAGAAATTAATCTTGAGGATAGCAAGCTGAAAGTGAACATGGGCTACAGAAGAGGTCAAGGCCAGCCCAGGAGACTTAGAGAGACCCTAGACTAAAAGTATGTGAAAGCACTTAGAACCAAAGTCTGATAATGAGGTGGAGTTTCAGGACCCATATGATATGTGGAAGGAAGTAAAAAAAAAAAAAAAATCCACCCTCCTACAAGGGTCCTCTGATCTCCACATGAGTGCTTCCCACACCCCAAACACTAAATTAATTTAACAAAAATCTAAACTAACAAGCAAAAAGACTTAAGCTGTTTTAAGCTCCAAGTTCAAACATCAATACAGAAACACATACAAACATCAATTTAGAAACATGCACACACACACACACGCACATGCACATGCACAGAAATGTCATATAAAATTCTTTATATATTATACAACTTGAACGTACACTACAAAAATTTTGTCTCAACATATTGAAGGTATATGGTTTAAAATATTGTGTAAAATAATTAAGTATTAATATTACCAATGAATACCAGCAAACTCATTACATTATATTGTTTTTCTTCTGCATCTTCCTGAAATTATTTTCTTTAAATTTCCTTCTGAAATGTGTTATACTAGAAAAAGAATATCCTTTTTACTAATCAAATTTTAGTGGTCCCACAAAGCCTTAAATTTATGTTATATTGAAATTTAAGTTTTAATATACTTCATTATATTTTGAAGTCTTATTTCAACTGTGTTTAAAATAGAATCACATACTCTTCTTTATGTAGACAAATAAAAAAGTAATATTTTCCAGCCAGTTAGATGGCTCAGCTGATAAAGAAAGGCACATGATCTGAGTTCGATGCTGGAACCCACATGATAGAGGGATAAAACTGACACCCATTAGTTGTCCTCTGACCTCCTTGCATTCAAACACACATGTACACACACCCCAACTGTGATAAACAATGACAATAGCCTCACACAACTGGCTTTTGTATTATCTGCAGAGCAAAGGTGGAGGCAACACTGAGAGAATTTCCTGATTAATCTCAGCTATATTAGCAATTAGAATCTGACACAGTAAAGAATCTTTCCCCAGAAATGGATATAATTTACTTTAAGAACATTGACACTCATTAACATATCTACAAATTCCCCAATTACGTCTTTCTCAAAACATTTTAAAAATAGGTGAAAATATGCCAAAAATATCAAAGCGGATTTATTTTTTAAAGTCATTAAATACAGCTCTAATGGGCCTATTAGCTAGGCAGTGAACATTTTCTTACTCATAGTACATGCCCCTCTGAACAGAGTCAGAAAATTCAATGGGCCCATTGTGTATTAATAGGGCTTTGCAAAGATTAAATTTTTTTTCCCTTTGGAAGTAATACGAAGGGCCTGGAAGGATGCTCAGTTTCCACAACTAGGAGTGAGAACAACGGCCATGAGAGAAGAAAACAGTAGAATCCAGAAGTTCGTTTGTATCAGGGTTGAGGTTAGTTGTGTGTTTTTTTGTGTAGGCGCCACCAAGATGTGCTTGATGGAAGATAAGATGGCATCGTGAGTGCACAGAAGGCCAGCACTGCCTGGTGTCTTGAAATGCTGGCTTTGTACATGAACACCTAGCAGACTCAAGAAATGCCTTCATAAAGTTTCTATGGTCACAGATTTTCTGCACTGAGTATCTGAGCCATGTGTGCATCCACACCACTCTCAGTCTTTCTGCCTCTTGCCCTAACTTCCATGTCCGAACTCTGAAGGAATTTAAGCATCTGACCTCAGGAAAGTATGCTTTGTTCTTCACAGATTCATGGATTCTATGGAAAGAAAGCCTAAGTGCATTAAGAGGAGCTTTTGAGCAAATATAACCACAATAAATCTAAACATAAACTTTGTTATGTTCTATATTGCTTGGACTTTTTTTTCCCCTTCTGGATTTCCATTTCAAGGGTTCTCTCTTAGAAAGGGCTCACAGAAGGAAGAGGGAACAGCATTGTCATACGTCCGCCACGTACTAATGACTTCACACAAATTGCTGACTTCTGTGGCTGGCTGCTGGTCTGTTCCTGCTCAAACTGGCACGATAAGGGTACCTATGTTGTGCAATATTTGGGATAACAAGTATACAGAAAAATTTTTGAGCACCACTTGCCAAATAGAAAGTACTCAACAAATTTGGCAGTGGTTCTTGTCCTCATATTCAGTCAGGTTCCAAATCTCACTCTGCATAGGAGATAACTGGATGCGAAGACGCAATAGGGCCAAGGAGGGCCAGCGTCACTGAGCAGCTCTGTGTTCTCTGAGTGGGTCAGGTAGTCTTCTCCTCCACCCTTCATGAACCATAAGCAATAGGTCAGTGTTGCACATAGATGACTCTGTTCCAGATTTTACATACGTGATTTGGGCATGTTCACATCTTGATCCATATCCCCTATCCTTCTCTTACATAACAGAGCAAAGCCTTCGTGCCCAGCATAGTGCCCTGTAGCAGCTACATGCCAGTAGCTCAATGTGTGTTTGTTGAATAAGTGTATGGGCAAGAGTTTCCATGGTGTCAGGGAAGCAAACATGTGAGCGTCTTTCAGGAAGGGTGATAATGGTTCTACCTGTTATTCTTTATTCTGCATAACACAGCGTGAACAAATTCTGAAAGGGAAGTCATAGCACTACTTCCCTTACTCTAATAAATGATGCAATTTCTAGAACAGAAATCCAATTCTCATAGTCTTGACTATGTGTTTGAAAGTATGCCTTTTCTAAAATGGAAGCTTGCTTTCAGAAATTGAAGTAAGATGACAATTCTGTTTTAAAGAAAATAGTTTACTCTGAGCTAGATATGAGGGATTGTGGCATGACCATATGGATTGCAGTTATCCTGAATGACACGTCCCACTATGGAAGAGGTTATGTGAACTTTTGCAGACACAGAACAAAAATAGTAATGAATCAATACATCAGTGGAGGCATTAGTAGGCAGGCGAGAGCAAGGTAGGGAAATCTTTTCTGTGGTTTTCACAGGCTACCTTGTGGTATTATTTGCTTTAAGGTGAAGGTCAGAGGTCCACAAAGCTTAACCATGTATTCCAGGAGATTTTCCTAATAGTCTCCAGAATGCTAAGTCATGTACAAAAGGTAAAAGTGAATTTAAACTGTAAAACAATCCTAGGAGATCCCAAGATAATTTTAGCTCTCAACTCACAACATTGTATCTCTCCACAATGCTACTTATTGCATTGTGGCTAAGGGCAAGTCATCTGCAGGATCCTTAATATAGATGTGGCCTCTCTGGATAGTTCCACATGGCTGTTACTACAATAAAGAACTTGAGATCAACACTATATTGATTTGCTATATACTGACTGCAATTGGTACCATGTAGCTTTCACAACCAAGTAGAACTGAAGCCCAAGGACTATTTAGAACTGCTAAAACCATTCAAAACAGAAAACATTTGTCCTGGAAGATGCTATTAAAAATGACATTTCTTTTTTTATATACTTTATTTTTTTATTTCTTCAAGTTACATCTCAGTCACAATTCCTTCCCTACTCCCCCCTCCTGTCCCACCCTTCCACCCTCTTCCCCCTAAAAATGACATTTCAGTAGTTATTTCTGAAAAACAGAATAACTTTAAAATGGATTAAAATCATGAGTTTAAAAGAATGTGAGAAATGCTAAAACAAAAAGTAAGAAAAATAAATCGCTTTAAAAAACACCTGTAATTTAATCTGTGGGCTTTCCAATGCATTTTTAATTCATTTTGAAATAAAATTAGCATGATAAAGAAAAATGACTGTGGCTAGAGGTGTGTACTGGTGCTAGATTTCTTCTCGAGCATACCTGAGACCCTTAAGGTCCTGGTTTAGATTCCTACACAGATGGGTAAAAGGTGGCTAGGAGGAAAAAATGAAAGATTCTCATTGTGGGAACTTTTGTTAATTTGATAATTGGAGAAAATCATACAGAATAATGAGAATCTACTCCAATGAAAGAAGAAATAATGTTAATAGGATAGAATACAGGAGAAGGAAAAATACATTAAGTTAGGGGTATTTTTTTCTCTCCTTTCTTTTTGTGTATTCTATAAATAACAACCACAACAATATATGGTTATATGTGTTTGGTATAAGCAATCAATTCCTTCCTTGTCTAAGCCGTTTCATTTCTCCTATGTGATTTACCAGTAATATATAAGACAGAATGAGTGTACTATATCATACAGAGACTTTACCTTTTCAACTTCTTTAATGTAGAGACAAAGACTATTGGCAAGAGTCTTTCAAAAGATATTATATACATTCTAAACTAGTTCTATGTGCAAGACATCATGTGACAGATGGCAAGGACTTTTTCATTCATTCTTTATGGTCCAAGAATTGGGCAGACTGAGGTTACAGATATCTACTACTGTATATGGGCTTTATAAAGTTTCTGAATATTTAAATGTAGTTATTCACACTTACATGGCAAACGCTTTTCCTCCTGAGTTGTGTTCCCAGGCCTGAGCATTTAAAATATATTTTAATAATCCATTTTATCTATTCTTTGAGAAATTTATACATGTATGTAACAGAATTTGATCATATTTATGCACCATTTCCTTTCCCACTCCCCCAGATACCACCCACAACACATGTCTCCCAACTTCATGTTCTCCTTATATTTAAATTTTTGAGAATTTCTTACATAAGTATGTATCTATATCATTTCTCTCACTTATTTTTCTTCTTCAACTCTCTTGTGTCCTTCCTTTTCACTCTCAAGTTCATAATCTCTTCTTTAATCATTATTGTTATCCACACATATAAACCTTATGTGTACAAATACAAACTGCTGACCCCATTTTGTGTTGCTCTTATGTGTATATGTGTTTAAGACTGAGCACTTGGGATCATGAAACCTAGCAGGGGGTCATCCCTGGAAAAGACTAATTCTCTCTCCCTCAGGAGCCAACAGTTGCCTATATATCTCTTCATCTAAGGGTGGGGGTTTTGTTAGATAGGAGTATAATGCATAAGGATAGATCAGTGCGGGGCTATTCACTAGAGCGTGAGCAACCTGCCAGTGGATATATTCATAGCAGCATGTGTGGTATAAGCATGCATGCAGCAATTAAGCAATGAAGACAGCCCGTGTTGTTTAGAAGGACTCAGGAATTTCACTGACCAATAACGCATAGGCAAGTATCTCATGCCAGCCATTAAGACTTTTGTTTGATTCGATTTATTTTATCAATAAAAAACAAAAAACAACTCTGGGGAAGAATTGTCCACCTATTCATGATAATTATGTTCAAACTCATTTTTAAACTTCTCTTCTGTTATTTTGAGGCAGTGTTTCTTTGTATATCTCTGCTTGTCCTGAAACTCCCTCGCTAGCCAGAGGGACTCACAGAGATACACCTGCCTTTGCTTCAGAAGTACTGGCATCAAAGGCATGTGTCACCATGTCTGACTAAAAAGTATTTTTGTATAACTTGATTATGATCTAATGAGTTTTTATAAAGTCTTCCCATACATCCTTAGCTGTTGCTAACATACCCTCTATTCCTTCCTCTCTCTATTTATATCCCAGCTTAAACTTTTAATCCCAGTATTCTTTTATATCACATGTGTTCTTTCCTCTCCTCCTTTTACTTGTTTTTATTTTGGTTACATATGAGTTTTTTAATATATCCTTCATTTGGATTAACCCTCCTTCCTGCCCCTTGTCCCCATTCTCTCTACCTCTATTTCTGCTTAAATGTTTTCAACACTAGTATTGCTGTTCTCTAATTTTGCATGCATTGAAGTATGTGGCTCCTAGACTCTGACATCACATGCAAACTCTTCCTAGTTTCCTGGCTTTTACACATATGACAAGTAAAATATACAAAACAAGACATTTAAAGCTGAGACTCAAATGTGAGATAGAACATGTGGTTTGTGTCTTTCTGGGTTTGATTTGCCCCTCTCAGTATATAGTCTTCATAATTTCATCTATTTACTAGCACATTCCACTATTTTACCTTTCTTCCTACTGGAATAAAATTCAAATTTATATATGGACCACATTTTCCTTACCCATTTATCATGTTCAAGGACACTGAGGCTGATTCCACATCCTAGCTATTGTGAATAGAGCAACAGTGATCACGGCAATGGAAGTATCCCTAAAGTAGGATATAAATTCCTTTGAGTTTATGTCTCCAAATAGTATAAGTGGGTCACCTGGTAGCTTTCTTTCTGTGTTTTGTTTTTGTTTTTAAGAAATAGACACATGGGTTTCCAAAATCGCTTCACCAGTTTGCACTCCCACGCAGAGAGTGTAAGAGTTTCTTTCTCCACACACATGCCTGCATTTGTTATTACTTATATTCCTGGTGATGGCCATTCTGACATGGATGAGATGGACTCTCTAATAGCTGTGGATGTTGAACACTTTTTTTCAATATAATATTTTTATGGATTATTTGTGAATTTCACACAATGCACCTCAATCACAGTCACTTCCAAGTCCTCCCAGGTCTGCCCCCTTGCCCTTACAACCCCTCCAATAGATGAATAAGAATAAAATTTAGAAATTAGAGAAGAAGAAGAAGAAGAAGAAGAAGAAGAAGAAGAAGAAGAAGAAGAAACCCAAGCTGTGTTGCCCATATATTCACTGGAGAGCATGGTCCAACTCTCATTGGCCAGACCCCTAAAGAAAACTGACCTCTTCCCCACCTGAACTACCACTAGAAGCCATCAGTTATACAAAAATACACTTCAGCATCCTTATCACATTTTTAAAGACTTCTCTTATATGTCTTGCTGTCTAGGCTATTACTTTTTGGGGTAGGGTTAGGGTAGGATTTGTCACAGAAGTCTTGAATATCTCTTTCTCAACTGTGAATCTTCAGTCATAGATACAAAACTTGCAAAAGAAGCTTCTTTGTTGCAGAATATTTGATCACACTGTGAACTCTTAGACTGTGAATTGAAAAATCTGTTTCTAATTATGGAGTGGCTCAGCCTTTAATCCTAAAGCTGTCTGTTTAATGTAAATAAATAGTTATGGTGTGGCTCACTTCTAAGAACATACCTTTAGCCCAGGAATATTCTGTTTATTGTAAACAAGTACTTATGGTGTGGCTCAGCTCTAAACACACACCTTTAATTCAAGAGCTTTCTGTGCTCAGGATTAAATAAAATTAACCCTAGGTAAAGAGGCAGAGCAGGAAATCAGTTGACAGGGATTAAACAGAAAGGAGGGACATTGAGCTGAAGGGTATTTAAGACAGTGTAAAGAAGGAGTTGGGACTTCTTCATTTACATTTTCTCCTTTGGGATTCTACCTTTGAGTTTCCTCCTTCGCAGTTCTTCTTCCTTTGAGTTTACTTCTTCAGAGTTCTTCTTTTGGGTTTGCTCCTTTGGGGTTTTCTCCTTCTGGGTTTCTTCCTGTAGATTCTTCTGAGCTTTTTAGCAGAGGGCTTCTGGGTGGTGGAATAGGGACATCAGCCTGGTGCTTTCTCTGCCTCTCTGAGCTAGTAGGCTTTTACCCCAGCATCTGGCTCCTGAGTCTTCATCAGTAAAATACTATGACTGAGATATTTTAGTTTTTTTTTTTTTTTAAACAGCACTTCCTTGCCCTTTACAGTCAACAGGAACACAGATTATGTAGTTTCACAA
The DNA here is from genome assembly GCA_907164525.1 of Lophiomys imhausi. Classification (NCBI taxonomy): domain Eukaryota; kingdom Metazoa; phylum Chordata; class Mammalia; order Rodentia; family Muridae; genus Lophiomys; species Lophiomys imhausi. Next base: position 522,007 of record CAJQZJ010032618.1, on the reverse strand, counting down.
GCTTTCTGCTGAAAACACTGACGATGGGCATCCACAGTTTCTAGAGTCAGCACATGCCATGGACCTCAGCATGGCCTCTGGTGGCAGTACAGAACACAAACATCCACACAGCCCTCTGGGACTACACAGACCACGGACACCATCATAGCCCTTTGTGGCAGGACAAATCACCACCAGCAACATGGCCTCCAGGGCAACATGGATCACTGACACCAATATGGTCCAGAGGGGCAACCTGGACCAGGGACATCAATGTGGTTTCAGGTAACATCACAGACCATGAACATACATACACTTGTTGAACACTTTTTATAGTGTCTACTAGCTGTTTGAATTTCTTTTTATGGGTATGTTCCATTGGTTTTCATAATTCACTTTTAAGCAGCTTGTTTGTATTCTTGATGTTTAGATTTCTGGGTTCCTTGTATATTCTAGACACAATCCTAATACTTGCAGGGTGAATGCTTTAGTCACTTCTCCAAGCTTGAGCATATTCGTTAAAGAGAAAATTCATTTAGGCAGAGTTACTTGAAACTGATTTTTCCCCAGGGTACTCATGGAAAGGAAAGTATAAATCCATTCACTTTTTTCCTGACTTTACAAAAAAAAATTAAACATTTTTTGCTTTTGACAGTTCTGTATCCTTTCCTGGAGGATAATAGGTACATTGAATGTTAAATCTTGAAATAAGGAAAGAAAAATCTGAAATTCAGCATTACATTTAAGAACACTTGTCTCTTATCCTGACAAATAAAAATAGATTTATTTTAGCTTCAAATTTCAAATAATCTCTCAAAAGTCATGCTATGACTCAGTGCTTACCCACCTATCAGGCAAAAAACTCCATAGTTAGTAGACTTCAAGGATAGTTTAGCTCTTCTCTTGTCTGAAGGTCATTTGTAATTATTCATTCACCCATCTCCCCAGAGCACTGGGTAGAATGACTAATATATCACTGGTTAGTACTTTAAATGGTACACATTAAAATCCAGATTCACATCTTGTGTTCCTTTATAGAAAGTCATTGAAAAAAATTGGATAATGAAATAGTCTTTGGAGGCCAGCAAAGAAAAAAATATTCTGTGTGAATGGCTGAGAAGTCATTTATATATAAAAGCAAGCATACTAAGGAAGAACTAAAACTGCTTAAAGTTGTGGAGCTCAGTGACATCTTAACATGTACTCTAACATCCATTAAGTTACATCACTCCAACCATCTTTGCAGCTCTTTAGAAGAAAAGTAAAGCTTTGATAAGCGCCAGATGGGGATAGAGAAATGTCTCAGTAACTTCCCTACTGTGCAAGAATGATAGCTTGAGTTTGTATACCCAGCACCAGCGTAAGATGCTGAGCCTCTAATCCCAGCATTAGAGAGGCAGAGACCAGAAGGTCTCTAGAATTTGGTGGTTAAGAAACAAAGCCAAATCTAAGAACTCCAGTTTCTGTTAATCTACCTCAAAAACTCTGATGCTAGAGTGACAGAGGAAGAAACCTAATGTCAACACCTGGCCACACACACACACACACACTCATACACACACATACATGCACACATGCACACGTGCGCACACACACAGGTGCATACACGCATACTGTACAGCTTGATATTGTGATCTTATTTTAAATAGATGTGTTTTAGCACCTTTGCCTTTAGTTTTTAAATGTTGATATTTTTAATACATGGTTGCCTATTTTAAAAGCGGAACGAATTTTGAAGTTTTGGTTTGAATGCACATTGTTTTCTTTGGTAAACCCTAGGGGACACCTCTTTCTCTCTCTCTCTCTCTCTCTCTCTCTCTCTCTCTCTCTCTGTATCCAAATAGACAAATTATAACTTAAATCCACTGGAACTCACACATTTTAAATTACCCATCCACATTCTAGGAAGTGAAAGAGAAACAATATTTCTGTAAACCCAGAAAAGGTGTTTCTGAAGCTGCTAAGTTGAAGAAAATATGTTAAAAGCTCACAGTTAATTAAACATGAAGTGAATGTGCTCTTTATCTCATGGTGTGGTGTAATGAAAATTTTGATTAAAAAAAAAACACAGTTGTGTTATATGAATGTGTTTTTGTTGTAATCTCGGGTGTGGGATACGGGGCTGCTTCAGATTATACACAGCAGCATAGTATAATGTTTCTCCTGCTCTGTCAGGAGTGTGATTTTGCCAGCTGAGGGTAGTTTATGTTTGGTTTTCTGGAAACTCATTAATACCAGAGCCCTGAGAGGGGCTAGCAGCACTCTGAAGATATGGCTTCTGCTCCTCCTGCTGCTACCGTTTGTTGTGGCTTGTCAAGTGGATGTTTGCAAAGAGATAAGTAGGAAAAATTGGATATACTGTCCACAAAAATCAGCCTCGCCCCAAGGAGCCTGATGCCCCTAATCATCAGGAAGTACTCTAAAGAGATCTACATCCACTCTCTCTCCTATCCTTCTTTTTCTGCTACTTAGTGTTGGGGGTTGGAAGGGACTAGGGTGGAGAAGGGTGGTAACTACAAGAATCCAATAAAGTAGCCTGGCTATATATGGTGCCCAATGTGCGGACATGAACCCACAACCCTGCATTAAGAGTCTCATGATCGACTGACTGTGCTAGCTAGGTTAGAAGGCAGATTATTCCCCAGCCAGAACCTGCACTTTCAGTTTCAAGTCCCTGCAGCTCCTGTGCAGGGTAGGGGTCCAGGTATATGGCCAGAAGGAGGGAAAGACCATGAAGGGCAACAAGGTTAAAGAAAAACAGTCCATCTTGCGATAAAGGGTTAATCTTGATCCATGCATACCACCAGAGAAAGGGTGACCTGGGATTACAAAATCACCATCAAATTTCCCGGTAGTTGAATAGCACATGGCTGCTGATGATGCTGATCATGATTATGATGAGATCATGTGAGGTTCTATAGAAATGATAGATTTCCAAAAAGGACAAAACTTGGTAGCAGGGAAGTCGACAGCCTAGCTCTGCCAAGACAGGGTAGGTAAGTCCTTCATAATCCCGGCTCTACAACAAATGTCTGTCAGAGAAACAGGACCCAAAGGCTGAAGACTGATGCAGGAATGTATGGAGAGAAAATGGGAACTGTC
>CAJQZJ010032618.1:482223-504599 GCA_907164525.1 Lophiomys imhausi | reverse complement strand
ATAGGAAGTGCAGGGCCTGCAGCTTCCAAAACTAAGAAAGGACATACCAATGACTGCCTGGACAGTTCCCATTTTCTCTCCATACATTCCTGCATCAGTCTTCAGCCTTTGGGTCCTGCTTCTCTGACAGACATTTGTTGTAGAGCCAGGATTATGAAGGACTTACCTAACCTTGTCTTGGAAGAGCTAGGCTGTCGACTTCCCTGCTACCAAGTTTTGTCCTTTTTGGACAGCAGTCTGTCTGTAGTTGGTGCAAGGGGTTTTTTCATGCCAAGAGATAGGCTTGCCACTAATTCAACCATCTTACAGTGGAGGTTCTTCGATGCTTATCTTCTACTTGGAGTAGAATAGGGGGTGCTGTCAGGCGCTGATATGTCTCGATATCAAAAAAAAAGAAAATCTTGATTTAAGATAACATCTTTGAATGCCATATTCTGCAGATCTCTTGGGGTGTTTGAAGATGCCCTATCCATCTCTTGTATTTAGATAAGCAAATGTTGCTTGACTCTTAGTAACTTGATTACTGGGTAGTTTAGAGAATATCTGTGATAGACTGTCATAGTAGCTAACAAAGTGACATGTTTGCATGACTAGGAGTTTGTTTTACTTAACTATCCTAGACCGTTTTAGACGGGTGGTATCAAGACATCAGAGCTTCACATTTTATTTTTAAGTATTTCTAGGTATGATACCATTAGGAAGCGTTACCTTTAAATTTGTATCAATATACAAAGATCTATTCAATTGTGGTTAAATATACTCTTAATTATGTATCAATATACAAAGATCAATGCCTATGTAGCCCAATACAATCTTAATATTACGTCCATATACAAGGGTCAATACCATTGTGGCCAACTATAATCTTAATTTTGTATCAATATACAAAGATTAATACCAATGTAATCCAATACAATCTTATTTTTGCACAATAAACAATGGTCAATACCACTTTAGCCAAATAAACTACTAATTTTGTATCAATATACAAAGGTATAAGGGTATATTCAATAATCTACCCCTTCTTCTTGGACCTTCCTGTGCTATGTCTTTATCTCATTTTTCTCAAGCCTATGCACTCCTACATAGGAGAGGAAGAAGGATACAGAAAAGGAAAAGTAGGAAGTCCCTGGGGCTAACCTCCAAAACCCATTAAACAGGACCATTTATCAGCTTGTAATCTCTTCCCCTAAATATCAGAGTTTTCAGTTATCCTTCAAATAACCAAAAAGAAGGGCGGAGAAACACCTTCCCCACCCTCTGGGCATGGGACGTCGCTCTCTTAAAGTGACTTCCTGCTGATTTGGGTCGTAGTAGACCTGTTTGGGGCCCGAACTCAAATGGAAAAAATGGTTAAAAATATTAGTACAATCCTTTTATTTTCAGTCCTTCTGTTCTCAGCTGTTTAGATGACCTAAGGGGTTTGTAGGGAGAAGCTGATCTTGCAGGCTTCACTGAGGTTCCTGCCGGGGTATTGTGTAGAGCTGAATGGTCCCAGCTACATTGGATTGCCGTGGTGGTTGCAGGCTCCTGATGGAGACAGCTCTTGAGGAGGTCTGCCAGGCAGAATCAACTGGGTCACTCGTCCTCCCTTGGTGCCTGATTCTGCTCTCTGCTGAGGTTTCCGCTGTCCAGCCGTCCCCAGGTTCCCCTAATGGACGCTTCGATTCTCCTGGAAAGATAAGAACAGAGCCCTGCCCCAATCCCAACCCTAGGACAATTGCCCTCTTTTTTTTTTTTTTTTGGTGGGGGGGGGGGCTAGGTAGTACTTCTCCTGAAGGCCTTCTGACAACATACAAAGCGTTATCTTTCAATCCGGATTAAAGAAGAAATCATTCTGTCACGTTGGAGCTAAACCAGCTCCAGTGTATATATTTTGAGATCCGAAAGGACAATCTGCCTGCATCGAGAAGGCCTTTTGTAAGTAGCCTCCAAACCTAGGTCCCTCCAAATCCCATGTGTGTGTCTCTGAACTCTAATTATTGGGATCAGAGACCTGTGGTTCCCATCTGAAGGGATCAAAGATGTGTTCCACCACTCCTGGATCGAAGTCTTTCTCTGTTTAGAGTTTGCCCTGCATCAGGCTGACCCTGACCTCCGGGATCTGCCTGTTTCTGTCTCCAGTGTGCTGGGAGCTGGGACCAAGGGTGTACTCTTCTTGAATGGTGGGACCAAGAGTATGCACCCTCACCAACCCGCTCCGTATGACTCCAGAATATATAAGACCACCAACCCTAGGTCCCCCCCCCCCCCCCCGTCTCCGCTGAAGTCAAAGGCATGGGCCAATACCACAGTTCTCTTGTATTTTACCTTAGCTCCACGTCTTCTCTACACCTGGAGGTCTGCAAAACCAGGCCGAATGGGTGTATCCTCTATTCCATTCACAGTGTTTCAGCCCTGCCATCTGCCTTATTTTTTTTTTTTTTTTTTTTTAGTTAATAAATTTATTTGTTTGTTGCTTCAGGTTACATCCTTATCATATTGTCCTCTTTTCCCGCTTCCCAGCCCCACCCTCCCATGCTCTACCCCCTGACCCTTCCGTCTTGTTCCTCTGGGGTGGAGTGTCCCTGCGTAACAGTCTCTTACCACAGATCAGGAGTCATATGAGGGCCAAGAGCCTCTTCATTCACCGGGGGCCTACAAGGCAGTACTGCCAGTGAAAGGTGTCTCCTTGCTACTGGGGGAATACTAAAAAAAAAGACCAACAACACACAAACACACAAAAAAAAAGAATATCAACAAAAAAAGAGAGGAAAAAGAGAAGGGAAAAGGAAAAAGAAAAAAAAAGGAAAAAGAAAAAGATAAAAAAAAATTTTATGTCCATGTTCCTTTTGGTTTGTTGGTTATACTACAGATATCTTGTACGATATAGTTAAAATCCTACTATAAGTGAATAGATGCCATGTGCATCCTTCTGAGACTGGGTTAGCTCACTCAGGATGAGCTCCTCTAGATCCATCCATTTGGTTGCAAATTGCATGATTTCATTGTTTCTTATAGCTGAGTAATATTCCATTGTATAGATGTCCCACAATTTTTTAATCCATTCTTCAGTTGAGGGACATCTGGGTTGTTTCCAATTTCTAGCTATTACAAATAAGGCTGCTATGAACATAGATGAGGAGACTTCCCTATGCTTCCGTAAGGTGTCCTTTGGGTGTATACCCAGAAATGGTATGGCTGGATCCTGAGGCAAGGTTTTTCCTAGATTTCTAAGATATCGCCAGACAGACCTCCATAGTGGTTGCACAAGCCTGCACTCCCACCAGCAATGGAGTAGGGTTCCCCTTTCTTCACACCCTCGCCAGCATGCGCTATCATTTGAGCTCTTTATCTTAGCCATTCTAACAGGTGTTAGGTGGAATCTCAGGGTCGTCTTGAGTTGCATTTCTCTGATGATTAAGGATGTTGAACATTTCTTCAGGTGTCTCTCAGCCCTTAGGGATTCCTCCTTTGTGAATTCTCTATTTAGCTCCATCTCCCATTTTTTTTGATTGGATTATTTGGTTTCTTGGCATTTAGTTTCTTGGGTTCTTTGTAGATTTTAGATAAGAGCCCTCTATCAGATGTTGGGTTGGTGAAGATTTTCTCCCACTCTGTTGGTTGCCGTTTTGTTCGAATGACAGTGTCCTTTGCCTTACAGAAGCTTTTCAGTTTCATGAGGTCCCATTTATTGATTGTTGATCTCAGGGCCTGAGCTGTTGGTGTTCTGTTCAGGAAGTTGTCACCTGTGCCAATGAGTTCGAGGGTTTCTCCTACATTTTCTTCTAGTATCTTTACGTGGTCAACCTTATGTTAAGGTCATTGATCCACTTGGAATTAAGTTTTGTACAAGGTGATAGGTATGGGTCTAATTTCATTCTTTTGCAAGTGGACATCCAGTTGGACCAGCACCATTTGTTGAAGATGCTGTCCTTCTTCCATTGTGCGGTTTTGGCTTCTTTATCAAAGATAAGTTGGCCATAGGTGTGTGGGTCCATGTTTGGGTCTTCGATTCGATTCCATTGATCCACTGGTCTGTTTCTATACGAGTACCATGCTGTTTTTATTACTGTTGCTCTGTAGTACAGCTTGAAATCTGGGATAGTGATAACTCCAGATTTTTTTCCATTCTACAGGATTGATTTAGCTATTCTGGGCTTTTTGTTGTTCCATATGAAGTTGAGAATAGCTTTTTCCAGGTCTATAAAGAATTGTGTTGGTATTTTGATAGGAATTGCATTAAATCTATATTTTGCTTTTGGTAGGATAGCCATTTTTATTATGTTGAACTTACCTATCCATGAGCATGGGAGTTCATTCCATCTTCTAAAGGCCTCTTTCATTTCTTTCTTCAGGGGCTTGAAGTTCTTGTTATATAGGTCCTTTACATGCTTGGTTAGAGTTACCCCCAGGTATTTTATGTTGTTTGTGGCTATTGTGAAGGGGGTTGTTTCCCTTAGTTCTTTCTCGGTATATTTGTTTGTTGTATAAAGAAGGGCTTCTGATTTTTTTTGAGTTAATTTTGTATCCAGCCACCTTGCTGAAGTTGTTTATCAGCTGTAAGAGTTCTTTGGTGGAGTTTTTGGGGTCGCTTATGTATACTAACATATCATCTGCGAATAAAGATAATTTTACTTCTTCATTTCCAATTTTTATCCCTTTGATCTCCTTTAGTTGTCTTATTGCTCTAGCAAGGACTTCAAGTATTATATTGAAGAGATATGGTGAAAGTGGACATCCTTGTCTTGTCCCTGAGTTTAGAGGAAATGCTTCAAGCTTCTCTCCATTTAATTTGATGTTGGCTACTGGCTTGCTGTATATTGCCTTTATTATTTCTAGGTATGGTCCTTGTATGCCCGTTCTCTCCAGAACTTTTAGCGTGAAGGGGTGTTGGATTTTGTCATATGCTTTTTCTGCATCTAGCGAGATTATCATGTGGTTTTTTTCTTTCATCTTGTTTATGTGGTGAATTACATTGATAGACTTTCGTATATTGAACCATCCTTGCATTCCAGAGATGAAGCCTACTTGATCATGGTGTATGATACTTTTAATGTGTTCTTGAAGTCGGTTTGCTAGTATTTTATTAAGTATTTTTGCATCTATGTTCATGAGGGAGATTGGTCTGAAGTTCTCTTTCTTTGTTGGATCTTTGTGTGGTTAAGAATCAGAATGACAGTGCCCTCATAGAATGAGTTTGGCAGTGTTCTTTCTGTTTCTATGTGGTGGAAGAGTTTGAAAAGTAATGGTGTTAGTTCCTCTTTGAAGGTCCGGTAGAATTCTGTGCTAAAGCCATCTGGCCCTGGGCTTTTTGTGGTTGGGAGATTATTAATGACTGTTTCTATTTCCTTAGGTGTTATTGATCTGTTTAATCTGTTAATCTGATTTTGATTTAGTTTTGGTAGGTGGAATTTATCGAGGAAATTGTCCTTTTCCCTTAGGTTTTCAAATTTAGTGGAATATAGATTTTTAAAGTAATGCCCGAATATTTTCTGGATCTCCTCAATGTCTGTTGTTATTTCTCCCTTTTCATTTCTGATTTTGTTGATTTGTGTTCTTTCCCTTTGCCTTTTAGTTAATTTGGCTAGGGGTCTGTCTATTTTGTTGATTTTCTCAAAGAACCAACTCTTGGTTTCATTGATTCTTTGTATAGTTCTTTTTGATTCTAAGTGGTTGATTTCAGCTCTAAGTTTGATGATTTCCTGTCTTCTGCTCTTCTTGGGAGTGTTTGTTTCTTTTTTTTCCAATTCACCCAGCTTAGCTGTTAGTTCACTAATATGAGCTGTCACAATTTTCTTTTTGAAAGCACTTAGTGCTATGAACTTTCCTCGTAGCACAGCTTTCAATGTATCCCATAGGTTTGGGTATGTTGTGTATTCAGTGTCGTTGGATTTTAAGAAGTCTTTGATTTCCTTCTTTATTTCTTCCCTGACCCAGTGGTCATCCAGTAAGGAGCTGTTCAATTTCCATGTGTGTGTAGGCTTTCTGTTGATTCTTTTGCTGTTGAAGACCAGGTTTATTCCATGGTGGTCTGATAAGATACAAGGTGTTATTTCAATTTTCTTGTATCTATTGAGACTATCCTTGTGACCAACTATGTGGTCGATTTTGGAGAAGGTTCCGTGGGGTGCTGAGAAAAAGGTGTATTCCTTTGTGTTTGGGTGAAACGTTCTGTAGATATCTGTTAGGTCCATTTGTTTCATGGTCTCTGTTAGACTCAATATTTCTCTGTTTGTCTTCTGTCTGGATGATCTGTCCATTGTTGTGAGTGGGGTGTTGAAGTCTCCCACTACTAATGTGTTGTGATCGACGTGCGCTTTAAGTTTTAGAAGTGTTTCTTTTACAAAAGGAGGTGCCTTTGTATTTGGGGCATAGATGTTCAGTATTGAGATTTCCTCTTGATGAATATTCCCTTTAATGAGTATATAGTGCCCTTCTTTGTCTTTCTTCATTAACTTCAGTTGGAAGTCTGTTTTGTTTGATATTAGGATGGCTACTCCAGCTTGCTTTCTGGGTCCATTTGCTTGGAAAACCTTTTCCTAGCCCTTTACTCTGAGGCAGTGTCTATCTTTCGTAGTTAGATGTGTCTGTTGTATACAGCATTACGAAGGGTCTTGCTTGCGGATCCACTCTGTAAACCTATGTCTTTTTATTGGGGAGTTGAGTCCATTGATGTTGATGGATATTAGTGACCTGGGGTTGTTATTTCCCATTAGTTTGGTATAGGTGGTGGTCCTGTGCCTCTTTTGGTTTAGTTGCTGATGGGTTTTCTATTCCCTTTGTTTTCTTGGGTGGAGTTTTCTTCTCTGGGTTGGGATTTTCCTTCTAGGATATTCTGTAGGGCTGGGTTTGTGGGTAGATATTGTTTAAATTTAATTTTGTCATGGAATATCTTGTTTTCTCCATCTATGTTGATAGAGAGTTTTGCTGGGTAAAGTAGTCTGGCTGGGCACCTATGATCTCTCAGGACTTGTAGTATATCTGACTAGGCCCTTCTAGCTTTTAAAGTTTCTGAGGAGAAGTCAGGTGTAATTCTGATGGGTCTGCCATTGTATGTGACTTGACCTTTTTCTCTTACAGCTTTTAATATTCTTTCTTTGTTCTGTACATTTGGAGTTTCAATTATTATGTGGTGAGAGGAGTTTCTTTTCTGGTCTAATCTGTTTGGTGTTCTCTTAGCCTCTTGGATTTTTATTGCCATCTCTTTTTTCAGGTTTGGGAAGTTTTCCTCTATGATTTTGTTGAAGATATTTCCTGGACCTTGGAGTCGGGAGTCCTCTCTTTCCTCTATACCTATAATTCTTAGGTTCCATCTTTTCATTTAGTCCTTGATTTCTTGGATGTTGTGGGTGAGAGATTTTTTAGCCTTCTCATTTTCTTTGGATGTTGTACTGATTTCTTCCACTGAATCTTCCATGCCTGAGATCCTGTCTTCCATCTCTTGCATCCTATTGTTGATACTCACATCCGTAGTTCCTGTTCTCTTCCCTTGGTTCTCCACTTCCTCTTTTAACTCTGACTGTGTTTTCTTTATTGTTTCTATTTCTATTTTCATGTCTTGTATGGTTTTGTTCGTTTTGTACATTTCCTTCTGCAGCTTACTTGTTTTTGTATGAAAATCTTTCATTGCTTTTTCCTTTTCCTGTTCAAGCTCTGTCACCTTGGCTTGGAGCTCTTTAATGGTGTTGTTCCTTGTTTTGACTTGTAGAATTGTGGCTTCTTTGAATTCCTTCATAGATTTAAGTTCTTCTTGCAGGGACTCTATCACTTTCCATACTGCAGAATTGTCAATGTTTTCATGTGTTTCTGTTGGTGTGAGGTCATCCGAATTGAATGAACTAGGATAATTCTTCTTTGTTGGAGTCATATTTCCTTGATTTCTATTTTTTTTTCTTTTGACCTTTGGCCATTGGATGCGTTTAGCTGTCTGTTCTTGTCGTTTTTCTGTGCTTGGATCCACAGTCTATGATTTGGTGCAGGGGACGAGTTACTTGGCTATCTGTCGTTGCTTACAGGGGGATTTCAAGGTCACTGTGGTTTTAATCACCTGAGGCACTGTGAGCTGGTGCAGCCTATTCCCAGGTTGTGAGTAATGGACCAGGATTGTTTCACTACTCCCAATTCAGACTTCTCTATGTTGCACTCTGAGTTATCAGCCTGTAGTGGTTCTGATGGTATGGACCTGTTTGCCCAGGCACAGATTCTGTGGGCTTTGTTTGTCATCACGGAGGCTGACAGGGTCTGCCTCCACATCTAATATGTCTGGATTTTCCAGAATACAGCTATGGTCCCGATTTCTGGTTTCTCACTAGGCCTCTTGCCACAGGCCTGGCTTCTGTGCCTGATTCCCTCCCTGTCTGCACAGCTGCGGGTCTCCCTCCCTGGCTGCTTGGCCATGGGAGCACCGAGCCCCCCGATCCTCCGGCCGCCTGAGTGGTCCTCTCGCCCCAGCAGCTAAGCCCTGGGTGCGTGGATCCCTGGCCCCGCCCACGCCTGGCTCTCTCCCCAGTTGTCCTGCCGTGGGTTCATGGGGATTTGGCCCTGGGGATTTGGCCCTGCCAGCCGGGCTCCCTCCCCAGCTGTGCTGCCGTAAGTGTGCGGGATTCGGGCCCCTCCCACCCGCCTTTGTGTTCCCGTCTTCCTGAGCTCTGTCGGAACCTCCTGCCTTCCGCTTCACGAGCGGCTGCGGACCACCCGCTGAGCCCCCTGTTTGTTCCTTGCTAAGACTTCCACTATCTCGCAAAGTTTTTTAAGTGGGTATAAGTTCTACCTGAGGTGTGGGGAGTCCAATAGGCTAGTGAACTATCGCCAAGTGGCCTCTTATTCTGCCTGCTGTGAGTTGGGGTCGATCTTACCAGGTGCCTCTCCAAATGGGAGTTCCCGAATCCCGGGTTTAGTGGCTTCCGTATCTGCGAGAGATGGGGGGAGAGCCTTGCCCTGGGACTTTTAACAGTCCCTTGGGAGCTGTGAGTGTTCCTGGGGGGGGTCTAGCCCCTCCGGTTTTTACACAGTGCCCAATAACTCTGTGTTTTTTATGGCTCTTTTTTCCCTGCATTCAAAATGCATCAGTGTAGGTTGCCACCATCTTGGCCCCCCCTCAGTAGATTTTTTGATAGTCAAATTGTTGTAAAAATACTATTGCAATTATAATGATAACTACAAATACAGGCATAACATTTACTTAGTAGCACTCACCATGATGGATACTTTACTCATGTTATCTAGGTTTATTCTCACAAAATCCTATGAACCAAGTCTACTGTCCACTCTACCATGTAAAAACTTGAAAACAGGCCAAAAATAACTTAGCCAGGATTGGAATCTGCAGACTTTTGGCTCAAGTGTCCAGGTTCTATGTGGTGTCTTGTCTGTCATCACAAAACCTAATTATAGTACCATTTACCACATTTTTGTGCCTTGGCAGAGGAAGGATCAAACTCTGGTAGTATTGCATTAAACCACAAAGTTAAGCATATGTTGGCTATATTCAAAGAAAAGGTAGTAATGTTATCACATTACCTGAATGCTTGAATCAGTTACACACAAGAATTTATAGCATGACCTTAGTAAAAATTTAATGGACTTTTAATAACTTCAAGAACAAAAAGCCCAAGTTCCATTTCCTTCTTCAGTTATGTTTTCTTCTACTTCACACTGAAGTTCATACCATGGAGTATTGTGAGCTTTTTCAGTTGTAGTTTTCCATTTTTAATAAAATAAATATTCATTAAATCTTCCTTAGATGAAATCTATAACTAATACCACAGGATGATTCCAACCTGTTTGTGCAGAATAGAGATAAAGCAATGGCCTGAGCTATGACATAGCAGGTATAGATTGCATAGCTTTATATACAAATATTGTGTACCAAGAAATTCAGCTTTCACAACATATCAGACGATACTGGCAAGATGCAAGCCCTTCTAAGCCCATATCTAGTTCATAACTCGATTTTCTCAAGTGGAAGGAAATGTGTGTTTCTGTTGACCTCAAACAACATCTCATGATCAAGCATAGCTCCATCCTAAATCTCCAGTGAGTCTACCAGAAGGATGAAGGGGTATCAGAAATACAGCTTGCAGAAGCCTGAAGAAGACCTACAGAAGTGCTAGCTAAAAACCAGTTTTATTTTGGGACTAGGGAGATGTCTCAGTGGCTAAGAGTGTCTACTGCTCCTGTTCCGGACTCACGTTCAGTCCCCAGCACCCACATTCCTGATGTCTTCTTCTGTCCTGGTTGGGCACTGTGCACATGTGGTGTGCAAATATACATGCAAACACTTCTATACATAAAATAAAGATGTTAAATTCTGGCAATGTAGAAATACCTCAGAAAAGTCACTGAATGCTCAGATTTCTGCTGGAACTCAAAGTTTGATCATTACGCATTGTGGAAAGGCCTGGTATCCTTGCTGATAGAAGAACCACCTTCAGGAGAAGCCCACATTCTAAACCCAGACAGTTCTCCCCAGCCTGTCCCCTGGACTCAGCGAGCCCACAAATGTTAGATGCTGTGAAGAGAAGCACAGCTAAAGCCCTATGTCTTTCAGTCTCAGTCCTTTGGCAGAAGAATTAAAAGAAGGCCAACCTTCAGGGTCCTGGCTTCTACTGTCTTGCCTGCCCCTTAATAAGTATGTATTCAGAGCACATGACAATAGTGCCTTGACGTTGTTACTAATATAGAACAAGTCAAGTTACAAAGAATTTTAAATGGCTCCAGTTCTTTAAAAGGTGATTTTTTGGGAACCGTTTCTTCTTCTAAACCAGAGTGTCCTGCTGCTCCAGTTGGTAGTGAGAGCTCTGAAGGGCCAGACAATGGCGACCATGATAAATGGTCTCCATAGTCAAAGGTGTCTCCAGTGAAAAGCAAAGGCATAAAAAGCCGATCTCACTTGTGTGATGCTAGTCCAGGAGACAATAAATGTGTGTGCATGCACTTTTAAAGCCGTCTCTTTTCAGGTGATTGTTAAACAGTTAACTATGAATACTTTGAAGTGTTCCCTTCCCTGAACAGACAGTTTGATCACGGAAACTCTCCACACCACTATGAACCTAAAGCTTTTTTAAAAATCAGTTGGGCTTAAATAATTTAATTATGGCCTTTTAACACGGAAGAGTTTAACCTTCCAGATGGCTAAGAAAAAGAGATATTTCCAATAACCATGGAAGGAATTATTCACTATAATTGACATTAATGTATAATTTACATTTTATAACATTTCTAGTTCTTAATAAGTCCTAATAAGTAAAATTAAGAGTGAGAATAATTATCCCACATCCCACAGGCCAAAGTAAAAATTCTATCACTCCATCACTCCCTTTGCTTATGATTTCAGAGGTTGTTATATTTTGCTTTAAATGAGTGGCTAGGGCTTTCTCATGTCATATCTAAAAGTTACTTAGGCTAATCAGCTCAAAGATTAGGAAGGTTACTTCATGGGTAACTTAAATATGCTGTTCTGTTATATGCCAAAAGAATCTGTATTAAGTTGTCCATTTTTAAATGCTAACAGTAGAAAAATGAAGAGAAAGGCAGAGACAAGATTCTTAGACTGGGAATTCTCTCCTAAAACCCCACTGTAGTATAAAATTACATCAAAAGTGTTATTGTATCACACTACTACCTACATCAATAAAATGCCAGTTTGACTATAAAGAAGAATCAGGAATACTTCAATACACCTAACTCTCTGGAAAGAAAAGAAAGCACAAGGTATATTACATGTTTCATCCACAACAAGTCATCAGAGAACACAGTCATGTGACTCTGCTGTGGGGTGACAGTCTTCATTTCAAAAGGAGAACTTCTCAGAGCAGAAATCTGCCTTCCTTGAATGTGACAGACAGGCAGCTCTATGGAATGAGTTTGAAGTGAGCGCCACATCACAGGCTTCCACATTACCTCATTCTCCTCCTGTGTGCACATCTGGAATCCAAATCGCATTTCAATATTTATAATAAACTTTTCACTTGGATAATAAAAACATTCTTCTTAGAGACTGCCAACATTCAATCATTATAAAAACTGAAATGTGGGATTTGGGGAGGGTCATCGATTTATTGCTCCTGAAGTACAAGCATACATGCCAACTGCAAATTTAGTATTCACATAAGTCCTGGATGAGCAGAGAGGTCTAAGGAATCACACAGCTCTAGATAGATAATAAATCTTTCAGGGTTTTTTCTCTATTAAATTTCATGGGGAAACCCAGAAAGTATGTTTGAGATAACATAAAGGGGAGTAGCTATTCACTTCTAGAGTTGTTTGAAATAAGATCTAGAATGCACATCCATTTCTCTGATCCAAAAGACAATGTTTTGGTTACTGTTGCTCTGTTTGATTTTCATATAGACTTTGTCTCCATCTTTTTCCTAAATAGGGAATATTCTGCCCACTGGATACTTTATTCATTTTATTTGTAAAACTTTGACAACAGACAGCTTATATTCTGCACCCCAACTAGGTCGTTATAACTGATTTTCAGTGTCTTTGAAATGGAAAAACTCCTCCACCATGGAGTTTTAGAAAATATCTTATGACCACTCACATCTACACATAAATAAAGAAGTGTCATTCTCTGGGAGATGAAAACTATCTGCATGGAAAAATTATCTTGTCAAGCCTTGGAAAAGGCCTTGGAAAAAATAGTTACCATTTCCTCCATAGGTTTGCATAGAACTCCAGGTGGTAGGTAGGTAGGATTTGAATGATGGCACATGAGAAAAGCTAGTAGTGTTGAGCACTGGAGAGCTGTTAGATAACAGACTGAATAGTGTGAGACTACCAAGGACATGTGAAAAACAATCATTGATTTACAACTCAGCGCACAGTGGTTTGAAGTCATCGAGGGAGTTGAGCAGTATGATGCACCCGAAATTTTCTATGAAAATATTAATCAACTTTAACGTGTAGAAAAGCTGTAAAGATGGGAAAGAGAAGATGGAGGAACATAATTAAGTGATAGATATTGAAGCACAGTGATTGGATGTGATAAACACTTCCTCCACTTTGTTGGAATTCCTGGCTCATACTTTCTAGGCTTGGCTTCTTTATTGGCATCCTCCAAATATAACGTCTGAGGAAAGTTCCATCATTTGAGATCACATAGTTCAAATCCCAATCTTTAAAAAGACCCTCCAAAACCTTCAGGACAAATCTAGAATGCTTTCATAGTTTGCAATGGCCATCAATTACATACCTCTTGACAGGCAGACAAATAATGTGTGTAAATATACACACTAAAAAATGTGTGTAAATGTAAATATGCTAACTACAACACATCAGTGTTTGTGTACCATTTGTTAACTTTATGCAAATTTATCTTATACAATGAGAAATATACTTTTATATTTTAATTTTATATCTTTATATAATGATTTGTACATTGTAGGTACCAAATAAATAAAGTCACCAAGTGATTATTTTTAAAAACCTTTTTATTGGTTGTGAGTTTTACATCATAGACCCCAGTTCTGCTCATCTCTGTCCCTTCATATCCACCCTTTGCCCTTGCAATCTCTTCCCAAAATAAAAATCACACAAAACAAACAATACAAAAAATGAAGCATAGAAAACATCTCATCGTAGAAGCTGTAGTATGTTACAGTGTGTTCCATAGTGTATCCCTCTGTCAACACATCTTTACTTGCAAATGTTCATTGCAGTAAGTCTTTGGTCTGGTTCAAGATCTCTGGCTTCTGTGACACCATCAATATAGGATCCTCATCGGGAATCCTCCCAGTTATCTGGTTGGTGGCCTGTGTCATGGAGATCCTGTAGCTTTAGAACAGCCGGACTGGCCCTTTTTCACATTCCCCAACCATTTGAAAATTATACAGATTTTGTGGCAAGCCAACTCAGAGCTCTGGATCTGGGCCTGGGTGATGGCTGAGCTGGTCAGCGCACAGGCTCTCCCTTATCTGCACCACTAGGGCGAGCTCTCCAACGCTGCTCCTGCCAGGCCACTCAATACCTCCATGAGCAGGACTGGCGGGTCAGAGAGTGGGGAGTTGGCCAGCATTCCAGAGCACCGCCAGTATTTCAAGGCCCCTGGACATTCATGTGGTCCCCAGCAGCTGCCCTGACCAGAGCTATCCCAATGTTCTCTAGTAGTAATATGAACCAAAGACATTGACACCAACCCCTGCTGCTGTGTAGCCATGGACTCAGACATGGCCCTCAGTGGCAGCTGGGGTTGGGACCTCACCATGGCCCCAGGTGGCAAGGCTGGCCATTCACAACCTGATACACCTCTCCACCCTTGAGTCTCCACTTCCGTCTTTCTTCATAATACTCAAGTTACTCCACTTCTCGCTCCCACCTGCCCACCACATACTTGTACTTTGTGGTGGTTCCCACTGCAGGCTGGCTATGCGACTGGCCGGCTAGTGGGCAACATCCCTTATCTCGGCTGCTGCAAGACATGGAGGCAAGCAGCTGTCTATGGCCAGCCTGCGCCATGTCTGCCTGTCGCTCTCCTCCTGCACAGTGCTGCCTGGATTTGACTTGCTTTGATTTTTTTTTTTTTTTATGAGTCCTTGGCCTAAACAACTTTGGCCACTAAGTCAGGCATCAAACGAGGATGAGCAAAGGACTGCCATCTTCTCTGCCCTTTTCTGATAAAAGAACAACACCAACAAGGTGTCTTGTTGGCCCATTGCAGCGTGTGTTAAATGATTCTTAAATATAATAAATGTGTATGTGAGTATCCATATTATTATAAAATACTGAATACATTATGTGTATTGTAACATGTAGTTTCATATTACAACACACACTACTGGATAAATAACTAGTATAAATAATTTTCTATTCATAAATCTAAATAAAATGAGGACTGAATTTTTTCACCATCACTAAAGTCATGGGGACTGATTGAAAACCAACTTTTTTTTTTTTTTTTTTTTTTTATTAAAGATTTATTTATTACGTATACAGTGTTCTGTCTGCAAGTATATCTGCAGGCCAGAAGAGGGCACCAGATTTCATTATGGATGGTTGTGAGCCACCATGTGGTTGCTGGGAATTGAACTCATGACCTCTGGAAGAGCAGCCAGTGCTCTTAACCGCTGAGCCATCTCTCCAGCCCGAAAACCAACTTAACAATAGTTTCTCCCCTGCCATAGATTCCATGTTTTATGACACTAGAACTACATACATCCTATCACCCTGTTTGTTTGTAATCAACATGGTTGTAATAAAGGGTTTGGGACACGTACATCAAAGAAGCCATCCAGTGAGTTTCACCATGATCCTGGTCACTGCTTCCCATGAGCCTTTCCCACAGCACAGTGTAACAGAGAGCATTCCTTGAATGTCACATGGCTTCCTCATAGACTTCAGAGCTACCTATGGGCCAAATGACTGTGAGTTCTTCCTTCTTCCCAGAGATGGATCTCCAGTGAGTCTCTTACAGAGTTTGAATAGCCCCTTTGTGCCAGAGGAGCCCACTTCCAAGTTTGATCTTTCCTTCTGCTCTTTCTCACAGCTCTAGAGATAGTGACATTCCATGACTCTACTCTGCCTGTATTTTCTAAGACATTCTTTTACTCTCTTTAGTAGTGAATCCCCTTTAACCAATTTAATGCTCTTTAATATCATACATTCCATGTTAGAAACATGGGTGTGATTTTTTAATACACTGAATGGATTCTGAATTATATAGTCTGTGAGAAATATTCTAGAGGAAGACAATCATTGGGTGATGAGGAAGATATTTATATTCTGGTACTGGTTACAGCATGCAAAGTACCTACAAGTTTCTGATAGATGTTTTGGGATTCCTGCTGCTCCTATGTTTCCTTCCAGTATGTTCTTTATAAGTGGCTCTCAGGTTTCTTTCTTTCTGCTGAACACCAGCAAGTGTGGTGGCTTCGGAGCAGCAATGGTTTTTCAGCTTTTGAATCATCACAGTGATATTGCTTACCCCTTGCTAAACAGATATTTCAACTTGATACTGAATGAACCAACAAACCAACCAACCAGTTTCTATATGAGAGAATAACAAGTCTTGATTATCAGGGAGAGCCTAAGAGACAGAGAAAGAAGGTCATAAACAATAACCCCAGGACAGCAGAAGTGTGCTCAGTAGAACACACAAGTTGAAAAGCACCTGCCATGTGCTCTCATGGAAGCCTGTATTTTCCTCCATAACATTATTCAAGCAGTAGAACTGGTTTAGGTTCATTTTTGCCATATACTGGACTCCTGCATTGTTCCATTTGAAACTTTTTAAGCCAGGCTTCCACAGTCTGTAATGCTCTCGGCACTACTGTCTTCCAAGCTCCTGCTAGGATAGCCCATTAAGCTCTTCTCTCAAGGTTCAATAATTTTTCAAGTCTAAAGTTAAAAGGCCTACACTATCTTACAAATGAGCACACAGTCAGGTCTGTCACAGCAACAACCTAACTTCATTTTTAGTTACATCTCTCTTTCTGAGAGAAAACACTATGAAGGAAGCAACTTAAAGAACAAAGAGTTTTTTTTAGGAGTTACAGTTCCAAAGAGATAAGAGTCCATTATCATCACAGCTATGAAGCATGTTGGAAAGGAAATACGTTGTCTGGAAGCTGAGAGCTGAGAGATTGCATCTCTTCCAAACCACCATGGAAGGGTAGTATCTTTGTCCTGGCCTTATTTCTCTGATATCAAATACAGAAATGGATAGTCAACACATGTTTGACAAATGAGTGAAAACGTTCTACTCGGGTGCTGTTGTATCAACAACCACAAAATTCATGGATTGGGGTATGAGCACTTGCTGCACAAGGTTGAGAAACTGAGTTCCATGCCTAGAACCCACGTAAAAAGGTGGTTGTGGCTGTACTCGCATGCAACCCCAGGATTAAGGTAGGGATAGAGACAGGAGACTGATGGGGTTTGCTGGCATATAGCCTAGCTTAAAGTTCAGTGACAGACTTTGTCTCAGATGAACAAAGTGGGTGATGAGAAAGGTGCTTCCTGACCTCTATGCATGCGTGGACACACACACACACACACACACACACACACACACTCACACACACACACACACACACATGCTTTCTACCACATGGGTGCACGTGGAAGCATGGACACACATACAATAAATAAAGTAATAAATAACAACAGAGACTATTTTAGAAACACAATAAAACAAGCATAGGGAATAACAGGTGGGAGTTGAGTATGGAGTATTGAGGGTTGAGTACAGCATGGTTTTTCTGACTGCTTGTTCTGGTTCCATATGATATTTTAGTTACACTGGAACTCAGCTGTTTTCATGGCAAGTGTGGCTTTGTGAATTGGCCCCTGACTCTGCAACTTACCAGTTCTTTTAAAGTTTGAGGGAAGGGATTGACCCCTTTACCTCATTCTATGTGATCTAGAAGACTTGTCACAGGCTGCCGTGTCTTTGGATTTGAAGCACATCAGTTGTAAGGCATTGGGATGTTACTGAGTTTATGTTATCTGTTCCACTTCTCCAGTGGATCTGTTCCATAATATGACTATCTAAGTCTGAGATACGGAAGCCATAAAGGGTGGGAAATGCTGCACTGTCCCCATCTGGCTCTTCCTCTGCTCTGTGTCTCCCTGTACATGTATTTGTCTTCCTTTTGCATAAATTATGACTGACTAAAGACCATCTACTTATGACTCTCTAAATTTCTTTTGAGAATATAAATGTGTCAATCTATTTCACATCTATGTTGTTTATGATTTTTTTTGCCACTAAGAAATCATCAGTTCTATCAGTATCATCTTAATGTCCAGCCCAGGGATTCCAATATCTAACAGTGAAGAGCCCCAGAGATCCAGGGATGTCAGGAAGAGGACTCCTCTGTCCTTGGGGAAATACCATTACAGTGGCAGGATGTTCCAGACCCTTCTCATTATACATTCTCCTTTATCATAATTGTGCTTAATGGCTTGATTTTGATCAATTGCAAACCCTTGATCACTGAAAGCTGTTCTGACAGATGATAATTCATGTTTACACTCTTGTTTGGAAAGCTGATGAAATGACTCTAAAGATTGTGATTTAGAATTTGTTGTAATATCTGGGGGATTAAAGGCAGCCCCAAGCTGTTGCCCCATCCCTGGTGACTAAGGAAAATGATGAGTGTGAATATTAGTAATAATATGTATTATCTTGTTTGAGAGAAAACTTTAGTGAAGTTTTAATGCATGCCTTCATGTATTATAAGAGAATGAATGGAATTTTCAAACCCTTATACACAGCGCCTTCTACTGAACTGTCATAGCTTAAGTCAGCCATGATTAACATTGCATTGAACAGAGAAAACACAGTATTTATTTGGCCAGCTACTACCTGCCTAGACATCCTAGCATGGCTGGATGGTAGTGAGTGCCAGCTGAGGACCTTTCTTTGTCACCATCTGGCTGTAGTTCCACTTCAGTCCATTATATTGGCTTTTTTATTGTTTGGGAACTCATAAGGAAAAGGAAAGGGAGTTTGCTACACATTTGTGATAACCCTTTCTCCTCATTTGTGTCCCATGGAATTTGTGACAAAGTTAACATCCAGAAACTTTTATTTTGGTTCATTTTGGTTTCATCAATAGTGAGGATATGTCTCTGTTGCTGTATATCACACATTCTATAACTATCATGTGAGCATCATCTAGCCCATCAATTTCCATTATAATGATGTCAAGCATTAGCTGTGTTCTCTGCAGGTAGGTGACATTGTTTACCTTGACTAACCTGACCTTGAAGAGCTTTCTTTTTAACCTTTAATTCTTGTTTCTTTTGGTTTTTTTATATTAATTTTTTAAATATTTATTTATTTATTACTTCAGGTTGCATCTCCATCACAGTGTCCTCTTTCCACCCCTCCCAGTCCTGCCTTCCCAGCCTCTATCCCTTCCATCCCACTCCTCTGAAGTGGAGTATCCCTACATAACAGTCCTTCATTTCTTTTATAACTTAATAGTGTTTCCCCCAGTTAGGGATCGTATGTTGATTTTGTAGTACAGGTGATCAATTCCTATGGAAGCCAGGTCTTTTTGGCTTTTCACTCACTCAGCAAAGTCAGGCATAGTATAACGATGAGCTTCAAAACAATTTAGTAGAGTGTGTGTCCTTAGGAAGGGATAAAATAGAAGGCTATTCACTTCTCTTTCATCACAACATGGGGCTAATCAGCTATTCATTATAAATGTCCTACTAGAGGAGCTACTGTTAACACCACTCTACTTAATGGTCAATTGGTTTCTCCATTAGAAATTCATTTTCAGGTGTTAATATATCAACATTCCACTTTGAAGTAGATCTGAAAATTGGTACACATTATTGAAGACTATTTTTTTAAAAAAAGACTTCCAAAAGAGTGAGATTTGCTCTCTAGGTAAGCTTTATTCTTTAA
Organism: Lophiomys imhausi; assembly: GCA_907164525.1. Lineage (NCBI taxonomy): Eukaryota > Metazoa > Chordata > Mammalia > Rodentia > Muridae > Lophiomys > Lophiomys imhausi. The sequence continues at coordinate 485,251 of CAJQZJ010032618.1, read as the reverse complement.
CAGAGTGCACACATGCCCAGATGCCTTCTGCTTCTTCAACAGATGTGTATTGATGACCTTCTGCGTGCTGAAAATGTTAGCAAAGAGGAGTGCGTATGAGTGTGTGTGTGTGGTATATGTATGCGTGTGTGTGTGTGTGCGTGTGTGTATGAGTGTGTTGTGTGTGTGCATGTGCATGTTTGTGTGTGTGATATGTGTGTGTCTGTGTGTGTGGTTCGTGTGTGTCTGCTTGCATGCATGTGCTCCTGTGAGTGCTGTGTGTGTGTCCTCTAAGGCCGGAAGACAGTGTTGGATTCCCTGGAACCTGAATTGCAGCCTGACTTGGTTACTTGGAACTGAACTCCAGTCTTGTAGAGGACTAGTCACATCTTTTTTTGGCTGAACCATCTCTTCAGACCCCGGAGATTTACAGTTCTATCTTTTCTTTGGGTTTTCTAAGTGTCTTTTGCTGCCCCTCAGAATGAGAACTGTGCTGATGATAGATGTGATAAAGTTTTGATTGTGAACGCATGTTACACACAAACAGGGTTGCTTGTGGGAGGGGCTACTCAGAGTACCTGTTCATATTCAAGTGTTCCTTTATCAAAAGCCTATTAACATGAATTTCGTAGAATTTGCAACTCTTCATATTGAATCAGGCCTTGGGGGGAAAATGTGCAGTCTAAATATGGAAGAAAATCTGATGTTGAAAAAGCTACTCACCAGAACAATCTCCAACTTTCACATTCCCAAAGCTTTGAGAAAAGAATGAGTCGATCCATCTGCCTTTCACTTTAATTCAATGAGGTATTTGATTTTCAACTACTGTCTCAGCACTGTATTAAAACCTTGTTACTAGGGAATAAAAGAAAATTACCTGTAATCCCCTTTCCTCAGAAAGCATGTTATTATAATGGATTTCTCACGTTAGTCCGCCTGAGCTGCTGCTGAGAAAGAACCTCAGAGCTTTAGAGCACTCAGCTGCTCTGCTGCCTTGCTGGCTCCATCCTGGAACTGAGTTGTGCTCACCTGTTGGTTTGCAGGAAGAGGCAGAGGTTCCTGGAGTATAGGACCAGGCATGGTGTTCAGCATGGGTCAGGTGTCAGGGAAGCTAGCACTAAGATAAAATTCCAAATGGCGCTGTAGAGCAGTTTCTTCACAAGATATCCCCCACGCCTACAAGTATCAATCTATCAGAATCACACAATCAGAACTGACCTCCTTCAGATTATACTTCATTGGTGGTATATTCTCTGGTGACTATTCATAAGCACTGTGAATGGGAGAATTCCCCCAAGAAAATCTGTCCTGGAAATATGGTCCTAGTGGAAAGTTGGTGTCACAGGCCTACTTTGTCTGATGCATGAAGCTCTCATCAGCCTGTGCAGATCTCTGCACAGGAAGGAGACTGCGGATATAACCATAGTGATTCAACCCATACTCCAAAGGAGAGACAGCACAAGTTCAAGGCCAGCCTGGGCTACCACATGATACTCTCTCAACACACAAACACACTCAGAGAGAGAAAGAGAGAGGAGAAAGAGAGAAGACAGGTGAAGATATTAGGGCTCTGTCTTTACACCTACCAAGACAGAGGCTCATAGCTTTCTGATTATTATTTAAGGCATTTTTAATTAAAGTATATAAATGTTTCTTCATTCCTTATGTGAGTGTACCCTGTGCCTGCTATGTGCAAAAACAGGGCATTGAAGCCTATGGATGTGGATTTATTAATGGTTTTGAGTGGCCATGCGAGTGTGGGCATTGAATTTGAGTCCTCTGCAGGAGCAGCAAGTACTCTTATCCATGAAGCCATCTCTCCAGCCCCTCAGGCAAATTTTATAATAGAACCAAACCTATTCTGTCCTCTTCCTCCCATCACAGTGTGAATTCTGACAAGGGCCCCCATACGTTTTCTGAAGTATATGTAAGGTCCAAAGCATGTGTGTGTGTGTGTGTGTGTGTGTGTGTGTGTGTGTGTGTGTGTGTGCGCTTGCGTGCGTGTGCGTGTGTGCGTGCGTGCGTGTGTGTGTGCGCGTGCGTGCGTGCATGCATGTGTGTGTGTGCGCGCGCGTGTGTGCGTGCGTGCGCGTGTGTGTATGTGTGTGTGCGTGCGTGCGTGCGTGCGTGTGTGTGCGCGCGCGTGTGTGCGTGCGTGCGTGCCCGTGTGCGTGCGTGCGTGCGTGTGCGTGCATGCGTGCGTGCGTGTGTGCGTGTGTGTGTGCGCTTGCGTGCGTGTGCGTGTGCGCGTGCGTGCGTGTGTGCGTGCGTGCGTGCGTGCGTGCGTGTGTGTGGTCTGTGTGAGTGTCTCTGAATACTGCAACTAGCACCCTTTGATTCTTTACATTAGTACAGTTATCGTGCTTCTGAACATTAGTATTTTTGTGCCCCCCACCCACATTTATCTACTGCCAGTTTACTTTATAGGCTGTAATTAGTGGGATGTTAGAGGGCAAACAAAAAATTAAAAATCTCCCAACAATAGAAAACACCACTATAGTAGTTTTGTAAACAATAAAAGGTGTTCACATCAAACGTAATAACCTTCTACTTCCTATTTTCACGTTCACCTTCCTGTTTAATAAAACAAGAATTGCATACAGAAGCTAATTCGTGCTTGCAACCATCCCCACTTTACCCACCATTTTTGCTTTCTAATTTTCTATTTGGTCCTTAAATAATGGTCACCATGATGTTCACCTACTGCTTATTAGGTATAACATAGAAGATGCTGGAGCAAATACTCGTTCAGTCTTACTACGCAGCTGTTATGCTGCAAGGAATTTAAAATTGTTTTATGGAATGCCTAAAAATGTAGTCACCATTAAATGAAGGAAACTGAAGATTTACAAGGTAATTTTCTTAAGTTTTCCCCTGGGGTAGTAAAAGAATTGCTATTAGTAAAACAATTGATTAGGAACATTAGCATGGATTAGGTAATAAAGAGGCAGGATGAAGTAAAAGGCCTTGCATTCTAAGATCTTGAGGATGAATTAGGAGGGGTGTGTGTGTGTGTGTGTGTGTGTGTGTGTGTGTGTGTGTGTGTGTG
>CAJQZJ010032618.1:446834-482213 GCA_907164525.1 Lophiomys imhausi | reverse complement strand
GTGTGTGTGTGTGTGTGTGTGTGTGTGTGTGTGTGTGTGTGTGTGTGTGTGTGTAAGAAAAGGAGAAGAAAAGACACCACTAGTAGTCATGGAAAGCTTGAGAGGGTTCAGTGAGCTGATGTAAAAGGACAGCTCCCTTTCCTCTGTGAGACAGCAGAGTGGACCCATCCTAGCGTCAGGCACTGAGGAGCAACTTCAATTACAACTTCTTTGCGTTGAGATTCCATTCATCCGTTTTCTCAACCTTAGTTCCTTCTCTTTTGTTTAGCGGTGTGTATTCATGTGCACGATTCACTAGACCTTCAGCTGCGGGGTCCGTTCTCCATGACTGCGATATAAGCTATGAAACATGATCACTCATTGTTGCTACTGTCTGTGAGCACAATGCTCTGATAACTGCCCCGCTCTTTAAAGTCTTCAGCACTTGGGTGACTACCTTCTGTTATATCTCTAACCAATGAATTATTTTTGACCTTAAGTATAAGTGAAATGAAAGAACTCTGGCTCCTAGCAACATAGTGGGAGGTGTGGCCAAGAATAAGGGGAGATAGATCAGTCCACAAAATGCCTATCATGCAGGCTCTTTGCACCCTCAGCACTCACATCTGGAACCTTGGTAATGAGGCTGGTAGAGACAAGCAGGTCAAGGAAGCTCACTAGAACCCAGCCAGCTTATTCAAATTGATGGACTTTAGGCTCAGTGAGAGTCTGTCTCTTTGGAAAAAAAAAAAAGGAGGGGTCTGATAGAGGAAGACACCTGAACTGATCTCTGACCTCTACATCCATTCACACTTATATGCAAGCAAACCTGTACACACACAAATATGTTCATCTTGACAGGGACATGTATATGCCTCACACATATACAAACACAAAACTAAATAAAATAGTGGGATGAAGGAAATTTACTGGGTTTGTAAGATATTGTAAAGAAGTGGAGGTTTTCTTGGAATAAAATTTGAGATTTTGGAAAGAGGGAATTATAACCTGATCCAATTTCCTATTTAATAAATAAAAATCTGTCTGTTTTGTCTTTAAGAGGCAAGGGTATCATTTAGCAAGTTCTTATAGTACTGGGGCAAGGGGGTGTTGATCCAGCCAGATCAGCAAGCAGCAGCTGAAGTGATTGGATTCTAGAAATAGGGGACAGTAAGACATCTCGGCGACGTTTTCATATAGAATATTGTAGGGAAAAAATGAGTATATAGGAAGGAGCTAAGCATGACCTTGAGGCTTTTTAGTCTGCAAATGGAAAGTTCAAGTTTCAATTGACTCTGGTGGGAAACACTTTGCATGGGATGCTTTGCATGAATAAAACTTTGGCTTCAAATGGATTTTCCTTTGAGCTGCGGATCAGGCACCCAGGCCAAGGAGAATGGTGAATATACAGAGGTAAAAGGTGCTGTGAGTGAAAGACTCTGAGGAAATATGTGCCTATCCTGGCTCACTCTATTTGCTTTAAAGTTGCCTTCCTAGACTCACAGTTTATCCTGTTTGTATTCATCCTCTGTCTCTACAAAATCTGCTTCAGGAACTAGTGGGACCTCTCCTGAGTTTCAGGACCATCCTTTCAACAGTTTCCTCAGTATCTTGCATTTAGTTTTTAGTGTACTCACTTTTATATTTACAAGTGCTTCACCATCTTGGCTCCCCTCGGACCTGATAGGAAATGTTCGTCTGGTTATCTTCCTGGGATCCACAATCACTGTCTACAGATTCTGCTTTACTGTTAGGATACTAAGTGCTCAAGGAATTCTATTTCCTTGTCTTTATGGTCTCATGCTTTAATACCAACAAAAGCCATGCAGTAAACAAAACTCAACATGTAGCAAGTTGGGAGAACATTAGCGAAGATTGGGCAAGACCTGGATTTAATCCTCAACATTAAAAACAAACAAACAAATAAAAAGAAATAAAATATTTCATGAAAAAATGTAAAATAGAAAGGGATGATGTCAATCTACAAAGTACTCATATATGCCAAAGGAAAAAAATGAAAAGCAAATAACCTTTGTGCAAATAATTTGAAGATAAATGTCACTGACTTTGATATTTCTTACATTATACATGAACCATTGAACTAAAAAACTAGGGAAAACATAAATAAGAATGAAGATTTTCTTTTACCCTAAAGAAACTGTCCTTTCAGAGATCTCTCTAACTTTTCTCTTATTAATCTATATTATTGATACCTCAGAACCACTTCCACCCAAGACATCAAGCCTTTAAAAACGTTATCTTTTTGGAAAAATATTAGCTCTTTTAATGAGCTCTGATTCAAGCATGTGGTCTTCTCAAACTCTAATTCTTGGAGGTAACTGGCAGCTTTGTCAGTCTTCTGCTTGTCCTCAGGTGTCCTATGAAACAAAGCCATGGTTATGCCAGAACAGCTTGCCTTGGGGATGTAGAAAGTGAGTGAATGAGAATCCTTTCAGAGGCACATCTTGGGTTAATCTGGAGATAGACATGGTTGGCACAAAGAGAAAACCAAAACTATATAAAACCAGCTCTCAAATCAGGAAAACTTCCTAGTAATATTTGATCATCTTTGCCCCATTTGGATGACTCCAACATCAAATCTTAGATAAGTGAATCTCCAGTACAACTTGTGGTGATGCCTGTGTAAAAGTCACCGAAAAGGTCTTGAGTCACTGTGTTCCTTCAATGATATCACCTTACTGGGAGATGAACCTGTGATACATGTGCCTGATATCAACAAAGATTTGATTGATACAGTGCAGAGTTTTGAGTATGCACAGAGGTGATCTGATTGCCTTCTGGTTTCCACTGAAGATTTGCCTGCTGGAAAATGCACAGGGATCATAGATCTCCAATCCAATTTCATAATTATTATTTGTCATCCGTCATGGGATCCGGTCCAGGAAGCTGGTAGCGATTGATGACTTCTGGCAGAGAGAAGCCTTTTTGTCTTTGGTGATGTAGCCAATGGTAAGTTACTCATGCTCCAGTGGACAATGTCACACACAGACCCACACTAATAACCCTGGTTACATCCAGTAGCTCACAAAGCAAAAACAAAAATAAAGTGAAGGTAGTGGAATGGGGACTTGGGAGGAGGGAAGTTAAAGGATGAAAGTGAGAGAATAGGAGGATGAGCATGCTAAGAACGTATTATATGAATGTATGAAATTGTCAAAAACCAAAATCATTTCTTACAAGGGGAAAGAAAAGTAAAGACCAGGCAACAGAAGAAAGGGACAAAGGGGGAGAGGGACTGGGGAGGAAGGTAGAGAGGGAGGAAGGATGGAAGATAATTTGGTTTAGCCTAAGCAATTTCTTCAGAGGAATTCCCATAAATAACACAGTAAATCCTTATGTCTGAGTGCTTGCTTTGTGTTGTAGAATTGTCAAGTAAAGCAATCAAATCATACTTTATAAGAATATAATCACCTTGTAAACTTGGCAATGTGCAGTTCCTTGGCTTAACCAGAGTTAATTCCAAACAAATGGCACCATACACTACACATATATAAGAACACATACTGTTTAGACATTTAAACTTTGGCTATGTTTCTAGGTCAGAAAACTGTTTATTTTTTTCCCTTTCATTTAGTGCTATTGTAATTTAAATATAGGTTCATGTGTTTGAATATTTGGTCTCCAGCTGGTAGTGCTTTTGGGTTTTTTTGTTTGTTTGTTTGTTTTTTTGAAGATTATGAAACCTGTAGTAGGTGGGGCCTTAATGATGTATGTAATTAGGGGTGAGGGTATGGTAGGATATTATAGTCTGGTGTCATTTCCTGTTCTCTGGCTCCCTGGTTCCAGTATGTGAGTGATGTGAGATCACTTTGACTCCTGAATTCAAGGCTCATGTCAGTCTCATGCTGCCACCCTTGTCCTATGTGGAAGTTTATACCCCTTTGGAAATGTAAGCCCAAAGGGAAGAACCACTTCTTCCTTAGCTTGCTTTTGGCCCAAGTATTTGATCATAGGGACAGAAAATTACCTATATGTAGCTCCTTTTCCATTCCTACAACCACTACCATATTCTTAATGCCAACCCTTCACTCTCTAAGCAACCCTGCTCTCTCAAGTTGTTACTGTCTTCTGCTTTGCCTCAAATTACATTCAACATACAGAAAATACTTTAACTTGTATCTTTCCTGACCAATAAAAAGCTTCTTTGTGAACTTTGGTCAAGGGAGGAAAAGTATTCAACAACAGTGACCAATACCAGGACGAGCACTAAAACCCCCTCCTAGAGGAATTCCAGCCACACTTACTTTCCCAGAAGCACCAGCAGAGGCTGTCAACCTTGACACTCATTCTATTCTACCACTGAAAGACCTGGGGGAGGGAAGTTCCTCACCCGACACTCAGGATATCACGGCCGCCCCAAAACTCGCAAGAGACCATCTTGATGCATTCTCAAGAGGTTTATTTCGGGGGGGAAAAGGGGGAAAAAGGGGGGGCTCAGTGCACTGAGGGGTGCCACTTGTATCCCATGCAGGGCTAGGAGCCGTGACCCCCATGCAGGGGTAGAGTAGAATATTTAATAGGGGAGCACCACAGATTAAGGGGGTGGGGGAAATTATAGGTGGGAAGTACCAGCCCAGCCCATTGTTTACCATAACCCAAGGGGGAGGGGAAATACAGCTGGAATGTACCAGCCCAGCCCATTAGTTAGTCAATGGGAAACATCCTACATCTGTTTGTCTCAGGAATAAATCTAATCTTGTTTTGTTATCTACTTTGTGGTCAGCCAGTTCCTGAAGCCCTGGGGGCCTGTGGCCCAATTGACCTTCATTCTTGGTTTCAACCTGTTTATGGTCAGCTAAGTTCTGGGAATCACCTGGCGGCTGGCCTGGCTCTACTGCCGACTTAGGGGGTCTTTTAATAATTTTCATTCCCTTCACCACAAATACATTTCTTTGCTTTTTCTTTAGTTCTGAGGGGTATTTATTTCTACAGCATCTTGTGATTCAATCCATAACATCAAAAACATGCACACAGTCCATATGGCAAAGGAGGGACTATGTAAAGGTGCTAATTTAAATCAGCCAGAAACTACCAGATGAGTGTATGACCTATTCTGTAAAATAGTTTTTTTTTTTTTTAAATACCTCATGCAGGGGCAGACGGACATTTTGCAAGTCAGTAAGTCCTGGAGTATATGTGGTATCAGCATGGCAAGCGACCATGAAGGAATCTGAACAGGATTTTTAGTAAAGCTGAGGTATGCCAACTTTGACACACTCAGTGCTTTTTTTTTTTTTTTTTTTTTTTGAGGAACTAAGATGAAAGATTATGAGTGCTCTGATAAAAGCACAAATCTTATTATTATTAATAGAAGTGTGGGATATGAAGTGAGGGATATGAATTGCGGTATACAACCCTGACAAAATTTATTGTGCCCCAGATGAAATTTGCCTTATAGAGTATGTCATTTTTTTTTCAGTGTTGTTTAGTCTTTTTCATATGCATCCTGAAAAGGAAAAATTGAATGATGACTATATTCCTTGCTGTCAGAGCACATAGGGAAAACAAGTGTACTACTACTGTAATAGCAACTAGGCCCTGAGAGTGTATGTGGTGTATCTGTAGATTAAACAAATAGATTACGTTATTCATCTTATTTCCTTAAAGATCAGGCCAGAATCCTGAAAATTGAACTTTGTAAGAATTAATGATATGGTTATAGGATCAAACATATTACCTGTCAATGAACTGCCTACAAGGCTCAAATTGCTCTTGGGGTATCCTAATGTTAAAGATGGAGCTTCCTCCAAATCTGCTCAGTGTGGAGCATGAAGCAGCTGTCTTGGCTATCCATATGACAATTCTGAGTGAGTGTGATGAAGGGGCTAAGAAATTGCTCTGATGTATCATAGTGCCTGCATCTAAAGCAAATTTGTCTTCAGCCTCCCAGGCTCACTGGATATTAAGATAAGGCATGGGGGGTTGGCACATATTCCCTGTAGTTTCATAGCTGAGACATGTGGAAGTGATTCTAGCCTAGACAATCACATTTTTCCTTAAAAAAAAAAAAATGTTGGCAAGTCCTGAGAAACTACAGCCAGCTATGATTATCATCCTCTGAATATCATTTGGGAAAAAATAAAGTCTGATAGAAAAGAAGGAAAATTCAGGCACCTTTATGAATCCCTCCAAATGTTTTATGGAGAATAAAGCCCTGAAAAAGTGGTACAGGAAAAAAAATCCGTAGAACTTGCTGACTGCCTTTTGGAGTTCAGGAAGGAGGCTGATGTAAGGTTACTTACTGCCTTGTAAGGCTGAGCTTGGGACCTGGGAACCCCAAGAATCCAGGCTAAGTGGGAAGAAATCATTTCAGCTCCGTCTTCTCTGTGGCAGGAAATAGTAGAATTTGCATGCACAATATTAAAGGAAAGACACAAGGCTCTGACTTTCAAATGCCAACATAATGATGAACAGAATCCTACTCACTATCACCAAGAATCTGTTCTCTAGTGCTCTGAGGTATGGAGAAGGAATGAAAATCTCTCCTTGAAAATGAAGCATAAGAACCAAATTTTTCAAGCTAAAGAAAGTCAAGAAATTTAAGTGTGAAGTTTTAAAGCTTAATGGTGATCAATGACCAGAGAATAAGTTCATTGAGAAAAATAGTTCTTCAAAAGTATACCAAAGTGGACAAGTTTTACTGTGAGGCTGATTCAAAGGGCCAGTTTGGGAGCTATATAACTTCTGTCTTTAAATGCATTGAAAACTAATATGTTCTATCTGTAGTATTAAAATGCCACTCCCAACAACATTATGAAAAAGTTAAGGAACTTTATGCATCACAAGGTATCTTACCTGTAAAGATAAAATATCTACAAAATGATTATATAAAACAATAAAATAAATTAATATACATACAGATATGTCACATATATACATGTACATATTTACATACATACATATATATGTAAATATATATTATACAATATTTTACATATATTTATATTCAGACCAGAGGGGCAATACCTATAAAATATCTACTCAACTAAAGTGTATTCTATTTATTAAATATTTATAGAAAGAGAAAACATAAATACTATCATAATCTGTGTTCTAAGTTGGTTTTAAAACTTGTTTTGTTAAAATAATTAATATTAATAGATCACTATTCTTTTATTCATTGACTAAAACACGTTGATAGGTGAATGTTATCAATTTATTTTTAAAGTAGTGTGTTGGATCTGACTGAAAATTTTAAGTCAATTTTTAAAGACCTGCCTTTGTTTTCCCTGCCTTAGAAGATTCCTGTGTCTATAGCTAGATGGAGTGCATTGGTTACTTGGCTATACAGCAGCAGCAACATCCTTCCTGTAAATACGGCAACCTATGGCAATCTGCAGTGGATGCTAGATATTGTTTGAGGGAAGCAAGCTCTTACAAATTCCACTCTCAATGTGACCCCATGAAGAAAGGATCATCTCTCTGGGAGAATGCTTCACGTAATGTTTACTTGACCTTTAGTGCATTAAGGACAGCAGGTAAATCATTGGGTTCTGCAGGACAGGCATGTTGATTCTGGGACACAAAGAAAGTGCTCACTGAACAATGTGCTCTCCAGCTTGAGCGTCACACACTCACCAATAGCCAAGCAAATGGATCTAATGCTTAATTAACTTTCACTCACCTTCTAAACAATGAGTAAATGCTGAAAATGCAATCAAATCCATTTAGCCTAAATCTAGAGCCACCGTCTCTGTAGCAGCCCAGAGTATCAGATTTTTGGTAGTGGTGATATATATATATATATATACACCCTTGGTTCTGTTCTTCTCTTTTCTCTCCTCTCTCCCTCTCTCCCTCCCTCCCTCCCTCCCTCCCATCTATATGTAAACATATATTATAGAATATTTTATATATATTATATTCAGACCAGAGGGGCAATACCTATAAAATGTCTATTCAACTAAATATACCTCCCTCCATATCTATCCCATATAATATATATGTAAATATATTATATAATATTTTATATATATTTATATTCAGACCAGAGGGGCAATACCTATAAAATATCTACTCAACTAATATCCCTCCCTCATTCCCCCCCTCATCTCAGCATATAGCTCTCAGCTACTTGTATACAGCATTAGGTCTACCCACTGCCATGCTACTGCGATAATGTAAGCAGACTAACTCTCTAAAACTTTAAGCAAGCCCCTGATTAAAAATATTCCCTTATATGTTACTTTGGTCATGGTGTTCCTTCACGGCAACAGAATACTCACTTGCTTGGTTTGTTTTTGTATTAAGACAAGTTCTCTGTATTCAAGGCTGGTTTCCAGCTTACTACATAGCCATGGATAACCTTGAACTTCTGACCCTCTTATTTCAACTCCCTCACTGGTGGCATTACCGTACCACACCACTCCAGAGTAGTAGGGGGGGACCCTTGGCTTTTTGCATGCTAGGCAAGTTCTCTACCAATGAACTACACCCTGGTCCTTCCTACGTGATTTCTGGTTTTGTTCTCTACTTTAAGTCTCTACTGTTTACACTGATTTGTACATCTAAGATATATGACTGCTTCACACCTAAAAAGCCGATTAATCTGTCCTCATGCTAATGACATCCTGTTTGTTGGAAGGCCAGATATAAAGGTGACTGACACAAAAAGTAGCTTATAATTATTGGAGTAGATTCACACATGTGGACTGATAATACTATGGGATAAAGTAAAGAGTGGGAATATATATTAATGTATAATAGAAAAAGACAAACTTTAGTTTCATAATACCATGGTAGATAATACTGATTTTTAATCCTGCCATGACAGTTCCTCCAGCAAGAGCTAGAGCATTTACCTAGCCTACAAGATGAAAGTACAGGACATTGTGGGTCTGCAGCTAAGGCATGAGACTTGGAAATATGACTTTTGGGTTCTACATCTTTGTCAGAACTTATTGGCAGGGCTGCTTCTGAATGTGAGCAATTCTCATTTTAGGTATGTCGAGGAGCAGGCAAATGTTATGGAAAATTTGCAGGAAAGTTTAGTGATGAGAGATTAGCTTGCATATGAGTTATTAATAGTAACATTTTGCCAGCATTATCATCCCCACCCTAAGCTGCTGGCGTCATCATTTCTGTTTGTCTGTCACTCCTAGTGACCTCAGCAGTCTTATCTGCCATACTCCTTAACAGTCCTGAGTCCTTGAACTAATTTTCACTTCCTCACATGGGCCAGGATTTCTTTGTCCTGTGAATTGCCCCAAATATGTTACCTGGAGATATCAGAATTCTTGACTTTTGAGTCAATTTTATGTTTTGATTACTTCGGTGGTGCTAATTTTTTTCAGCAAACTCAAATAAATTCTGACTCATAAAAAAAAAAAATTCTTTGGATGAATTTTGGACCAGAATCAAAAGTAAGGTGGCAAGCTTCATTTATTAACAGCCAAGAATGACACTGGAAATTATGTTAAACCATAGGTAAGAGACAATGATTGTGATGACACCTAGACACAGGAATATTACTCAAGAGCGTCCCCATACCGTTTGTTTTAGCTGTCGTTACATGTGCTTCTGTCAGTGTTGTAGTTCAAGGCTATAGCAACCCATTATCTACTATAGTAAAAAACAAAAACATCGAAAACAGGCCACTTTGCTTTTAGAGGGAAAACTGTCTTGATATTCTAAGTATCTAATTCCTAGACATTGAAATTAAAGAAAATAGGTTAATACCAAGTAAATATTGGAGACAGGCGGGAAAGGTCTGATCTATTTCACTACTCAGAGGAAAGATTCCTATTTGATCGTAGCCAAGAGAGAATCAATTCCAGGTGTTGGTAATTTGTGAGGTTCTCTTCTTTATATACATTGAGAGAGTAGAGCCAAGTATTTCCAAATTTCAGAAAGGAAAAGAGAGAAGAATGAGAAATGCATGTGTGTATGTGTTTCATCATGAAGTAATATATGCACTCTGAGAGGAATCTGAAGCAGTCTCTCATAAACTTAATACAGGGGATCTCTTTATCCTCACATCTCTTTTAACTTAAGCATGTGTAGGTTCCTGCCAAATATCTGCTTCCAATAGAGGTAGAGTTTTCAGAAAAACTGAATGAGATAGGAGACATGCTTAATCTTTGTCCCTTAAGATGACCCTCTCTACTAAACTGCATCTCTTCCCCAATTTCCAGCACCAACAAACCACGCCTATATCCACCAGGAAGTCTACCACTTACCCTCATTGTCTAACTCTGTGCTGATCATTAGTCTCCTGGTATTCAGAACAAACGCGAGGGTATGACTTCTTTACAGCGACTCCTCTAAATAGCCCCAGACACATTTACAACCTCAGCTTTTTTCTTCTTTCAAATTTATCTTCACAAACAGGGCACACGGTCAATGTTTCATTATTCTGGCTAATGGGAGGGAAGAGTAGAGTGGATGGTTTAGAAAAGGAAGTAATCCTGATAAACCTGGTAACAGCAGCTTGAGAGTCTTTTATTTGAAGAAATAAAAACAAGTATGTAGCTGGGAGGTATTCTTTGGGGACAGTCTGAGAAATGAAATGAATTCTTAAAATCATTCCTTTCCTCACATTAATATTTGCCCTCATAAAAGGCTCTTTCCATGTATTTATTTGTAGAAGTAATAATACCTACCTGGCATGAGGTTTTTTTTTTTTTAATTACAAGAGTATGTTGCTGTTGTTTGAGAAAGAAAGAGAGCTACAAATAGGATAGGAATATATTGTGGCATAGAAAACACTAACAGGAATGAGAGGCTAAATGAGTTGCAGAACATATTCTTTAAGTTGGAATATGAAAATTCTTCAAATTTTCAGATCAGTTGTTTGATATTTGTATGTTGCCAAAGTTGCTGAGGATTAGAGACTTGCTTCTTTCATATTCAAGATGAACAAATAAAATTCCTGCACAGAAGTGGTTGGAGTTAGAAAAAAATGAGTTGTCATGTTTTGATGGTTAATTTTCATTATCAGCTCGACACAATCTAGAATCACCCAGAAAAGCCTGTCATTGAGGCTTTTCCCCAGTGGGCATCTCTGTGGGAGAGTGTCTCCATTACACTGTGGCGGAAGGATACACAGTCCACTGTGGGGACCATTTTCTTAGTTTGAGTCCTGAAATGTAGACAAATGGAGAGTGGAGGAAAACAGCTAAGAGGGTCACTGTACATTCATTTCTATCTGCTCTTCATTGTGGGTATCTCTACTTCCCTGCTGTGACAGCCTGTGACTTGGCACTGTGAGCTAAAATAAATCCATCTGCATAAGTTGCTTTCTGTCTGAGTATTTTATCACAGCCACAGAAGTGTAACCTGGACACGTTTATATGGAGAATAATTTAGCAACTATCGTGTTTTAATTCTACTGTGGGACACAAAGCCAGGCCTCTGAATCTGTCTCTTTTGTACCTATTGTCACCCTGAACTTACGGCATTTAGCTTGTGGATCAAAAAACACTGTCTCAACAGCTCCTGTGTCCAAGGAATCAAACCCTCTTTCTACGATATCCTTGATATTATCTTTGTATTATGAAGCCCGTGTAAGCCTATGAGCAATCTATTTCTGTTTAATAAAATGTACTAAACTCAGCAGCTTAAAATAATAACCTTTGCTACACACAGTTCTCAGGTTGGGGGGAGGGAGTTCAGGGGCCACATAATGCCTCTTCTTCTGATACAGGGTGCTGGAGGTGTCCTTCAGAGTTTCTACCATGGACCAGAGAATGGTCGTCATAGTCACACATACGGCTCTTAACCAGAGGCTCCTGTGTAAGTGCTAAGTAAAGCAGTTCCTCACAGGACACTTCCTTTCCCCAAAGGATGGGGCATTAAAAAATATTTGGAAAGTCACAGAATGATTGAAATATTAGCTGAAGCATCTGTCTAACTTGCTCCAGAAGTGACATAACTGGACTCTGTCATATAGTATCGATCACAGAGTGCATTCCTGGCACACAGAGGCAAGGAACTGGACAGTGAGTGGTCACACAGTGAAGGGCCATCAAACACACAACCCCACTGTAACTTGACGGGAGTCTCCCACCTCTTAATTTCAACATGCAGCTCATAGTAGGAAAACGATAGTGTGTTCTTTTGTTCCACGATTTTTGAATTTAACATAGGTGCCCATACTCATACAATTATCTCTTAATGCATAACAGATTATATCAAAACTCAGTTGCTTTAAAACATCTTTGAGAGTCAGGAGTCCCTAACTTAGGAGTCTGGTTCTACTTGGTGGTCCCTCCTGAGTATGTGATCAAGATGTATCATTTGGCAACTCTTAAGTAACTAGAGGATCTGCTTGCAGGAAGGTCCAGAGGCACTGTGGTATTCTGTTGACTGAGCCTACCTCTATGTACATTTCTAAAGTAATCTCAGCTGCATCTGAACACAAGACTGCCCAACACAAGCACAGGTCGTAATACATGATCAGATAGAAATACATCCAGGCACTCTGCTATCACACCTATAGTTCTGTGCCCAATATGTAAGGTTGGCTAAATGACAGAAAAAATACTGCTTTACCTTGTACAGCTCCAGAAATGGAGTGAACTAACTTGTTAAGGATGAAGAATAGATACACGCAGGACAAAAGACTCACCTGTCCAGTCAGACCAAGAAGGGCGCAGACATGAAGAAAGGATAGAAGGGACAGAGTGTGCGGGATGCTATTCTGATCTTATCAGTATCTAATATCACTGTTAGTGGGGTCTAGTTTTAGTTAATATCCCTGCTGTATGTACCTCTGGCAATTGTTGATTTTCATTTAATACCTAGAAATTTAAATCAACTGCATTTCTTTTGGAGCAGCTTTGACTAGGATTTGTGAGTTGCTCTTTCCTAATACACGTTGATTATCTGATCTTAGAGTCAAAACAAAGAGAATGTAAATTCCATACAGTGAGAATCATTTATTCATGTAAAATTGCATTTTTATTCTGGTCACAATCTTTTGGAACCATGTAACAAAGCCACGTAAAACATTTTAAGGTAGTTTGTAATAAGTTCTTTTTAAAACAAAACCAACCAAGTCCAAACTATTCATCTTAAACATAATAGACTATAATAGAACTCTCCAGTCAAATTTTGCAATAAAGGTACAATCATATTTTCATAACTTTTACAAGTCTACTAGACTTATTATTTTGTCATTATCATTCCTGAATAAAATCAAGACAAACCTCCTTTAAAAAAAAAGCTTTTTATTTACATCTATGTCCATCACCCTGATTGAACATAGATCTCATCGGCTTTGCCCTTGGATGTCACCTGTAGAAAGTTGTGCTTCCAAAGGTTAACTGTTAACTTTTAACTTTGTGTATATCACAAAATATAACACCATATAAAGGAAAGGCTTATAGTTAAGAGTCAACAAAAATACCATCACATGGCCTTCCTTTGCTTCAGAGTCAATTACAGGCCATTGAATTTATTAGAGTTTTGATTTAGAAAATAAACTTTGCTCACACAAGGGTACAGGTAGTATGTACATAAATCATAAGGTCCAGGACCTCTCACTGGGTATCACAACCTTGTCACACAAGGCCATGCTTATTCACCTAAACAAACCAAGGCATATAACTACAGGAGTGCCCACAGCCACATAGTTAGAAAAAAATAATTATCTCTGCCTAGTTTAAGGAATGGCTGCAAAGAATGTTATTGGAAGTGAAGAATAGAAGCTAATGGGGTGCACAGAGTGGACTCCGCTCTGCAGCACATGGCCAGCAGGCTTCAGGCACTGCAGCTGGAAAGCAGACATTGGGCCAGCGAAGAGCCCAACAGAGGCACATTCCCATCTGAGTTCACTGCTAATGAGCAGAGCATGCTACGTAGCTCAACAATGACATTATTATCTAAGTATTTGGAAGAGGATGCCTTGTATCTTTTAATAGATTTATGCTATTTGCTCCAAGTTCACACTGATAAATGGAGATTAAGAAGAGAGAGGAATGAGAACACTACATGGAGTTATCAAAAAGAAACTTTGTACTGAACTAGGGCATTTGGTAAAGATATGATCATTAGCATTTTATGAGCTTTTAGCTTCCCTTTTTGACAATGATAAGAGATCTGTCTTCTCTTAAATGTAATGATCTATATATTTGCCCTCATTTGCAAGTTCAGAGTCTGGGGGAAGACAAATCCAAGTACTGTCTAGTACTGGGGTTTCCTTCGGGTGCTGGGACAAAAACAAAAAGCCATTCATCTTTAAACAAGTGACTTCATGAAGAAGGATGCAGCATTAAAAAAAGAACTATTTTGGGTTTATTTCATTTTGGGGTAAACCCTCTGGTGTTACTCTGTTTGAGAGTGTGTACGTGGGCAGGGTAGTGGGGTGTGCAGCCAAGAACATCGACACTACAGAAGTCCTTGAGTGTCAGTACTGGCTGAAAATGTTTAATTTCCTCCCAACAAAACTTTCTACATACAAGAAGGAAGTAGTTTTTGGAACCACTTCATTGTGCAGCCCAGGTTAGCATAGAACATGCACCGTATGTGTATGTCTTGTCTCAGAATGGGCAGGAATTTGCCATCTTTTTGACTTGGCCTCATTAGTTCTGGGGTTGTGCATATGCATTGCCACATACATCTTGATTGTAAGACATTTGACATTTGTTCACCATGAACTGTTTGCCTCTCATCTCATGGATTCAGTCTCAAGGACTCTGCATATTTCTTCTGCTCTCTGTCAATGTGATGTTCAAGTATTCAAGGAGACTAAAGGACTTTTAGTCTAGAACCAGATTCTTGATCTTTTGAAGCCTAATCCTGCTCTTCACTAGGTTTGTTAATGATGGTCAATTTAAAGTCTTTATACCTGTGTTTTCCATTTGTGAAGTGGGAGTAAAAAATCATGGAGCTTTGGCATATTAAATGAGATTATGTATGCAATGCATACATAACTATAGCAATGTTTAGAGTGAGCTTTGGCATATTAAATGAGATTATGTATGTAATGCATACATAACTATAGCAATGTTTAGAGTGTTATATTACTTATTATCACTGATGTCTTTGCATCATCTATTTCAGGCATTTTGAAAGTTCCATGAAATAAAAAGGGGAAAGAAAGGAAAAAAAAAAAAAACATCAGAATGCTGACCTTCAAAGTTCACAATCTGCCTCCAACTTTCTCAATGACCTGTGCGTGCTGGATGCTTTGTGATGCCCAGTGTGACAGCCCTTTAATGGTCCCTACTATCTGATGGCATCCATCTGATATCATCTGTGATGGTTTGAATTAAAAACGTTCCCCATAGGCTCATCAAATTGAACACTTGCTCCTCATCTGGCAGTGCTAATTGAGGGGCTTGCGAAAATCTTAGGACGGTCAGCCTTTTGTAAGAAGTATGTCATCTGGCATAGGCTTGGAAGGTTTGCAACCCAGACTGTCCCTGTTCTCTTTGCTTCTTGTGCTGGTGAAATGTGTTCTCCCTGCTTCTTGCTCCTGCCACAATGTCAAACCTCATCCACCATCACTGACTAGCCCTTTGGAATAGTGAGCTAAAATAAATTCTTTCTTCTTCAAGTTTCTTTTGGTCATGGTATTTCATTACAACAACAAAAGAGTATCTAAGACATCACCATATAAAAACAGAGTCCAGGTTAGAAATATAAGGGAAATCATCAGAAATGATGACAATGAGTCCTATTTCCTTCCCCATTAGGTTTCTTTGCAAGAGTAAACCCACATATTTGTGTTGTTTGTTTGTTTGTTTTTTGCAAGTGCAAGGTTGTGAAATGGACTAAGGCTGATAGATTGACAAGAGATATCATGATACCTGTTTCTGAATACATGTACATAGGGGTTACCCAGTGGTATGCTGAGAAGTAAGTGATAACGAATGGATTTAAAAGGAAAATCTTTCCTCACAGCCATCTTTATAGACTCTCTCTGGTATTTTTTTTTTCACATCTTCTCCAACCTAAAAGTTATTCTCTGAAATTTAAAAGTAGAGGCATGATGATATTTTCCCTTTTCTAAGAACAAGTTCCAATTTATCTTGATATATAATACTTGGATATTATTTATAATTTTACTGAACACATCAAGAACATGCCTACATACAGATGTTTATTTTTGTATATAGACATTCCTCCTTTTTAATTTATTCCATTCTTTTTTGATGAGGTTAGAATGGGGAAGAAAGTAATATGGGGCAGCACCCCCCTCTCTCTCTCTCTCCTCTCTCTCTCTCTCTCTCTCTCTCTCTCTCTCTCTAGTCTCCTAAGTACTGACCAAGGATATATTAGCATGCACCATGCTATGAGGATAAGAACACCCTGTCTCCTCTTTGCTGGCCCTTTTCACCAGGATAAAGCAGAGACTGTGGAAAATAGTAAGAGGAATCTAAGTACAGACAGCGGTACCAGTCATGAGAAGAAGCTTCAGGGTTCTTTAAGGAGAAAGACTACTGGCAAGATCTGGAGGTTTCTTCATCTTTGAATGTCATGTGTTCACCTACCTGATTCTGGCTGTGGGCTGAAGATGCCATATCCTGGTAAACATAAACAGCCCTTACTACCAGCACATTAAATTGTGTTTTAAATGCTAATAAAAGAATGTTAGTCAGTGTTCCTGTCTGTGTGTCAAGATATTTAACAGTTGTATGGACTGGTCCCAAAAGAGGGTGACTTTTCTAACCCAAAGGACAAAGCTCAAATGACAAAGTCTGACTTCTGGGTTGTATCCTGCTGCCAATGGTGACTTCCAGTCTTTTTCTCTTTCTCTCTTGATGCTCTCTGATGAAGGCCTGGAAGCCAGATGTCTTGCCATGAGGGCTCTCCAGCAGCCTTAGAGGCCCACACAGGGAGGATGGGAGGCCTCTTGCCAACCGCTAGTGAAGAAGTGAGATTTCCTGCCAATGGCCCTGTCAGTCGGCCATCCTGGGAACACATCTTCTTGCCTGAGGAAGTTGCCAGTGACTGCAGTCTTGGCTCTTCTTGTCAAATGCAGTCTCATGAGAGATGCAGGGGAATACAGGCCCTGGTGAGTCTTGACTACAGAATATTTGAGAAAATATTCATTACTGTTCACAACACTGAGTTTTGAGGTCATCCGTTATATTGTGATAGACTGCTAAATCCACATGAGAAGACCTTCACAATGAAACTTACATAGAGAAAATAAGATTTATAAACAAAACCTCTCACCAAATTATTATTGAATTTTGTCATTAGCTTTTCAGGCTAGTGAGTAATTTGTAGTCTTTTTCATAATTTTTATGAAAAAAATTTTCATAATATGTAGTAATTTTTATGATATGTAGGTATCCATTAAAAAAGAAAAAAATACCTTTCAAGTAAGATACATTGGCACATAGTCAGTAATCTTAGCATTTGGGAGGGAGAGGCATAAAAATCAAGAGTTTGTTACACAGTGAGTTGGATGCCAGCCTGTGCTATGTTAAACACTGTCTCAAATAAAATATGTTTTTAGTAGTTTAAAAGTATTGTGGGCTATATTAATGTCTCAGCAGTTAAGAAATTTGCTACTCTTTCCGGGGACAGAGTTTAATCCCCAGCACCTATATGGTGGCTCACAAACATTTGTTACTACAGTTCCCAGGGATCCAACACCCTCCTCTGGCTATTACAGGCATAGACACACACATGGTATACATTTGTTTTTATTAAGCATATGTTTATCAAATGCATATTTATCACCTAATTGGACAGATTAAGACTAGTTTTATTTAGTAAATTGTATGGTGATATAATAATCAGGTAACAATTTGAATGTCTAAAATAGGAAATTCTAACTTTGTCTCCAGGTTAAGTAAAGTATAAAGTAGGATTATTTTTGTGTACAGTTTTTTGTCTAACTGGTCTAAATGAATTTGTACTTTCCTTTAGCTTCAAATATAGTCTTAATTATAGAGTTAAATGCCATGCATTTTGATTCCTTAAGAAAAAATCTGGATACAGAATTTCTGAGAGCATTTCTAGATGTCAAACTGTTACATATCTTATTGCAAAAAAAGTAATTAAAATGCTGAAGCAAAGCAAGTGTCGCTTTCCTGACCACTTTGCATTGTTCGTTCTCTTGAATCTTCATACACGCATATAGCTCATATACCATATAGTTGAGGTCAAATATATTAGAAGAGATAAAAGATAAGTCTGCTGCTAACATTGACTACTAGTAGAAGTGCGGGTGGGTTTTTCACCGTGCTCATAAGTGACTGTAAGACGGTGAAATCCGCTTGACAGAAAGGAGGTTGGCTGTTTGACTGAAGTCACATGATATTCCAAGTGAGAATCAGTGATCTGTAAAACTTAATTGTTTGAAATCACATCTAATGGCATGTGGGGAGGGAGAAAAATGGTTATTTAAATATTTTGCCTCGGATATGAAATCTTCCAGTAAGTAATCTATATTTCCCACCATGCAGTTTCTTCCCTGTGGTGATGTTGAAAAGTTAAAAACTCCTCCTGAGTGATGCTTTATTTCATCAATAGGAAGTTGTGTGGGTAATGAGAGATGGCTCAACAGTGAAGAGCTGGTGCTGATGTTTCAAAGGACCAGAGTTCAGTTCCCAGCACTCATTTGAGGCAGCTCACAACTTCCTGTAACTCCAACCTCAGAGAATCTGACACCTTATTGCATCCGTGGGCCCCTGCATAGTCACACATAGATGCACACACACACACACACACACACACACACATGATTAAAGGCAAACTGAGTTGTGCACCACATTTCAAAGGTATTGTAGGAACTGAGTGAGACAAGAAAGGGAAGTCAGCATGAGTCCTGGTGTGTAAGAAAGTAAAAACACATATTAATTACCCATTGTTTTTTTCTTCTTTATTCTCTATTCTCTTTGTATTGGGTGGAAGGTAAGACACGGAGGGAGGGACACTTAGTGGGAATGAAAGTGACGTGTGTTTATGTCAAATGCAAGCATGACAAAGCACTACCTATTCTTTTTGTTAACCCAAATAGGACAAAAAACGGAAATAAGCATATTGCATTCTTGCCCATTCTTCTCATCATGGCATATTAACAATACCCACTACTCAAAAAGAGCAAATATTGCTCTGACAGTTGAGATATGTCTGAAAACATCCTGCCTCAGCTTGTTGGGAACGTTTATAACACTGAAATGCTCACAAAGCAGATAACAGTGAGCCACAAGGTGTCCAATCTACCCCTGTCAGGAAGAACCAAGAATATCTTTATGAGGTTAATTCAGGGTCTCCGCATCTCTGTCAAAATAGTGGCATGTGAGCATTTGGCATACTTAGGACTTTAACAATTGCTGAGTAGCTCAGAAATCTAAGCAGGTGTCCAGTGCTGAATTTTAAGCAAGCTGAGAATTTCTAATCTTGATCTTAATGCACAAGGTAGCTAGTCTACTGGGTGCTGTGTTTTCCAGAAAGCTAATTTCCCTCTCTCCATTTTAGTAATGTTACTGATGGTTGTTTAGAATATTTAATTAATGAGCTTTATTTTTAACAATCTGCTAGTGCCCTGGGGCTTTTAAAACAAAAGACATAATTTTTAAAAAATCCAAACAAAGATTAATTAATTAAAATAGTCTTACAAATTATTGTCCCAATACTCATTTGGGAATATTTTAACATGCAAAGAATTAGGCAATAAAACAGCTCCTCATATGGCTGTGAGACTACTCAGAGTCCCTTTGTGCCTTGCCTAAGGCATGCTCTCATTGACCAACGTACCAGTACTTTTTTCTGATGGAAGCTGCTGGACCTACTCCGAAGGATGAAAACTAAGGGAGAAGATGGGAAGAAAGGAGAGATGGAAATTGAAAATGATACAGGGAGAAAACAGTTACATTCTTACTGACCATATCTAGGTTTCATTTTCCAAATAATTTATTTTTGCTTGTACTTAGTCAAAGAACAAAGACAATGCATAGGTATGAGAAGAAAGTTTTTGTTGTTGTTTTGTTTTTATGTGTTTTTCTTGTTTATTTGAGGCAGGGTTTCTCTGTGTGTAACAGAGCCTTGCCTGTCCTGGACTCTCTTTGTAGACCAGACTGACCTCAAACTCAGAGATCCACCTGCCTCTTCCTTCCAAGTACTGGAATTAAAGGAGTGTGCCATCATGCCCTGCGAGAAGAATGTTCTAAAGATAATACATTTGAAGTAACTTTTCTTTTTCTTATCCAATTCCTCTTTAGTCTAGCATCCATCTCTGTGAGTGAAAACACCGTAAGAAGCTGTTAGCTATGTTTTTTTCTCAGATGTTTTCATCTAGTGTGTATAAGAAGATTTAATATTCTGTTTTATAGCCGAAAACAGTAGAAAAAAATTAACTGGGATTTTAAAAGTTTCCCCAGGACTTCATCTTGTCTGAGTCAGAACTTAGTCAAGCACAGGGCAAAACTAACCCATTGGACTTCAGTTATGTAAGCCGCTCACTGTCAGCTTTACTATAAAGGGCCACTCAAAGGATTCAGATACTATGATACATAATTTTCTTTAACCTTGTTATAATAACAAATTGGGAAAATGTGATGATTTTAATACATTTGTTTTATTGCAGAGCATAGAGTATAAGTAGTAATCCAACCTATAAGCTTACATGTGCACTACGGTTTTCGGAATCTTCTAGTATCCATTTAGTTGTTTATAACATTCAAGAAAATACCCAACCTGCTTGTCAAATAAATTCCCTAAGATTGTTTACAGGTTTTCCTCTCTTCTGATAACCCTAATGTTGCCTATTTTCCCCTCCATCTCCTTCCCTTTAATTTACCTTGTAGCTTACACTCTTCCTTCCAAGAATCATGTTTTGCATTCTGTGTTTTGTTTTCTACTGTGTGACATCCCTCCTTCTGCCTGCTTCGGACATAATTTCTATTTATTCTAAGCATTTTAGGCTCAATGCTGGCTTACTGACAGTTGGATTTTTCTTTTCTATAAACATTTTAGACTGGAAATTTTGAAGCAATTACGACATTTGCTTTATCTGACATGTTGGATGAGATATTTCTTATGACCTTCTAAGCCTGTTTCTTAAGAGCCAGGTCTGAGTGGATTTAGTTTGGGCAGGTCCTTCACTTGTCTCAACCTCCAACTGAGTATTCCAATTATTTTTATTGTGCCAACTAATATGGTCTGTTTAAGTCTCTTTGATTTTCCTTTTCCGTGAGCCCCAGTCACTTTTCTATTCCCCATCTCATTTTAATTTGTGGATTAATTTTCAATTCAGCAGGATTTTATCTTTTCCTTCCTCTATTGAGTTGCTTTGGTTAAGTGTCTTTATAGTCCTGATAACACCTAAAAAATGTGCATTTTGTATGTTAGCACAGGATACATCAAGTAATATAATGTGAACACCTTCACAAATAAATGAGACTTTAGCATACACTTCCATTTCTATATAATGTAAAACCACTAGCAACTGAAGCATTGTGATTGACTGGTTATCCACAACCTTTGTACCAGGAATTTGGGCTATCCTCACCTGGGAAACACTTTATCCCCTGTGATTTAGTTTGGGACAAAGGTCAGGGTTCATCTGGGGTTAGTTGCAACTGGAGTGTACAAGGAAAAGTATGTTTTCCTTCTCATCATCTCAACATCATCTCTAATTATTCAGTGGCCAGCCAAATCCAAACCTCATTAAAACCCAGAGCTGGATTCCTTAGAGAATTCCAAGTGGAAAAGCCCTTATGTGCCAGCTCTTTCCCAGATACATGTGTCATATTTGTTAAATGGCCAAGGGTTTTTGCAGGACTAGGCCAGGAGTGAGTGTGAGAGGCAGCTGAATGAGGGCATTTATAATGTGAGATGTGTTAAAAGCAGAGTCACTAGCATATGAAAACCTAAGAGTGACTAAATCAGAGGCCATGAATGTATGCATAAGCCAGATTACAGTGTCTGTAATTAGGTCTGACATTCTCTGTCTAGTGTTTTTCTATATCATCAGCAGATCCAAGTCTTCCTGTGGCAATACCTGTTTTCTTGAGAAGAATTATAGCTAGTATTTGTTAAATGGAGGGTCAATTAAAAACAACTTTGGTCACTTTTTTTCCTATTTGGAATTAGTTTCCTTGTACTTTCATTTTGAAGGATGTTTTCACAGTATATAGAATTCCTATTCTATGGACTTATTTTTTTTTCCATTGTCACTTTTAAAATGTAACTTCTTATTTTCTACTTCATGCTGTTTCTTTGTACTTAGCATCTGTGATATTTCAAATGGCTCTATTGATTTTGAAAGCTACAGTTTTCATTACGGTTAGCAAGTTCATAGACATTCAATATCAAATACTCGCCATCTTATTCTCTCTGTCTTCCTCTTCTGGAATTCCAACTAGAAGTATTTTGGCTGTTTTATAGTGTCCCATGTGCTATGTCTTGTGTTATCACCACTGTTGTTTACCTTCTGCTCTTCTCTCTCCTATTAAGTCAGTGACGGGAAACCCTGCAATATCTTCATATCTTCATTTCTGACCACATATTTCTTTCTTTGTATAAGTGTGTCTTTGTGTGTGTGTGTGTGTGTGTGTGTGTGTGTGTGTGTGTGCACTCATGTATATGTGGAGGCCAGAGGTCACCCTTGGATGCTTTCTTGGTATTCTCTTTCTTGTTTTTTTTTTTTTTACTGTTTTTTTTTTAAGTACTTTATTTTTTTTTTCTTCAAGTTACATCTCAGTCACAAACCCTTCCCTATTCCCCCTTCCTATCCCGCCCTTCCACCCTCTTTCCCCCAGCAGTTTCCCCTTTCAATCCAACAGATGGTTCCTTCTCTTATAACAGTAAATACTATACAAAACAACAGATATAAATATGCCACATTTATGAGAGTTAAATGGCCCAGTATACCTTCCCAATGTCCAGTTTATATATATTTGGCCCCTGATTTTAACATTCTACTATCTAACCATCTCCATGAGTTTAAAGGTCTATATCTGACTCAACATTCATACTAACTTGCAACACAATTTTAAGAGTATCTTCTTAGATCTATAACACCCTCTTGATTCCTAAACAACTCAAAATTTAACTATGAGACTCTAGCTGTCTATTCTTCAACCACCTCAGAGACCTGAGAGGGATAAATATATCTGCTTATATAGGAAGTGCAGGGCCTGCAGCTTCCAAAACTAAGAAATGACATACCAGTGACTGCCTGGACAGTTTCCATTTTCTCTCCATACATTCCTGCATCAGTCTTCAGCTTTTGGGTCCTGTTTCTCTGACAGACATTCTTTGTATATTGATACATAATTAAGAGTATATTTAACCACAATTGAATAGATCTTTGTATATTGATACAAAATTAAAGGTAATGCTTCCTAGTGGTATCATACCTAGAGATACTTAAAAATAAAATATGAAGCTCTGGTCTCTTGATACCAACCGTCTAAAACTGTCTAGGATAGTTAAGTAAAACAAACTCCTAGTCATGCAAACATGTCACTTTGTTAGCTACTATGACAGTCTATCACAGATATTCTCTAAACTACTCAGTAATCAAGTTGTTAAGAGACAAGCAACATTTGCTTATCTAAATACAAGAGATGGGTAGGGCATCTTGAAAAACCCCAAGAGATCTGCAGAATATGGCATTTAAAGAAGTTACCTTAGATTAAGATTTTCTTTTTTTTTTTTTGATATCGAGACATATCAGCTCCTGACAGCACCCCCTATTCTACTCCAAGTAGAAGATAAGCATCGAAGAATCTCCAGTGTGAGATGGTTGAATTAGTGGCAAGCCTATCTCTTGGCATGAAAAAACCCCTTGCTCCAACTGCAGACAGAATGCTGTCCAAAAAGGACAAAACTTAGTAGCAGGGAAGTCAACAGCCTAGCCCTGCCAAGACAGGGTAGGTAAGTCCTTCATAATCCCTGCTCTAAAACAAATGTCTTTCTTGTGTTTTTGACACAAAGTCCACAAAGTCTTCTCATTTTGACCTGGAACTTACTGCCCAGCTAGTTAGGTGGTCACGGAGCTCCCAGAACCTGCTCATCTCCACCTCCCTGATGCTGAGATTAAAAAGCTATTACCTTTGATCTTTTAATGTGGGTTCTGGGGAACAAACTCAGGTCTTTTTCCTTGTGTGTTAAATACTTCACTACTGTCCTGACTCATCCAGCTATTTTAATAGATGGAAAGCCACATTATCCTGTATATTTAGAGCTATATTTCAATTCCTTATTACTTCAATATGATGGCTGTATTTTAAAGTAAATTTTAGATATTTTATTAGAGATTTTTAATGCCTTTATTGCATAATTACAACATTAAAACCATTTGTAGGACTGCTTTTCTAACCTGGGTCCACTTTCATTTCATGCAGCTTGTCTTTCTCCATATCTCTCAATCTTTGATTTAACTTGTATATTGAATGTTTTCCTTAAAAGCCATAGAAGAATAGGCTTCACTGTCAGTAATGGGCATGACCTTTTTTTATTTTGGATCACTTGTTTCCAGCCTTCTGTCAGACTCATGTGTAGCTGAGATGGAGACAAGCTCTCATGCATCTGTAGTCCAACATAGCCCATCTTTGCTTTTCTAATCTCCTGTGGCTGTGATCTGGACCTTCCCATGAGACAATGTGTGAGCTCTGAGCATCTGTGGTTTTTTTGTTTGTTTGTTTGTTTGTTTTGTTTCTGAGATCCTTTTATATTTTGGCCAAATCATTAGAGCTTTCATTCTCTGCTTTGTTACCTTCTAGGGTAACTGAGGATTTATGTCTGTATGATCTTCCAGAGAATTTACACTAGTTTGGAGCAGTCTCTGCTCAGCACACCCCTATTCTGTACATCTTACTCCCTTTTTTTCATATGGAAGCAATTTTTTTTCTATGCTGAAAAGACTCAAATTGCCTAGAAGTATTTCCCATAGATTGTCTTAACCTGCCACAGGTTAAGAAATTTTTCTAGTAGAAAAGTCCAATGCTTCAAAGGGCTCTCTTTCTAAAGGGTATTGCTGCCATTCTCCTGGCCGATGTGTCACTCTTTAGGTGAAAGGAGACAAATTCCATTGGGTTTCTCTTGGCTCTACCTGGAGCTATGTCTTTAGGAGCTGGCAACAAGCATTGAAGAAAACCCCACAGAAGTGAGGAGACAAGTCTTCTAAGTGAGGCACTCAGGAATACTTTCTGTCCTCTTAATCCTCAAGAGATGTCTTAAAGAGCTGTGAAATTCTTAAACTCGATCAAGTTTTGGTTTTAGATGCTAACAATCTTCTAAGGGGGAGACTTCCCTCCAGAGCCCTTAATTTCATGGCTGGTTCCAGGGTCATAAGATATTAAATTTTAGTCAGGAGCATCTTGATGTAACAAAAAATAAGTGATTGTTCCATGAAATGATAAACTTCCAACAGAAGGACATGTAAGTAAACTTGATGAGGGTTTTAGAACACAGACCTGTGTCATTTTTAAAAAAAAAAGGAATGGAAATAAATTATGAGTAAATTATAATACACCAGACAAAAAAGAAATTCAGAAGACTGTAGAAAAAAATAATTAAATTGTTTAACCAGTATTTATATTATCATTAATGGGTTCAGCAGTTGTTAATCTTTACGCAGCCATTATAAATAAGCACACAGACACCACATGGATTTTAACATGCCTTGGTCTGAATTGTGCAAACTTAGCCCATCTAAGCTAGCTCATAATTCTATTACCCAAATATGACCCTATATATATACATACATCCCCTTGGACTGCCATTCTCCATGATATGCTGATGTTCCTGGCCATGTGGAATGAGGTTCTTTTCTCTAACCCATGGTGTGTGCCTCCTTTTTCTTGCAGCTGGCTGGAATATCTTCTTCTTCTTGCTGCTGGCTGGAATAGATTAATTCTCTGTCTAAAGCACAGGCTTTCTGTTCTAATGTCAGGAAGTCCCACCTTTCTCTGTCTTTGCCCAATCTCAGGCCTCAGCATTTATTTTAACCAATCAGAGTTAATGTAAGTAACAGACAGCAAGCAGGACCAATTAATTAGCATTTAGAATGCTTAACACTACCCCAACAGAAGACCATACAGATATAAATAATTAAATGGAGCGGCAAAGGTCAGCTCTTCCTTAAAGTAAAACCCTACCAGGCACATTTAAAACATGCTGAAATTTTAACATTATTTCTTGGTAGCCACTCTCATAACAATTAATTCAAGTAAAAATCGTAAAAGAATGCTAAATAGTAGGTGAAACAATGTTGTCAAATGAAAATTTACTCAGTCATAAAGTTTCTCCAACCAGAGGAGTATTAATCACAAAGTGATAAACAGTAACATTGTAATGGAGAGAACCTGGTTTAGAGCATTTTAACCAAGTAGCCAAAGTTAACATCACTAATAATAGGATAACTAGGTGCCATATGTCTCCTCATATTCTGCCAAGAGAAAGACATAATATCATTTTCATTGTATTTCTGCCAAAAACGCATATCCTGAATCTAATTATGAGAAAATACCAGACAAGGCCAAACTGAAAGACATGTTATAAAACAAATGATCTGTAAGATTTAGAGGCTCCAGGATCGTGAAACACAAAGGAGGGTTTAAGAAGTGGTCCAGATTAAAAAGACATGTAAGTTAGTTGTATCATGTGATGCAAGTTATAATGATGAATTCGCAAAACAATCACTTTGCTCTGAAGGGCATCATTCAGACAATTCACACACTATGAACAAAATGTGTAGATTCAATCCTAGAGATATATTAATGTCAATTTCTTGCATTGATAATTGAGTTCTGTGATAATGAAGAAGACCTTATCTTTTAGAAAATGATGCAAAGTGTCTGGAGATAAAGGCGACATACATTCATAAAGTTAAGATAGCTAATGTCCTCATACAGGCTACCATTCATAAAGGGCAGTATGTGCATTATTTCCTCCAGACCTAGAAATTTAAGATCATACTTGACATTCAGATATATAAAACATGCAACTAAAAATATAAAAAAAAAAATTCTTAGTAAACATACCACAGCCTTGGCAGTCACAGCAGCAGTAGAGTTTGTCTTTGAGCAGATGAGGCAAGTTGGAAACATTTATTTGCTGTACACTCACCTGGCAATGGCAAATATTTTCAGCTCTTGGATTTCAGTTATGACACAAATAATTTTCTAGAAAGATGTACAACTTACGTGATTTGTGGCTTGTGAGTGACCTCAGGGGGAATGTTATCACAGATGATCCCATCATTTAAAATGACTGTTGCTCCCTTTGTTTTCAGATGTTAGCTAATACCTAAGAAATGGTTTCTTGCTCATACCTAAGGGTCCCTCTTACAAATGCTGTCATGAATCTTTGGAAACGCACACAGCTGGGTTCTCAGCTGGAAAACCTGATATATTTCAACTCTCAGCAATATTACTAAAGATTTATGCATGACACAAGGTCTGAAAATGTCCCTGGGAAATCGTAGTTTTCTAATGTATAAAGCGATAGAGTTACTGATATACCAGTCTTGAATCAATGTGTAGATGTAATCTGATGAACTCAAGATCAATTCCAAATTCAAGTTTGTATTTAAACTCCCTATTCATTTGTTTTGCAAGCCCAGTAAACTGTTATCCCAGAGTGTTGGATCCTTTAAGTTTGATCAAAACAGACCAAAGTAGCTTGTTATACCAAATGCAATAATTCACAAGAACACAAACACACGCACGCGCACACACACACACACACACACACACACACCCCTCTTGTATTAGCCAAATACAGCAAATGTATTATGACATGGTATGTGCATCATTGAGGACAACTCAAGGACAATAGAAACCACAACACAGATTTTTTAATGTGAAGGAAAGAAGTATTAAGGTTAGAAATCATGAAATTCTATCTTTTTGATATTGCAAGCCTATTGCGCTAATGAAAAGATGCAGGCTGTGGTTACCTGTACAAGACCTGTTCACAATCAAGCCAATCAAAATTTTGGCATGGATGTGGGATGCTACAGTGTCCTATCTAACTGAGGAGATATTGATGATTAATGTGTTTTTCTTTGAGAGTGTGGTTACTGCTAGTTTGCCCATGTACCGGTGGATGGCTACACACCAGTGCACACACAGGCAGCATTATTTGGGAATAGCAGATGAACAAAAAAAAGAGAATAAAATATGAAATTGGAGAAGAATGTGTTTTGGAAATGCATCACGAGTAGCAGGTTTACATATGATCATAATTCATAGTATACATGTATGAAATTCTCTATAACTAAATTAAAAGAAGCATGTTTCTCAAGATCTCAATAGTAAAATTCATGATACAGCTCAGATGTCAAACACCTAAAATATCTGTCCACACAAGCTATTGCCATTGTGATAGCTACAAATATATGAACTCATAGCAGCTACGGTACACAAACATACATGCAAGCATACATATATACATTCATACACGCATACATACATACACAATTTATCAGAATTTTCAACAAGGTATTTCATAATTATATTTTGGCAAATTTCATAGGTATGCTTAATTTTCCAGCACTTATTCAGCAGAGGTCAAAAATCTTAAAATAATACTGAATATTTTAAAAGTTTAACGATATACTAAACCTATCATAAACAGTTTATTCTGACAATGTAACTCTATGAAGATTTATTTGCTGAATTGATTTATGCTTTTGTTCACAATATATATCATGAATTCGCAAGGGCAACTAGTAACTGTGTTTGTGCTTGGCATAGAATAAATACTTAACAAGTACCCACAAAGGAACCTGAATAGCTGTAGTGATGCATCTGACATAAAAGCAGTATAACCTTTTCTTTTTGTCATACTGCAAAAGATTTATTTAGCTTTGTTTTATGAGTGTGAATGAGTGGTTAGATACCTGTTTGTTCCTGCAGAGTCTAGAAAAAGTTTGTAAACACCTTGCAACTGTAGTTATGGAAGGTTGTGATTCACCATGTGGGTGCTGGTAATTGAATCCAGGTCTTCTGCAAGAGCAACGAGGTCTCCAGCCTCTGAGCCATTTCTCTAGTCTCCCGTACTTAGTTCTTTAATTTGTGTTTGCTTCAGGTTAAATTTGTACCAAGTGTGTCTGCCACCAACAAGAAAAAAATTCCGAAGAAACTGCTGCATTGTTGAAATCCATTTACTAAGTATTGATTCAGAACTTTGCACATCGTTCCTGATAATACACTGTATGTCAGTCAACACTTTGATTTTGAGTAACTGAAGTCCCCTCTTTGTTTACTTGTTCATTATTTATTGAATTATTTGTTCATTTATGTGCTTTTTGCCTCAAAGTTGGTGGTATAACACAAATTTTATAGTGTCTCTGTTTTAATATACAGCTTGATTAATTTTGACATTCCTGTAAACCTGGGACATCAGCTCTCCTGTTTCTTGGGATTCTGGATCCAGGACAAGACTTACACCATTGGCTACCCTAGTTCTCAGGACCCATGAATTAGGACATGGACATGAATTAGGCCCACAGCACTGGCTACCTGTACATATATCAGGTGAGGAGATCATTAGTCTCCTACACTAAGTCAAGTATTCATATTTATAAATATAAGTCTATGTATTCATACATTCTTTCTGAAAAATGTCATTAGGCAATTGTGTCATTGTTTGGACATCATATTGTACTTACATGATCTTATTTGTTTTATTTTTTGTTTATTTATTGCTTCAAGTTACATCTCCATCCCAGTGCCCTCATTCCACCCCTTCCGGTTCCACCCTCCCACCCTCTCCTCCCTCTCCCACCCTTCCCACTCCTCTGATGTGGAGTGTCCTTACATATCAGCCCCTCTCAGTTCAACAGTCATATGAGGGCTAAGAGCTTCTTCTTACACTGCGGGCTAACATGGTAGCACTCCTAGGGCAAATTGTCCCCTTAATAGGTAATAAAGTCTATGTTCCTGATCCTTTTGGTGTATTGGTTGTAGTATAGTTATCCTGTACTATATAGCTAAAATCCAATTATAAGTGAATAGATGCCATGTACATCTTTCTGAGTCTGGGTTAGCTCACTCACAATGAGCTTTTCTAGTTCCATCCATTTGGCTGAGAATTGCATGATTTCCTTGTTTCTGATAGCTGAGTAGTATTCCATTGTGTAAATGTAAAACAATTTTTTTAGGCACTTAATTTTGCCACTTGATATGTTCAAGAGGACACAGTAAACATCTAATATATGAGTCTGATGCCAGAATGACATGGCACAGTGCTTTAATTCAAAACTTTTAAAAGTAAAAAGAATATATTGTAAAATGACAGAGTTACAGTATATAAAGACATAAATTAGCAACAGCATTATCAGCTTACTATCAGTATTATATATTATGTGCTATGCATAACTGCTTTATACATTTGTAAGCTTGGTAGTATGGAACATTTGTTTTGTTTTTTTGGTTTTTTTTTTAATAATTTATTTTTTATTCCTTCAAGTTACATCTCAATCACAATCCCCTCCCTACTCCCCCCTCCAGTCCCACCCTTCCACCCTCTCCCCCCTCAGCCCCACCATCCTCTTCCCTTCTTTTTTTTTTTTAGTTTAAGGTATTTATTTTTCCCCCCAACAGCTCTCCATTTCAGTCCAAATAATGGTTCTTTTTCTTATAACTATAAATACAATACAAAACAACAGAAATAAATAGGCCACGATTATAAGAGTTATATGGCTTAGCATACATTCCCAATGTCCAGTCCATATGTATTTGGCACTTGACTTTAACATTCTACTATCTAACCATCTCCATGAGTTTAAAGTTCTATATCTAACTCAGCTTTCATACTAACTTGCCTCATAATTTTAAAAATATCTTCTTAGATCCAGAACACCCTCTTGATTCCTAAACAACTCAAAATTTAACTATGAGACTCTAGGTATCTATTCTTCAACCACCTCAGAGACCTGAGAGGGATGAATATATCTAATTATATAGGAAGTGCAAGGCCTGCAGCTTCCAAAACTAAAAAATGACATACCAGTGGCTGCCTGGACCTTTGAGATCTCAAAATATATACACTAAAGGTTTGTTTAGCTCCAAAATATCAAAATAATTTCTTCTTTAATCCGGATTGAAAGGTAATACTTTATATATTATCAAAAACCAAATTTTCTCCAGGAAAAATATTACCTGACACCCCCAAAAAAAGGTAATTGTCCCAGAGTTAGGATTAGGGCAGGGCTCTGTTCTTATCTTTCCAGGAGATTTAAAGCATCCATTCAAGGAATCCAGGGACAACTGGACAACGGAAACCTCAGCAGAAAACAGATCAGACACCAAAGAAGACAAGTGGCCCAGATGATCCAGCCTTGCAGACTTCTTCAATAGCAGTTTCCTCAAAAGTCTATAATCACAACAACTCAAAATTGCCACAGACTACTCCAGCCAGATCTTCAGTAAAGTTCTGAAGATCAGCTTCTGTCTATGAACTTCGTAGGACATCTAAATAGCTGAGCACAAAGGGACTGAACATCAAATGATTCTATTAACATTTTTAACCATTTTTCCATTCTTATTTGGGCCCCAAACAGGTTTACTACGTCCCAAATCAGCAGGAAGTCATTTTAAGAGAACAACGTCCCATCCCCAGAAGGTGGGGAGGGTGTTCTCCCCCTTTGGTTATTTGATAGATAATAGAAAATTTTGTTATTTAGGGGAAAAGACTACAAGCTGTTAAATGGTCTTGTTAAATGGGTTTTGGAGGTTAGACCCAGGGACTTCTCTCTTTTTCTTTTCTGTATCCTTCTTTCTCTCCTATATAGGAGTGAACAGACTTGAGAAAAATGGGACATAGACATAGTATAGGAAAGAACAAGAAAAAAGGACAGATTATTGAATATAGCTTTATACCTTTGTATACTGATACAAAATTAATATTATATTTGGCTAAATTGGTATTGATCATTGTATATTAATGCAAATTTAAGATTGTATAGGGCTACATCGGTATTGATCTTTGTATATTGATACAAAATTAAGATTATATTTGGCCACAATGGTATTGACCCTAGTATATTAATGTAAAATTAAGATTGTATTGGGCTACATCGGTACTGATCTTTGTATATTGATACAAAATTAAGATTATATTTGGCCACATTGGTATTGATCTTTGTATATTGATACAAAATTAAGGGTAACGCTTCTTAAAGGTATTGTTTGTAGTAATATTTAAAAATGAAATGTCAAGTTTTGACCTCTCGCTACCAACCGACATAAACTGTTTAGGATAATTAAGAAACGGAAACTAATAGTCATGAAAATGTGTCATTTTGTTAGTTACTATGACAGTCTATCACAGTTATTTTCTAAGCTACTCAGAAATCAAGTTGCTAAGAGACAAGCAATATTTGCTTATCTAAATATAAGAGATAGATAGGGCATCTTCAAAAACCTCAAGAGATATGCAGAATATGGCATTCAAAGATGTTTTCTTAACTTAAGATTTTTTGATATCGAGACATGTCAGCTCCTGACAGCACCCCCTATATTACTCCAAGTAGAAGATGAGCATCGAAGAATCTCCAGTGGGAGATGATTAAATTGGTGGTAAGCCATTCTCTTGGCGAGAAAAACCACTTGCTTCAACTGTAGACAGACTTCTGTCCAAAAAGGACAAAACTTGGAAGCAGGTAAGTCGACAGCCTAGCTCTGCCAAGACAGGGTAGGTAAGTCCTTCATAATTCCTGCTCTACAACCAGTGTCTGTCAGAGATATGGGGCCAAATGGCTGAAGATTGATGCTGTAATGTATGGAGAGAAAATGGGAACATTTGTTTTTAAAGCAGCATTGTAAACATTTAAGTAATGAATTACTCTGCAATATTATTACAGTGACATCACTCTTAAATGGAAGTATTTCAGATCTGTGATAGTTTTAAGAATCTGTGATAATAGTTGTAATCTGTGGTAAATTGAAGCAGTCTTATATGTTTAGAGTCTCTTCTCTTTCTCTCTCATTGTCTCACACACACAAACACTACTCTGGTTTTATAAAACATTGACTAATATGATAATATATTGCTTATTTCATTTAGTAATATATACAGAAGTTTCCTCATGTCTTTTTATGAAATGATAGTTGTTATTTTAAGTTCCTGGGTAATATTCTATTAGGTGGATATGCCACAGACTGTTTTTCAGTACAAAAACCAATTATGTTATCATTTGCCAAGGTCAGATCAGGACACATGAAAAGGAATTACTTGGAAGAATTGGCACACATAATCTCGGAGGAAGGGAAGTCCCATTTTAGAGAATCTCGCAGTGAGAGAGCCACAAGTTCATCCAAGTCCATGACAAGGTTGGTCAGAGCCAGACAAGTCAATGATGCAGACCTATGTCCAAGGAAAAAGACAGAACAGTCCATGGTTCTCACTTGTGCACGTCCCAGAATCTCAAGTTTCCTCTCCAAGAGGTCTGGAAATGAATAAGGAGAGGAGAGGAAACATTTCCTATCCATATACAACTATAGGCATGTATGATTTTCTCATGAAAGCATATGCATTTTAATATCTATCTATCTATCTATCTATCTATCTATCTATCTATCTATCTATCTATTTATTTATTTATTTAAATGTCCGATTCACAGCGCCCTCCTGCCTCTCCTCCCAATCCTACCCTCCCACCCTCTGCCCCCATGGGTGCTATTTAATCCAATTTGGAAACTGCTTGTTTCAAGTATTGTGTGTGTGGAGAGTCACCATTCATCGTCCACTGGGTTTAAGTTTTGCACTCACACGTTTCTTTCAACTTGTCTCATCTATTATTATTTCCCCTTTCTTCCATTGCTTTACCTGTTTCGGCTTGATTAAGGGTATTTTAATATTCTATTACCTCTGTTTTATGGATTCATTATGTTTTTATTTTTTTTTATTTTTATTTTATTTTTTTTTATGTTTTTATTTTTAAAGATAAACTTTCTGCTTTTTTCTTGAGTTTCCAGCACGTACCATCCTTAAGCCAATTCAGCTATGTATATGGATGTCACAGATACTTCCATTCTTGCATTCTTGTTACTTATTCAATTTCCATACATTTTATTTCTCCATTATTGACACTGCACTGAATCAATATTTTTGTTTTTAAAACTCCATAATCATTTAAGAAAAAAACAATCCATCCTGTCAGACAATGTATTATGAATTCTAGCATTCTTTTTCAATGTCAGACAATTTCTTGTGTTCATAGGAAGAAGCCCAGTGAAGTGACTGCTTTTGTCTCTGAAGAAGGAGCTCATGGGTTCTTTCATTTTGACATAAAATTGTTTGACATTCTCAGGTCTCCTATAAGTTGTGTGAGGAATGAGTACCCTAACGAAACTGTAACATTCATACTCCAAGTCCCCAGGTGAATAACCAAGGCATAGGATTCAGTTTTTGAAACAGAAAATTGTGTGTGTGTGTGTGTGTGTGTGTGTGTGTGTGTGTGTAGTGTTTGTTTGGGTGCCTATGCTCAAGTACAGGAATACTAGAGGTCCATGTGAGACATCTTCTTGTATTGATCACTACCTTACTTTTTGATTCAAGGTCCCTTTCTCCAAATTCAGAGATCACCCATTATATCCAGTGAGCTCTCGGAATCCACCTGTCTCCTCACCCTGCCAGTTCTAGGGTTATAAAACCACCTCAGTGTCCACCCACCAATTTACATGGATGTTGGGAAATCTGGACTTGAGTTCTCAAGCTTGAGCCACAGACACTTACCAACTGAGACATCTCCTCAACAGTCTAAGGAACTGGAATAAAATGTTATGGGCCAGTTGGACTTCTACAGTTTGGAAACAGCTTATAGACCTAAAATTTAACTACTCTGAAACATTTACAGCCGATAACTTTTCATTTTGGCTACTATTACTATAATTTTCATGGTAGATTAATGTTGCAAAGTAATATTTAAATATCTTAGATTTATATAGTGCTTTTCCGTGGAATCTTTGAACTATCAATGGTATGTGTCATCCCAACAAAGAACATAATCTGAAAAGATTCATGTATTTCAAATCCCACACAAAGAGGTTTATTGCTAAAATAATAGTAATAACTCTGTATGTATTTATTACATTTTTTGAGGAAAGGTCGTATTTTCATTCTGGCAGCTGGAGCTTGGATATAAATGGCCAGCAATTATATAATTTTCAGCATGACCTTTACATGCTAGAAACATTAATATTTAAATTATAAACAGAACAATTACACAAAATGTTTGTATTGATATTGGGACACTGTTTATAAATTCATAAAGTTCTGGAAAACATTCTCATTTAGCTCTATTTTCTTTCTAAAGAATGATTTTCTTGGTGACAGAACTAAATCTTAAACCTTATTTGGTGCTTAAGTTAATCTTTGGCTTTGTTGTTGTTTGCATGCATGCTTGAGCATTTTTGTTGTTTTGGGGATCTCTCTCTCTCTCTCTCTCCCCCTCCCTGTGTGTGTGCGCGTCTGTGTGTGTGTGTGTGTGTGTGTGTGTGTGTGTGTGTGTGTGTGTGT
>CAJQZJ010032618.1:413996-425220 GCA_907164525.1 Lophiomys imhausi | reverse complement strand
TCAAGAGGGTGTTATAGATCTAAGAAGATACTCTTAAAAGTGTGTTGCAAGTTAGTATGAATGTTGAGTCAGATATAGACCTTTAAACTCATGGAGATGGTTAGATAGTAGAATGTTAAAGTCAGGGGCCAAATATGTATAAACTGGACATTGGGAAGGTATACTGGGCCATTTAACTCTCATAAATGTGGCATACTTATATCTGTTGTTTTGTATAATACTTTCTGTTATAAGAGAAGGAACCCTCCGTTGGACTGAAAGGGGAAACTTCTGGGGGGAAGAGGATGGAAGGGCGGGATAGGAAGGGGGAATAGGGAGGGGTATGTGACTGAGATGTAACTTGAAGAAAAAAAATAATAATAAAGTATTTAAAAAAATAACTCTTGTCTCCCTACATAGATACAGTAATTATTTTGGATGGGTTCTGTCTAATCACTGAGCTGAAGCATGAATGGTCTAAATTTAGATTTTCAGTCTCATGTGTAATTATTAACTGTTACTACTAAACCAGTCACTTAAAATAGTTGATTTTCCATTACAACTTAAGAGAAAAAAGAAGTATGTTTTTGTTTACTGTTTCATTCTTATTATATTTAATTATTGAGATGCTTTTGTTAAATCAGATGTCAGGATGAGAAGGAAAATGCTCTGGAGAGCAAGCTAACTTTCCAATATGTTTCTGAGACAAAAGTGACATATTTCAGAAGTACAGACAGATATCCTGAACATAACATAACCTGTTGTTGATTTCCTCTTGCTTTTTGTAAGTCTTTGTGAAGAACTTATTTCAAAGTTACGGTTATATAGAAATGCCTAAAACTCCAAAATACCACCTTTCATGTTTCCTGACATTATATCTAGTCTGAATTCAGTTGCTGCACACAGGCAGAGGAAATTGCAGATGATCTTGTCTTCTGGGGCTTTAGTTTGCATGATGTCTATTTTGTGATATATGATATAAGATGATAAGGATAATATTCAGTACATTGTCACTTTTTTACAGATTCTGTGGAAGGTCCAGACTTAATTACATGCACTGTTTCTATTCATAATTGATAATCAGTAGAATCATGGTTACTATGGCAATAGAAAAGATATGAATGATATTAAGCAAATATTCTGAATGAAATAGTATCAAGAATAGAAATTTTAGAAGAAAACATGGATAAGCCATAGCCATATAATTGATCATTTTTTAAACTTTGAAGAATATAAAGATTAGATTTTAATTTCAAGGGTATGGATCATTTAAAAAATTAGTTGTAGATTTGAAAGCAAGGACTCTAATAGGTAAACTTATAGGTAAATTTTCTAACTGTTATGACAGGAAGCAAAAATTAACACAAATATATATGCTAAATGTAGGGGTTTTTAAATAGCATTTAAGTAAAAAAAATCCAATTCAGATATATTTACAAAGTATGAGGAAGTGGAAAGAGAATATCATGTTAAATAAAGCATAACCATGAAAGAAATTAAAAACATTATCAAAGAAATACCCAAATTAACAGGGTTTCATTTTTCTGGAAAATAGGTATTTTCCATATCCTACCATCAACTTTCCCTTATCAAATGAACTACAGCATCATTTGAAAAGCTGTAAAAATTCTAATACCCATCCTTCATAAACCTCAGCTAAACTAATAAAACTTTAACAATACTTATCAATCAATAATCCTTTATAAAATATTTGGGTTATAAATTAAGAACCATACTAACCATGTAAAACCTTCACTACGAATTAACAACTCATTTAGTTTCAAGGGTATCAGTTCATATAACTTATCATATAAAGAGTAAAATAAGAATATGATAACCCTATGTTAGTTACGTTTGGTAGATCATGGCCAGACCTATACTCACCTTAAGAAACTGAAAAACACAATGAATGAAGAAGTAGAATTTGGAAATACCACATCAAGACAGAAAGGATTCTTATCAAGTTTAAGGAATGGATGTTTGTATGATGGTATATCTTTCTCTCCTTGTCCATCAGATTACACCCTCACCGTAGAATCCATTCTTTGTGGACAAGGTCAAGGCGCTGACTCCTCCCTCTGGTCACCTAGAAGACTTGAGCTGAGCCCTACCTGCCCACACACTGCATGTTTGTGCATTTCATACACTGCTTATTTCCTTCAGCAACAAGAAACTAAAGAGAAAACAACCTCATTCTTCTCTCTGGCATCACTTGACAACAGTAGGACATAAACTAATCCTCCTCACTTACTGGTAAAATAATTAAGATGCTAAGACCTATGTCCAATACCTCAGAATGTTAAGGAGTCTTTCTTCCTCTTTCACTAACCTCCAGGAAAACGTTAACTCATTAGATTCATTCTACTAAAACAAGATCAAGTTCTGAATGTTCCATTCAAGGAAATTAAAAAGAATGATAATAATTGACAAGAAAGGAATAAAAATTATTAGTATATTTAGATAAAATGGCAGAGAACAAGGTACAAGGACAAATTGTTCAGAACTATTGTAGAGTGCACAACATTGACTATATCAAATATATAAAACCTAGTAATTTTTGTGCATACTTTAAGTAAAAAATTTGGAAGATGTAAGAGAAAAAAGTTAATAAAA
Organism: Lophiomys imhausi; assembly: GCA_907164525.1. Classification (NCBI taxonomy): domain Eukaryota; kingdom Metazoa; phylum Chordata; class Mammalia; order Rodentia; family Muridae; genus Lophiomys; species Lophiomys imhausi. Next base: position 422,628 of record CAJQZJ010032618.1, on the reverse strand, counting down.
TCTGTAAATTTCATGAGGAGAAACCACAATTTAAAATACAGTCATACCTAGATATCAAAGGGAAACTGATCCCAGACTCTTTAAGTCTGTGGCTGCTCCTGTGTAGTGGTGCAGTAAACACGTGCAACACGTGTGTATCTGATGAGCTTTAGGTCATAGCTAGACTACTTACAGCATTGAGAACAATGTAACAATTATGTACATAGTTGTTCTAATGCCCTGCCTAGGGAATAATGACAAAGAAATGTAAAAAAAAATTAATTAAATTACTTTGGGTGCCATTTGTAGAGAAATAATTAATTAAATTGTTTACCAATATTTATATTACATTTAATTGGCTCGGCGGCTGTTAATCTTTAACCAGACATTATAAATAAGCACACAGAGACCGCATGGATTTTTAACAAGCCTTGGTCTGGGTTGTGCAATCCTAGCCCATCTAAGCTAGCTCTTAATTCTATTACCCAAATATGACCCCATATATGCATACGTACCCTTAGACTGCCATTCTCCACGATATGCAGATGGTCCTGGCCATGTGGAATGAGGTTCTTTTTCCTAACACATGGTGTGCATCCTATTTCCAACCTCGTCTAAAAAGAAAACAATAAACAAACAAACAAACAAAAATCTTTCAGGGAAGCTGCAGTGTTTCACGGTGTGTTCCACATTATATACCCTCTGCCCAAACAGCTTTACTTGCAAATGTTCATTGCAGTGGGTAATTGGTCTGGCATGAGACCTCTGGCTTCTTTTACACTATCAATACTGTAACCTCAGCTGGACTCCTCTCAGTTATCCTGTTGTTGCCCTGTGTCATGGAGATCCTGCTGCTTTGGATCTGTAGAACTGGCCCTTTCATGTGCTCCAGCAGTTCATAGATGGGGTAGATGTTGTGGTGCCCCAACTCAAAGCCCTGGATCAAGACCTGTGTGGTAGTTGAATTGGTCATCCGTTTAGCTCTCTCACGCTCATACCCTTAGGACCTGCTCTCCCAGTCACACCTCACAAGGGCCAACTCCACTACACTGCACAGGTGAGGGGTGGGGCAGATTTCTCTAGTGCTACAGCCTATAAGGGTTGGAGTCAGCTCTCCCACCCTGCCCAGGTGGAGGAGTGGGACCAGATCTTCCACACCTACACCCTTGGGCCAGGCTCTCCATGCAACCCAGGTGAAGAGCAACACAAATATCCTTTGGGGCAGGCTAACCTGTATTGTCCAGGTGAACTCGAGGATTCACTCTCCTGAGTGAGTGCTGCAGTTGCTGAAGGATGGGGCCAGTTCTCCCACATGCTGTCAGTACTGGTATTTTTTACTTTATTAATAAACCAGGGGAGGTTGTACAAGTTTGCACTGCCACCAGCAGTGGAGGAGAGTTCCCCTTCTCCACAAATTTGCCAGCATGTGCTATCATTTGAGTTTTTGATCTTAGCCATTCTGACAGGAGTGATATGGAATCTTGGAGTCATCTTGAGGTGCATTTCTCTGATGATTAAGGATGTTGAGCATTTCTTCAATGTCTCTCAGTCATTAGAGATTCCTCTTTTGTACAACCTCTGTGGAAATCAGTCTGGCAATATCTTAGAAAACTTGGAATACCTCTCTACCTGAAGATCCAGCCATAGCACTCCTGGGTATACATCCAAACTATTCCTCACCAAACCACAAAGGCATCTCCTCATCTATGTTCATATCAGCCATATTTGTGACAGCTTGAAACTGGAAACAAGCCATATGTCCCTCAACCAAGGGATGGATAAAAAAAAAAAAAAACTGCGGTACATCTACACAATGGAATACTACTCAGCCATCAGAAGCAACGAAATCATGCAATTTGCTGCCAAATGGATGGAAATAGAAAAGCTCATCTTGAGAGAGCTAACCTAGAGCCAGAAAGATACACATGATATCTATTCACTTATAAGTGGATTTTAGCCATATAGTTCAGGATAACTATCCTACAACCAACAGACTGAAAGGAACAGGAACATAGACTTTGTTACCTGTTAGTGGGACACTTTGCCCTAGAGGAGCTGCCATGTAGGCCTCCAGTGCAAGAGGAAGCCCTCAGCCCTCATATAACTGATGAACTGAAGGGAGTTGATATGTAGGGCACCCCACACCGGAGGAGTAGGATAGGTGGGAGAATGGAGAGAAGGTGGGAGGGAGGGAGGGTGGGTCCAGGAAGGTTGGAGGGAGGGGATTGTGATAGAGATGTAAATTGAGGTAATAAATAAACATAAAAAAATCCATGAATTTTAACCAAAAAATAAATAAGTAAACCTAGGAAATTCGACAAAAGACGACTTTCATGAGAGATTATGATGAAAAAAGGCATTAAACTAAGAGATGTACAATGAGTCACTGACACATAGCCAGTAGACACCAATGGGAAAAAAAAACAACTGTTGAAATAGAATTTACCCAGATTAAGAAGACTATGCAGTATTGAAAAACAACAATACTACTAAAATAATTTTCTCTTCATTAGAATGGACACAGCAGTAACCGTTTATAGTTAAATCCTTGACAAATAAGACACTCTGCCTCTCATCTAACTTTGCCTGCTAGGATCTTTTCCAGTGTGGTGTGACATTTCACTTGCTGTAGCTTATTGTCATTAATCAGCTGATGAGCGTTTGGATTCAGTGTTTTGGTCCACCTTTTTAAAGCACCAGGAAGGATTTAAGGTCAGGGTCCATGTTGGATGAGCCTTGAGCCACGTGGCAATCTAAGGATGAGCCTCAAAAGAATTCACCACAGTAGTTTGTAAACTGTGTGCACAGTTCTATTCCCAGCAGTTGTATGTGGGTGTTGCACCCCCTGCACACCTTTACTAGCACTTGGGATTGCTGGTCTTTAATTGAGACACAGTGGTGAGTAGTCAGTGGTGTTGTGCTATGGTTTTAATTTTAATTTGACTAATGGTTTTTTTTTTTTTTTGGTCTTTCGAGACAGGGTTTCTCTGTGTAACAGCCCTGGCTGTCCTGGACTTGCTTTGTAGACCAGGCTGGCCTCGAACTCACAGAGATCCGCCTGCCTCTGCCTCCCAAGTGCTGGGATTAAAGGCGTGCGCCACCACGCCCGGCTTTGACTAATGGTTTTAAGTGCCATTTCTTTTGGTAATTTTCAGTCCCCACATTTCTGATAAAAATCTTTTCAAATATTTTGCTTGTTTTTATTAGATTACCCATCTTTTATTATTGAGTTTTAAATTTTTTATTGCAGGATTCAAAGTCTTTTTTTCCAGTGTTTATTAGATCATCTGTCTTTTTATTATTGAGTTAAAATTTTTTTATAGCAGGAAAAGAAGACCTTTATCAGATCCACACTTTGCAGATATTTTCCCTCAGCCCACAACTTGTTTTAAATTTTTTTGTTTTGCTGAATTGCTGAATCTATCTGTTTTGTCTTTCCTTTTTCCTTTTATCTTTTCTCTCTCTATTTCTCTCTCTTTTCACAGCTGTCTCTGGGTAAGCTGGCCTCCAACTTCTGGATTTTCTGTCTCAACTTTCTGGTTGATAAGATTATACTAGTTTGTCTCTGTGAGTTTGTCATTAAAAGATTAAGAGTTAAATCATTTTAATTATGTATCAATATACAAAGATCAATGCCTATGTAGCCAAATACAATCTTAATATTATGTCCATATACAAGGGTCAATACCATTGTGGCCAACTATAATCTTAATTTTGTATTAATATACAAAGATTAATACCGATGTAATCCAATACAATCTTATTTTTGCATAATAAACAATGGTCAATACCACTTTAGCCAAATAAACTACTAATTTTGTATCAATATACAAAGGTATAAGGGCATATTCAGTAATCTGCCCCTTCTTCTTGGACAGTAGAATGTTAAAGTCAGGGGCCAAATATGTATAAACTGGACATTGGGAAGGTATACTGGGCCATTTAACTCTCATAAATGTGGCATATTTATATCTGTTGTTTTGTATAATACTTACTGTTATAAGAGAAGGAACCATCTGTTGGACTGAAAGGGGAAACTTCTGGGGGGAAGAGGGTGGAAGGGCGGGTTAGGAAGGGGGAATAGGGAGGGGTTTGTGACTGAGATGTAACTTGAAGAAAAAAAAATAAAGTATTTAAAAAAAATAAAAAAAAGTTAAATCACTTTGATGAACGTTAGTTAGTTATATTTGTCTTTTATAATTTATCCTGTAATGACTACACTTTAGAAAAGTCTTCCACTGACAATAAACATGGCGATTGTTTCTGAACTCCCACCAGTTCTTCAGAAACCAGTTTCCCTCCACCCTGCCTTTATTACTGGAACTTTGTGCTAAGTTTTAAAATCAAGTATTTTAAGTAACAAAATGATCTTCAAAGTTTTTACATAAATGACAGAAAATGCACACAAACATCCCAAATAACACAAACATTATCTGTCATTTTTTTAGCAAAAACAATTGATTTATGGAAGCAACACTGAAACATCATTTTTAATGCCTTCAAACATATGTAAACACCTAAAACAATGTGTTTGCCAAAGTACAAAGAACACAGTGATGAGTAGGTATATAAGTAGAATCTCCTTGAGAAAAAGTGGTAACTGAATTCATATGCTTCTACCAGATTGTGCCAGGACTCTACACTTTCTTAAAAGAACTAATCAGACTTGTAGTTAAAGTTTAAGTGTGTTTGGATGGACCATACTAGACTGATTGTTAGCTTTCCTGATTGGATCGAAAGGTGTCTAGGAAATCCACAACTCCAAAGCTGGGGAACCACATAGCTCTGGGGCAGGACAATGTACCAAGGGAAGGTATCCTAGGACTCTGGAGCCCATGGAGGGATGAACCCAGGAGAGGACGGAAGAATCCAAGAGTGGTTGCTTCTACTCCCAGGAGAAGACAACAGACAACTGAGGAAACACACCCTTTATATAGGATTTTTGAGGGGGCAGAACTTTCTAAGAGATTTTTAAGAGTGAGGATTGGTAGGATTTCAAGTTCTGAGCTTGGGGAAGTTTAGGGATTGTTGGACTTTCCTGTTCATGGATCGGTAGGTTTCCTAATCTGGGATTGGTGGATTTTCCTGGTCAGGGATTGATGTGTTTCTTGCTCAGGGATTGGTGGCTTTTTGTTCAGAAATTTCACCTAAAATTAGCATAATCTCAGAAGGGTCCCACCGAGGGGCTGGAGATGGCCTTTGTGACAGAGGCTGAAGCTGTCATTGTGATAGAAAGGTGTGAGGGAGGTGTAGAAAAATAATGGCTAATTAAATTATTTAACCAGTATTTATATTATCTTTAATTGGTCGGCGGTGTTAATCCTTAACCCGCCATTATAAATGAATACACACAGAAACCAGATGGATTTTAACAAGCTTAGGCCTGAATTGTGCAATCCTAGCCCATCTAAGCTAGCTCATAATTCTATTACCCAAATATGAACCCATATATACATACGTCCTTTTGGACTATTATTCTCCACACTACGGCCATGTTCCAGGCCACATGGAAGGATCTCCTTTAATCTACACCATGGCGTGTCCTCCTTGTTTGTTCCTCGCTTCTCCCCAGCAAGCTTCTTACCAAGATGCTGTCTCTCTCTCAAAAGCCCACACACCTTAGTCCCACCTATCTCTGTCTTTGTAACAGACAGCAAGCAGAACCAAACAACATTTACAATGATTAACACCACCCTATTTGGGAGGAGCCTCCTAACTCATGCCTTAGGGGTTTACACAGACTTGAACTCTAAGATAAACAAAACAGTTCTCCTTAACTAAACTACGAACTTATGCTAAGGGCGTCAGATTCCTAGTCCTGGTCCCTGGCTGGCAGTGCCTGACCATGTAAAGCTCCCTGTTCTTGGGAATTACTAGTTTATACATTGTTGCCACAGAGATGGGGAGGAACCCATAGACCAGCTCTAGTTGGGCACACCTCCCTGTCTCCCTCACCCCCACTGACTTCTCTTTCAGCAGCAGCTGTAACTGAAGCCTCAGGTGCTGCTGTGTTCTCTGTGGCTCCAGCTTCCCAGTTTCTTTAGGCATCTGATCTCAGGTCCCAGAGATGTGGAGATTTACTATCAGCAACTCTAGAGTGTTGAGATGCCACTGTCCTGAGGTGTAGAGGGGCCAGAAGCTCAGCCTGAAGATTGGAACACCCATTTCAGTGACCACATGGAATGGCACAGAGGGGAGCTGCAGAACTGGAGAGGGGAGCACCCATGGAAAGATGTAGGGGCAGCCACAACTGGCTGCTGGAGCTCCTCGGGTGGGGGCCAGGGCACTTTCCTGTAAAGTATACAAAGGGCACGAAGTATACAAAGTTAATAAAGGAAGTCTATGTCTGCCACTTGAATCTTGTGACTAGCCAACAATGATAATACCTAAAATCCATTGCAAACTATAGTGGTTGGAACTGGGAACCACCACATATGGAAACACATCTATGAAATGGGAGAATAAGCAAAATGGTGTTACAAATACACACAGTCTAACAAATAAAAGTTGCCACACACCCCCATGAGCATTAATAATCATGTTTTGAGAAGAAAATGTATATAAATATCCCATAGTAATACAATAAGCAAAAAGATGTCTTTTTAAAATTTATTTGAAATTCCTTTTGAGAAGGAAAATTCTGTCCCTGATTTACCTTCCAAAATAACTTATCAAAACCTGACTTCTTGACTGTGTCATCTTTACCAGGATCATCTGAGTTATAGGTGGAAAAACCCATTTTACACGCATTTACTTTATAGTTCAATCAGCAATTTATTACTGGTCTTTTACTCTACTCTGGGAAGGGTCTATATGAGATAACAAAGGTGCTGCCTCCTGCTGCCTCCTGCTGATAGCAGTATTGGATGCCCTGGCCAGAGCAGTGTTGGAGATCTCGCTCTGGTGGTGGGGATAAGGGAAGCTGGGGGGCTGACTAGTTCAGCTACCACCCAGGCCCAGTCCAGGGCTCTGAGTTGGTCCAATCCAAAATCTGCACCATCCACAAGTGACTGGGAACCAGAGGGAAATACTTCGGTGCATACTGTGACATACTATAGGTTTCCCAATGAGATATTTTACTATGCTTTGTTTTATTCATGTATGTGTTTGTGTGTGTGTATTATTTTGGGAGAAGGTTGCAAAAAAAAAGGGTAGATATGAGAGGATGGGGAGATGAGCAGGACTGGGGTGCACGATGTGAAACTCAGAAAATCAATATGAAGCGCTTTTTTAAAAAGTTAATACAGATACACACACACACACACACAAAATCATTAAGCAAACATGGTTGGGGAAATTTTTCCAGTGCAGTTGACAGAAGACAGTGGTGATATGCTTGGAATACCTGTTTCACTGAATGATTATATCAGGGATGAGATATCATAAAGTGGCATTAGTTCTTTTTACAAAAGTGCCTTGTAGACATCTGTGTGATCTGATGGCAACAGGAGTTGTCCTCCTCTCACTGTGTATGTACAGTGTTGGGGAGAAAAACTATTTTGTGTGCCTTTTGGTTTGCTTCTTGTTTTCAGTGAGACTGTGGTGTTTTTAACATGTGAAGTAATTCAGATCATTGTCTGAATGTCACCCACTGCTTTCTGGTGTCATTGCTAGCACTTCCTGCTTAAAACCTCAGTCTGGGGTAATTAAGGACTGAAAAGGTAATCAGGATTCAAGTGTGTTGAAGCTTACAATTGGGATTTGGGCTTAAAAGCCTCAGTCACTTAGAAAGAAAACCCCTCTGCATCAGTTAAAATGGTCCAAAAGTCTAATCACCAACTTGAGAGAGTAGATATGGCTGCCAGTCAGTGAGGCAGTGGCAGAGGGAAACCAGGAAGACCCCTCTCATCTCTAAGTAAATAAGGCTACTTTCATTGTGCATGTTAATGGGGCCTGGAACCTACCCAAATGTGATTGAAATCAAAGTATAATTTACACATCCCAGATACATTACATTCAACTTTATCCCTAAACACCAATATCCTGTTTATGCAGAGTTTAATCATTTCTTTCATTGGCCACAGTGAACAGGCTACGCTGTCTTCTCGTTATTATAAACTAAAATTAAAGTGACTAGGTAGTATTTTAAAGAGGGAAATAAGATGTAATGAGACATCTCCTTCAAATTCAATGTTTTGGCAAAAAAAGTATGGCATATTTTTATTTACCTCATATCACTTATGAGGTAACTGGAAATATACAGCATTTCTATTGAAATTAAACTTATTGATAAGTTAATGATTAGTGACCAGGACCAATAAGTCTTGGGCATTTTTTCAGTTGTTATAAATGTCCCTTGGGCATTTTCTAAAGACAGACTAAATAAAATCAATTAATTCATCAGTAACGTGGTAAAAACTGGTTCATTAAAAAAAAAAACAAACAGATTCATTTAAATTTCATGTGCTTTCCCTGTCTGCAAAGTGGGTGTATGCGAATAGGATTTGGAAAAGCCTTGCTAAATCAGAAACTGAACGCAGTGAGTTACACTTACTTAGTGCAGTTGTTCTTAGGAGCTCGTAAGGGTTTCCTGGTATTTACCTCTTTATTCCCACATGAGCTGTAACAGAGCATTCTCATTTTCCACATGAAAGCCACAGGGTACCCTTTCCCGGCACAGAGTCAACAGACTGAGCACCGAAAGACTGTGTGG
>CAJQZJ010032618.1:350759-413986 GCA_907164525.1 Lophiomys imhausi | reverse complement strand
CTGACACCGAAAGACTGTGTGGTGCAGCTGCCCAGCCAACAGACTGAGCACCTAAAGACTGTGTGGTGCAGCTGTCCAGCCAACAGACTGACACCGAAAGACTGTGTCGTTCAGCTGCCCAGCCACCATCCCCTATTTTGCTTTGCCCACTGGATTTGAATTTGCGCTGCACTGCTGAACATCCTAAAATAATTTAACCACATCCCAAACACAGCATGAAGAAAGTCTGTTCTATTTCTCGCCTCTTCAGATTGGAGATCCCGAGCCATTTCTTCTAAAGTAAATGCCATTTGATTTGCATTAGAATATTCACGACAATGGCTTGTGTTAATATGTCCGCAATAATAGGTCATTATTTTCGTTTCCAAACAGCACTGCAAATGCCTAAGAATGTTTTTTCAGTATTCATTCTTTACTTGAGTTTTTAAATACTTCCAACTCTGAAATCTTATTGCAAAATGTCATTTGCACCCAGTTTTATGATCATGTGAATTGTAATACAATCGTGGTGTAAAAAGAAGAAAAGAGGAGACTTATTGGAACACTTCTTCCTTGCACAGTCTTGGCCTGGGTCAAGGAAAACATCATGGGTTCATTCACCCATTCATTCAGCTACTTAACAAGTGTTTATTGAAAGTCTGCAATATATCAGGGTGGATGTTTAAAGGTTTGAGGTTTAAAATGAGATGAATGAGGGAGAGGCATGGTCCTTATCTTGAAAAAGCCCAGGGCTGCTGTGGAGGAGATAAGTAGTTAAGTGCTGACTGCAGGAATAGTGAATTAGCAGGACAGTACATGCCGAGATGCCATTCAAATTTTTCTAATAAAAGCCAATTATATTCAAGTCACAGGGAAGGGAGTTACTATGTGAGGCTTTTGTGATTTCTTTATTTATTTGTAATTTTTTTAAATTTTGTTTTCTTTGTTTTTTTTGTTTTTTGTTTTTTGTTTTTTGTTTTTTTGTTTTTTTTTTTGACACAGGTTTCCTTTCTGTAGCTCTGGGTGTCTTGGAACTCACTCTGTAGACCAGGCTGGCCTCAAACTCAGAGATCTGCTTCTCTGCCTCCTGAGTGTGTGGATTAAAGGCATGTGCCTCCACTGCCCGGCTTGTGTGTGTTTTATTTAAAACTAAGATAGTACAACCAGAGTTCATTACACGTTTGTTTTGATGGCCTGCTGTAGTATAAATTGAAGCACCCCAAAATAGAAACTGTTTTTTAAACTATAATTTTTAAGGAATCAGAACCTTTATATAGCACATGTAGAGAGTTTCAAATGGAATATACTTCTCAGTAAATAATATATTTAATAATTTGTTTATATGTGTATTGAAGTGGATCAAGGAAAGTTTCTAAAATGAAAAGGTTGCTAATTAGACTCTGATAGAGAAATATTCAACAATAATGTATTCTAGAACTGAAGAGATAGTTCAGTGACTAAGAGCAATCTCTTCTCTTCCAGAGGTCCTGAGTTCAATTCCCAGCACTGACATGTGGCCTACAACCGCCAGTAGCTACAGTTCCAGGGGATCCATTTCTGTCTTTTGGCCTCCATAGGCAGCAGCCACATGTACATAGACATGAATGCAAGCAAGATGCCCTTATGCATAAAATCAATGTAAATAAATCTCAGATTTAAAAATGGGAATGTATTCTATGGAGCTACTCATGGTTTTTTGGGTCTCTTCAAATCCAAAATTATAGGGACCAAAAAGATGGCTTGGTGGATTAAAGTACTGACTGCACAAGTATTAGGGCCCAAGTTCATATCTCTGGCAGTCACATAGAAGATGGATAGATCCATGAACATTCATGGCCTAAGTGTTGGAGGGCAGAGGCAGGCAGACTCCCAGTCTAACTCATCAAGTAGTCTGGCTTAGCTATTGATCTCCAGGTTCACCAAGACACCCCATTTCAAAGAATATGATGGAGAGCTACGAAAGAAGACACCTAACAAAGATCCCCATCTTCCACACATCTACACATGTACACACACACACACACACACACACACACACACACACACACACACACAAGCCATCATGGCATACAAATTGATAAACATTTTGCATAATTTTCTAAAATATTAATGTAGAACATAATTATAAATCTTTGGCATGAGATTCTTACCTTGTATTTTTTTTAAAAATAAGCAAAACAAGCTTATTAGAATTCCTGTGCTTCTTGATGTGTTTTATATATTTCAACTGGAGGTTAAATTGTTTTAAGTTCATGTATTTTATTTTACATGTGTACGTATTTTGCCTGCACACATGTCTGCAGAGGTGTGGTGCTATGGAGGTCACAAGAGGGAGTTAGGACCCTGGAAATGGAATAATGGATGGTTATGAGTCACCATGTGAGTTCTGGCCACCAAACACACTCCTCTGCACAAGCAACAAGTGTTTTTAACAGCCAAACACCTTTCCAGACTCCTCAGTTGCATGTTAAAAAAACATGGTGAGCAGGGCATTGAGGTGGTTAAGTCAGAAAACGTGCTTTACACCAAGACTGACATCTTGGGTTCAATCCCTGGGACAACCCCAGCAAGTTGTCCTCTGACCTCCACGTGGGCACTGTGGCCTGTGCATATATACAAACTAAAATTATAACCAAAAAAGATTTTAAAATATGATAAGTGTTGTTAAATTCCTTCATTAATGGCTTTGGATTTCTATTTTAGTATATGCTTCCTTGGAATAAGTAAATCATTTAAAATAGTTGCCATTGTATCACACACAATATTTTGAGCACTTCATTTTCTTTTAAATTGGAACCTGCATAAAGAACAGTATTTCTTCCCCAATCCCTTCATTACTTAGGAAGACTTTGGACAAATGCATAAATCTACTATTTCAACACATCGATGCTGTTCTAACCTACATTCCACAATTTCTTTCTTAAGTTAGCAGTTGTGATTTCTGGCATCACAGCAGTTTTTGTTGCTGCTGTTGCTTTTTTTGATATCGGCAGGAATAAGTTCAAAAGAATGCAATGGAGCTTTCATTAGATGATTGTGATACTCATGGACTCTGGGAAGGCAGCCAGATGAATCAGTTGGTGAAGCAATCAGAGCCAAACTTGTGCCACAGAACTAACTTCTCACATGCTGAAGCTCAGGCCTGTGGCATCTGACTACACAGACCTGGTTTTCCACACCTTTCTAGGCTTGGATTTCTCTTCTTCCTCTGACCTGAATTGCTGCCTTTATTCTATTGCTTTCAGTATGATCTGTTAGAGCATTCAGAGGTGTCATATCAGCAGACTGTCATACTTCCGCATCTGTGCATATCTGGCTCATGAGCTGGTCCTGCATAAGAGCCTGCGTGGCAAGCCAGGTCATAAACATGGTAAGATACTTCCATCCCACTACAAGACACTTGGCCGGGAGATGTTCTTTGTTTTAATCAAAACCGGGTAGCCAATTCACGGTGTGCATTATGGGCTTTCTCCTCATCATTAGGACACAAGCCAAGATACAAAGAATGTGGACTCCATGTAAGAATGTCAGGTCCTCTGATCCAATGCTTCCTTGTTAATATACTGTCTATTGTCTCCAGTTCCCATGATTAGGGGTTGGGCAAGACAAGAGACGACACAAATTGTCTCACACAGACATTGTTTGTATTAGCTAATAAAATCTGCTAAGCCTGTGAAATCCCTATCAAAACCCAGGCAATTAATTTTATCTCCATTTCTAATCAAGAGCAGCTAACATGAGTTTTCAAAGCAAAGAAGAATAATTTGGTGAAGTTATTTGGTTCATCATAGTTTTGTGCTATGAACTTGGATGTCTTTGCAAAGTTTAAATAATCATGAGGGATGTGTGCAAAGCAAAGCAAGCAAATTTATCAACACAATAACAAACATTGACTTAAAATGATATAGGACAAAGTAAAAGATATCACAGTTTCTTGCCTTATTCTACATCCTCACAGACCATAAATGTCTCATTCGTTTTTTAATATGCATGTATTTAAAATGCACCAAAACATCAGGACTTTGTAAAAATCAGGGAAGGATTGCAATGTCATCAAGATTTCAGATATCTGAAAAGCTCTGAGAGTAATTTAATTTAATCTCATTTTATAAAAGAAGAAACTGGGAACATAAGAACAAATATTTTGTTTTAGAAGCTAAAACCAAAGAGTTTTCATTCCCAGGACCTTAATGATAACACACTGTGATTACAGCAGAGTATAGATTTCTTAGAGGGAATCTAAACTGTGTTAAAGATAGCACATAATTTTCACTGAATCACTGATGAATTTAACCATATCTATAAATTTGTATAATTTTATACATAAATAATTTAATAACGTATGAGTAATAGAGATTTAATAATATACAGTACTCACAAGTTAAAGGAAAAACTGCATAGATATAAGAAATAGATTTTCAAGATATTTAAATGATTCCCACTTTAAAACTTACTAAGAAAGTAAATAAAGTAAATGCAAGTGATAAACTAACACACAGGAATTCCAAAGATGAATGCAACGTGGACTTGAAATGCTCAGTTCTATTCTTGCCAAAGAAACCTTCACACATGTACTTACAATTCTCCTCACAGTATCCTACAGTATCTATCTTAGATATTTATTCTTTAACTCTCTTTTTCTTGTGGTTGACAGAACACTGATTGGCATGTTCTGTGTTCACACAGACATCAATCAGAGTAATGAGACAACAGCAATAATACTTTTTTTCTTGGGAAATACCTTTAAAAGTACATGATATAATGAACAATGATGTGAAGAAAAAAGAACTTAAATTTAAAAACAAAATGTTTCCATAAACATATCAAAACACTGAAATATGGAGAAACAGGAATTTAGTGAAAATGCATTCTCAGGTGATACTTTGAGAAAACAGATGAAATTAAGAGAAAAGTAGGTTATTTACATGGAACACAGAGCATACTGACAACACAGCTACAAATTCATCCAGAGTTCCAAGGAGTTAAGACTGAACCAGGAGGTTTAAAAAAGCCCCCCGAAGATATTTTCCAATTTAGTTTCTGATACTTTTATACAGATATATAATCTGTACTACCTGTCTCAAGACCCAGGAAACATCACGGAAAAGAGGGTGGAAACATGGTCAGAACTGGAGGATGGAGAGTCGTGTGAAACTCTCTCTTGTTGATACGGTATGGCTAAGAGAACCATGAACACACAGCTATGGCTACCTACATCAGACCTGCTAAAAAACTAACAATAAGTTAAGATTATTTTGTGTGCGATTACACAAGGGAATGCAAAGTTTGAGTATAAGAAATAAAACCTTTTTGGAATAATGATTGAAATCTGTCAAGGAGCAGAAAAAGTAATGAAAACTCCATTTTAAAATTTCATGATATAGGTTAATCAAGCACTCCATAGGTCAAGTAAAAAATAGAAAGTGAACTTCAAGCAAAGATATAAATGGAAATGAAAGGAGACACTAATTACAGAAAAATTTCACTGTTCTGAACTCTTTTGGCTATTCACTGTCCCAGGGAGCTGTATTTCTTACTAGCATGGTATCTAACTTTCTTAGAGCCATGGCAGAAAGCAACTGGAGCCAGTTCAGAAGAAACTCAGCAGTAATTAGTCACACGAATAAAAGTCTAAGCAAACCAATTACAGTTTCCAGTTGTTGTCACTGTTATTCTTCAAATCCGCAGGGGGAAAAATGTTCTTCATGTTCCAATTCCTAAACCGTTTCCCTGGAAGCTCAAATAATTCATCTAAAACACATTTTTTTTTTTTTTGGTTACTTAAGCAGAACTTGTGGGTTATAAGTCACTCATTTAACAAAATTGTCAAAAAGAGAGAAAAAAGGAAACGCAAGCACATATGTAGTTCTGAAATTAATCTTAACATTCCTCTACTAAACTCTCACAGCACTGTGCAATGCTATTAGACAATTTCTTGTGTTGTTTTCAATTTTATGCAGAATTAATTTAGTTTCTTTATGTTACTCAATAATGACGCTCCCATAATATTTTCACATTGTCACATTTATTTTTTTCATCACTCAGACAAAAAGTAAGTATTTATCTTTTGACATAGAACATCTCAAAATTTATCTTGTCACCTAGTCAATCAGCCTGACAGCTCCATTCTCATGGCTGGTATTCTCTCTTCCCCTTTCTTCTTTTTGATTGACTCGGCACAATGGCTGACACAATAGCCTCGGACCAAAGGGAATAGCTCTCTTCCAGAATGTTGTTTTGAATTCTATCCACAGTTAACTGTGTCTCACGAACCTTTCCAATATAAACAAAATATTAGGATTACTTTCAAAGCAATAATGTCCCAAGGCAAAACTTAATATAATGCTTAACCTTTCTTTCTTTTTCTTCTTTCTTTCTTTCCTTCCTTCCTTTATTTTGTCCTTCTTTCTTTTTTCCTTCCTTTCAACTCATCAGAAAAAATCTTTAAAATATTTAATGTTTTACAAAATGATCAGGATTATTTTTTTTATTATTGTACCAAGTCAGCCACTACCTTACTCAGTAAACAGATTGTCAAGGTTTTGTTGCCAATAAATAGACAAATAAGTGAACAAAATATACATGAAATAGAGGCCTCATGAGATGAAGACCTGTTTGTGATCAATTATTAAGGAAATAAATGAAGGGTTCACCCTTTTCCCCAGTTTCCCCAGACACTTTGTGGAGGAGTCACCTTGAATTGCTTGATGCACTTCTCAGTTACTTTGTGATAATTAAAGAAAAGTGCTCTGCCACATGGGATACATCGGACTTTAGCCATCACTGAGAAGATCCGTAACAGCTAACTCCTAAACATATATCCGAATAACTCAGAAGATGAAAGATTAGATGTTCAGGAGAATTTTTCTTCATCCTGATCATCATTCAACTACAATAGTTATTGAAATATAAAATGTCAGTGAGTAAGACAATCTGTTCTTGGCTGTTACTGCTCTTTAAAAGGAATTCCTTCCAGTTGGCTCTTCTTAAGAATGTTTCTCCTACAAAATCATTGACAATTTAGACCTAGAAAGCAGTATGGAACTTCTTGGCTTCAAATGACTAACTCTTAGTGTACATTTTTTTCCAGACAGTAAGGCAATGGTTAATAAATGGACTCAACATGTTCTGTGTCCTGCTTTATCCTAGGCATGGTCTCTACCTTCCTGTTCTGGAAATAAGATGCTTGGAGCTCTTTCAGCACTATGTCTATGCTTAGACACAATAAGGGCAAGTTTCTGGATAAAATAACAGAGAAAACTGTAAAATGAACAAAGTGAGTGAAGCATTCCATTTAAATATTGGGAAGACGATAGTATTGCTGAAACAAGCCATTGGTTTATTCTCAGGTTTGTTTAGAAAGATTGGCATGGAAGTTCATGCCAGTACATGAAGTGCTAGAGTCAGCATACTGTTTTGTGAGAGCTATGGCTGAAATCACATTTTTCTAATCAGCAGACCCTTCTTATACTTAGCTTGCATTTGTTTATCTTAACCATTGCTTCTTATTTTCACTCAGTAAAATCAAAACCTTTGTGGAAAAAAAAAACCTTGAGATTAAATCCCATCTTTGAGAGTTATTATTTGTTTGACATTGGTCAAGCTGGCCTTTCCAAGCCTTATGTTTTGTTTATCTGGGTTATGAGTGAACAGAGATATTGTGTGCATGTAGGTGTGTGTACTGTATGTATGTGTGTGATTTAGAATGGCCATCATAAAGTATTCAATAAATTTTAACATTTTATTCCACCATTAAATTTGGAAAACATAATTATTATTTTAATAAGGTGACAATTAATTATAGTAAATACATTGAAATATACCCATTCTTTCATTCAATTGCTGTTTCAAAAGCTCCTCCTTGGCTAGATATTGTGATAGTCTTTAGCAAACAAGGATCAGCAAGAGAATGTCTTACTTTTGAAATCATCGTGTTTATTTAGGTAAATGTATATTTGCATTAACTAACCACTGCTATGTAGTGAGTATGGTTGTACAAAATAATCACAGGGGCAAGGAATGGAATAAAAAACTTTTTTGTTGGTGTTATTCCTTTCGATTATTCTAAGAAAATTATATGGAAGAAGTAACTCTGGTTTTCCCTTTAAAATGTCTAGGGATTAGGAATGGAGATGTGACTCAGTGGTTGAGTACTTGCCTAACTTTCACTGATGAAGCATGACACAGAGTGAGCACACAGGTCTAACACGCACAGGGTCCTGGGGTCTATCCCCCAGAGCCATTAAATAAATTCGAAAGAAATGAAAAATAAATTAAATTAGAGAAAACTGTCAGTTCAAGTAGGAAAAAGACATTTCTAGCCAAACAAATGAGCAGTGTATTCACCAAATTGTGAGTGTGCACCAGAGTGTGCATTGTGTGGGGGACTGTGCCAGGTCCTTTGGATGACCTAATGACTGTGAACTAGGTCATATCTATAACCTGATGACTTTATGTTTTCTGAGGATGAATCCCATTATTGTTATTAGCAAAATGATGCCAAGTACACAATGTATTCATTCTTGATGCCATCATCCATCAACACTACAACTGCTGCCTATTAAGTATTGATGTCTTTGCTTCTAACACTTGATTTGGGAATAATCTCCCTATAGCGTGTCCCCTGCTACTTTATATGCTCTCATTAACTTTCTTCTAAAGAATCCACACCCTATTCTCCTCAAACACACATACAACACATACGCACAAATAAGCATGAATGAAAATCCTCATAATCCCAATCCTCTACTGAATATAGATATTACAATATTTAGTTTCTGGATTTGTTATCATCCTTTATAAATTTGTTGGCCCTATATTAATTTTCATTATTCCAATCAAGCTGTCACTGGCTTGGTGTAATGATTTCAGTCAAACAAAACATTGGAGGTGGTCAAAAGTACAGAACTTGGAAGCTGATTGCCTGGGTTTGTCTTGTGAATTAACCACCATGTAACTTCATGACTTCAGATAATCACTATGTCCTTGGTGTCCTTATCTGCAAAATGGTAATGGAGCCTCTCTCACGGGGATTAAAAGAGCCTGGAATAGGTGAGTTAATACAGGCAAATTATTTAAAAAGTGGATGGATCGTGATCAGCATACAGTTTTAGCTAATATTATTATTCCTTGCTCAAAATATAAATGTCTCGCTTTATATTATAATTTCAAATGATTTTCAAATGAATCGTGATGACTTTTAAATGATGCATGAATACCTACTTGTTCCAAAAGAGGCAAGCAATAGCTAACTGAGCACATGAAGTATGACTGTTCTTGCCTTAATTCCCAACTCTCTGAGGGAATTTGTGGAGGTAGCTTAAAGGGTAGCATATTGGTTCTTTATACATTTATTTCATTGAACATAGATTAGATGTTTTCCAATGAATTATTATAACATTTAATTTATTTTTACTCCATATGTTTTCAGATAGCTTTTCATGATAATAAATATTAAATATATTCACCTAAATAGATTTAATGTTCAAGACAATTTTTCTGTTTTCTGGTGATACATCAGCAAAAAGTAAAAAGTCTATGTTGAATTGAAGCTCACAAGCTTGTTGATGTGTATCTTATTCCTGTCTAATAACTGAAATGTACTTCAGGATGTACATGAATATAAGCTAAGATGTTATACCATTTCCCTGTTGAAAACTGTAGGTAGATTTTTTAGGTCTTCAGCATTATAATATTAATGACAACCTTTCTATTCATGTTCCTATGGGTTTTTAATTTTTAAGGGAGATTCCAAGAATTAGAATTATAGACTTAAAGCATTTTTTATAGACACTGCGAAAATTGCCAGTTTATCTTCTTATTCAGAGTCCTTGAAGTTGGCTAGTCCCTGAATTATCTAAGTGGATACCTGGAAGTTCGAGAAGAGGATAGGCTAAGGGGTTAAGAACAACTAAGATGTATGGAAAAACCTTATGGAAACCTACTAAGTTATAAACTAATTAAAAATACCTTTTAAAGAAGGAGCTTGAATATAGGTATACCTTTTTGGGTATACAATGTCCCTCAGAAGATATGGGTTATTAAATGAAAGTCTCAGAGCCAAGTGTGAGATACTTCTCTATGAGTTTTTGGTGAGAGAATCCCCAGAGTCTCTACAACAACACAGGCTACTGCCGTTGTTTCATTGGCACCAGGATTAGATGGTGAGATTCCATTGTTCAAAGTACAACAGACTTTGGCTACAGAACACAAACCTGGGACTGACTTGAAAACTTTTCCCTGTTGGACACTTTTCATAGTGCTGGAGGTGTTTGTAGGCCATGGGGGAGACACACTATCAGTGTAAAACCTGAATGCTATAATACTGATTTTCCAGGCAAGATGTGTCCACTGTTAAAATAATGGCATGACTGATATGGGTGCAACCAAACACTTTCTGATTTTATGTTAGACTTGATCCACAAGAAAGAGTTCATATCTTTTACTGCAAACCTGGTCAAAGATCAACGTTTGGGAGAACATACAAACTGGTAAGGAACTTGCCACTGTTGTTTTTCTAACAAGATATGTTGTTAAACTTCCTTCTAAAAACTTGTATTTATTTTAATAGATGTGTGCTGCTTTCAACCATGGCCAAATAAGCTTGTTTTGCTTTGTTTTGCTTTGTTTTTATCATGGAACAGTAGTCAATACAGACACTCATAACTGGTCAAAGTACTGCAAATGAGGGTTTGTTGAGTGTTCAGCTTTAAATGAGACTCTATATTACAACTCTCTTCCATGTTGGGACACAAAAGATAAGCATAAGAATCCTGTACACTGACTGGTAAATTACCTACACTATGTACTGGGCTCAAGTCACTCATCTAAACATGAGAGCTTATTTATCGGTTAACTTATTTGTAATTAATTGAATTAAAAATTAAAGAGGATGAAGTCTCTAAAATACAGAAACAAATAAAAGACATTTGTGGTCCTGTTGTTATCAAACTCTGAGGCAAATTGGGAGATGTATATTAAGCAATTAATTACTAAATTGGAGCTGTGAAAGGCTCCATGACCTGATGACCTTAAATGTTTATAACTGGAGGAAGCATGATCTCATCTATTATTACAAAAATGATTTTACTCAAGTGACACATCAACTGCAGTGGAATAGATCAGTAATAATTAATAGAATAACATTCCACTTCACTATGTGAACCACAGGAACAATAAAACACATGAAATTTAGCTAAGATAAGGTGAGAAATGAGAATAAAATTAAGCTGGAAAAAATGGGAAAAAAAACAATAATGAACAAATAAAAGGAAGCCTAGTTCACAGTAACCAAGGCAATATAAAGTATAAGGTAAATGAAGATGATGACCAGGCAGATACAAATCATCCCAGACCCCTTTGACTCTGCTTGGTTGTTAAAATAACAAGAAGTTATGAAAAGTTTTTAAAGAGAATGAGACGTGATGTAATTTGTATGACCAGATTGACATAAGGCAAAAAAGAGGATGCCATGTAAGGGATTATTGCAGGTTTCCATGAAAACACTGATGAGAGATATAGAGAGATGTAAACATTTATAAGTAAGATGAGACATTCTAAAAGAAACTGTTGATTAAATGGATAATGAATGAGGGTCACACAGACTGTGTCTGTGTTACAGAACTTACTGATTGTAACATTATGGCATGGAGTAAGAAAACAGAAACAGACCAGGTCTATAGAATGACTGTGAGTTCCGTTGAGTGTGTTTACATGAAGATGAAACATCTGACTATCACTTTGTATGACCTAATCCTACAGGAAAGTATTAAAGAAGGCCAGGCTCATGGAAAGATGATGGATTCAATTGTGAAGAAGTTGAAGAAAAGACAAAACAACCACATGTAGATATGAATGATCTAATTAAATATATGAGTCTGGAGTTCATAGGAAATGACTGGAGAAGGGAAAAAAATCTGAGAATCATTACCATAGAGGTATACTTGAGTCCATATGTATAGATGGATTCTTAGAGAAAACTGTAGTGGGGAAAGAAATGCACAGGAAGAGCTGCTGAGAGTCACTGGAAAGTCATTTGAAGGAGGAGGAACAAGCCAAGGTGAGGAAGAACAAATGATACAGCATTAGGAAGTTGACCAGTTTCCTGTCCGGCAACAAAATTTATTCACAATCTTTAATACTGCTAAAGGTTGACCACAAGAAAAAGGCACTGTTGTTTTCATTCTGTGGCAAGGGTTTTGCTGACATCATCTGTGGTGATTCCTTTTTTCATGTCATCGACATACGCTAAAGTCTATTCCCAAATAATTTTTCCAAAAAAGCATCTATTTCTAGTTTGCATATTTAATGTTTTCTTAGTGAAACTGTGGTTACAATTGTCAATTGCATGTCAATCCGCGAGTGTCTTTCCATTCTGTTATTTCCTAAGTCTGTAGGAAACATGTGACATCTCACCTGTCTTCATAGTCATTAAACTCTGGACAAATGTGAACTCTGAATGAAGCCAACTATGCATTTTCCTTGGTAAGCTGACTTATCTGAGAAGGAGTAGAATAAGCCACAAAACTAGGCAGGCTGCTTCCATAAAACATTCTTCTTCACCAACCTTCTCTTTCTTCAACAATGCTTGTCAGGTTTATCTCCTTTTGCTGGATACATCACTCTCTATATTTTAACATAGCACACAGCAGGAATACCATGGAGATTTTTTCAATGAACAAAAACTTTTCAACCTTTCTATATTTTCATAAAGGCATCATGGCCAATAGAATTTTATTCTTAAAAGATTATTCTTGGTCCCTCCTTCATTTCTACCAGGCAGTTGTTATTCAATTGCTTGTTTAAAAGGCTGAATCTACTTGTAGCTTTTCTCTTTCCATTTTGTCCTTTCCTATAAATACATAACATGAAGCAATATCCAACACTGTAACCAAAAAAATCTTCCTCTTTTGATAAAGGCTGACTAGTCCAAATTTGTTAATTTTCAAACAGTGTCATTATTTTGCTAGCCACAAATGCTTGCTGTTGAGGACTCACAGTTTGCTCTCTCTCCAAGAATTGACATTAATATTACATAAAAAACTTTTTTATATCTTATAAATAAAGGGGAGAAATGGTTTGGTATCAGAACTTAAGTATAAGTGTCCCCTGAGAACTATAGAAATCTGAATTTCAAATCTAGCCATTCTTTCAAGATCAAAGAGTAGACCAAGGAGAGGAACTTGAATTTTTGAGAACAGAACATACTCAACATTTTAATACCATTAATTCTCTGAACCAAGTGTGCCTTCAGAAATGGCTTCTTTCTGCTATCAATCTAACCATCATGAGATGTTACAAACTTCTCTCTGTCCTTCAAGACAATGTGCATCTTCTGACTGATCAGCGGGCTATTGAGTAAGGAGGGAGCTAATACACAGCTAATAAGAGAAGAAAAAGACTAGTCAATAGCTGTCTGTAAAAGCCAAGACAGGAAGCTCCATATCCACAGAAGACAATGCAGCATACACAGTTAAACAAGATGCATTCATCAAAATGGAAGTGTCCACTCTTGATTTAAAATACAACACCTTTTGAAGACCCCTGTGAGGTAGTGTGAAACTCTGACAGAATGGTGCTAGAAAACATGAGGAAGGCAATGTGCCGTGGAAAATGAAGTATGTACTGGTGTGAAAACTGCTGGAGAGAGGGATCAGAGGGCTCTGGGAGGTGAACACGGTAAGATGGTTTGATACATAAGCCTGAAAATGCTTCCTACTGGTTATATCTCTCAGAAGACATTCTATCTACCAAATAAAAAAGGAGAATCTCACTGTAAATGTCACCTTCAGCCAAGGACTAGGACTGACCATAGGAAACAGAACTGCAGAGCAGGACTTCCTCATGGAGGGAAAGTCTTACAGTCCAAAACAGTAAAAGTAAGCCAAGGATACAGCTGCCTGAGGACCATGGAAGAAAGGCACAAGTATCCTAATGAGCAGCAAGAGGCACTGATGAAATCTCATGAAATTACTGTTTGTAAGCGCAATGAAAACAAGCCACCCAAGAGGAGGATGCTCAGCCTAAATTTCCACAGAAGACAAGAGCAGATGAATCAGAGGCTAAGAGAGGCTTCTTCGACAGAGGGTCAGGATCTCTTCCCTGATTCTCAGGCCCACATGTCTCAGACCTACTCCTTGCATGAAAAGGTTGGTGACATAAGACAAGGTCCTAGTCATTTCAATGTTAATGGTAGAAATGCACCAGGTCACCGTGGGAGCTTCTGTTGTCTCTTACTTGTTCATCACATAGCCACATGACCCACAAGCAGGAAGACACAGACATTTGAAAATGGAACACAATGGTCACATCTATCGGACCATGATGCCTGAAGGCCTCAAACGTTCCCTTTGTTAAAAGAGAGTCGTGTGGAAGCCAGATGTATCAGCCGTGTTTCTGTTGCTGTGATAAATCACCATAACCAAGAGCAAGTTATAGAAGAGTTTATGTTGGCATATAGTTTATGGAGGTTACATACCAATAGTGGTTTGGAAGGGAAGACAGCTGGAGACAGGAACAGGAAGCTGCTTGCTCACATGCCATTCACACATAGGAAGCAGAGAAAGGGAGCAAAAGAGCAGGGAGAGAGACAGGGCTACAGAACTTCAAAGCCTGCCTTCAGTGACATACTTCCTTCAGAAACATCTCCTAAATTTCATAATCTCTCCAAACAGTGCCACCAACTGGGTATCAAGCATTCAAACACATGACCTTATGGAAGTTTTTTTTTTTTTTTTTCATTTAAATTTCAATACCAAACAATAAAGAGATCATTCTGCCAGGTACAGAAGAGAAATAGCCCATTTTCTCTACTGACAAACCTAGTAGCCAGTTTCCAAATATTTAATATAACAATGAAAGTGACATATCTCACATTTAATCATAGGAAGAACACTTACAGAGATTCCTTGCCTTCTCTATTTTATCTTCTGTAAGATTTGGGAATAGTAGCATATTCTTCATGAGAATTTTATTTGAATTAAATGAAATAAGGCATGAGGATTTTGATAAATGCTCAAATTATCAAAACTTATTTTTGCAGTAGAGTGATAGTACTAAACAAGTGTTATATTAATTTCTTGAAATAATTGCAGATTTAATATTTGACATTAATTGTGCACACAGATGTTATCTTTGAAACTGTAAGTCCTCACGCACCCACAGATCATGGCATAGAATCCATGCCCAACTCCAAAGTTGTTTCATCTATTCCTTGGACTTTCCTGCACACCTATCTTTTATCTAATCTCTTTCAACTTTTGAACTGTACTGCTTGATCTCTCAATTCTTGATCTGTGCAGAAGAATATATTTTTAATAATTCACCCCAAGAATCATACCCTGCCTATCACACAACCTTTTTCTGATGCCACCAACATAAAGCCTCTGGGTTTCGTTTTATCATAAATATTTCAATAAGTCTATAGGTACCTTTGGAGAATTATTTTTTTGAAAAGGAACATCCTTAGATGTGTTTTTAAAAAACCCTTAGTTTTTTCGAAATTTAATAATTAGAGCAAAGTGGCTCTTTTAATTTGTGAATTGTGAATATTTTTACCTTACACAAGTATGTTTTTTTTCAGATTTTGATTAACATAGTTATTTCAAAGCACTGACAGATAATTTTTGAATCTTTTTAAAAGCAAAATTCACATTCAAAATGTACAAAGAAAGTAACTTCACCTAATTCGTCTTTTGCAGGTTTGGAGAATAATTCTATTTAGTAAGAGAAGGAATGGAAACTAAACATAAACTTCTGTGGATACAGAAATAAAAAAGTGCTTTTTAACTTAAATTAATACTGTGAAGGTTAAAACTTGCAATTTTGCCTAACTTTCTAATACTCTTCGTGCTGCATAGCTCACTTCCTGCTTCCATCTAAAGGAAGGTCACACCAAGTTTAATTACAAGACTAGAAGCCATTTAGTTTCAGAAATATTTACTGATCTCAAAACACATGTGCCAAGAAGACCCTCTGCTAGACACCACTGAAGTATGAGTTGGAATGGGTGTGATCTCTTCACCTTAGAAGACAGACTCTAATTGGGAAGGTACATAGCCACATTTTGAGGCTGATAAATGGCAAACCCCAGTAGTGAACAAACATTCAATGCAGTGGAAATGATTTGGGAAAAAGCATTGGCATTTTCTCTGGCTCTTAGTGAGAATATCTTTCTTCTACCAGCTGGAAATGACACCACCAGGCAAGATAGGAATCAAAGTAAGCTGGGTCTGCAATGGAATGCTGGGCATCCAATAAGGAACAAACTTTATAATGCTCATCTGATGGAATGAAAACTGATCCTGGATTGGCTGGTGTCCTTAAATTTGAGTACTTCCATATGGTACCCAGAATTTTAAAATTCATTTTGAAAGTAGAGACAGCTATCAAGTGTTGTGAGCTGTGTGCTGTAGTAGATAATAGTAGCCGAGGAAGAATGGAGTGGAGTCTTTACTGTTCTGGCTGTAGAAAGTTATTGTCAAGGTGCCTAAATGAAGGACACTGTTAGCTTTCTTAGGAGGACATTTGTGACACTGTGACTTTCTGGATTACTGTCTTGTTTTTATTGTTCATATTCTCCTCATCCATGAAGTATAGACTCATATCCAATATTTGATAAGTGCCTGTGGAAAGCCTGATTTTAGGAAACATAGCTGTAATGAAACTTCTAGTTCTCTGAATGAGAAAACCTTTAGCATTCAGTTTTAAGCACAGGGATAGGGCAACACTTGTGGGTAAATCTAATTTTGATGAAGAGCACAAGGAAGGGAAATGCCGAAGAAGTGTTTTGGGAGAGGATATTTTCAGCTGGGTATTTAGCCACTAGGAAAGAACTAAGGCAAACTAGTATTCTTGAAGCTAGAAATCTTAGGAGAGGCCATTCACACTGAAGAGGACAGTGCGTAGGTGTTAAGAGAGGAATCTTGATAGGTTTTCTTCCATCAACTTCATAGAGTTCAAGAATAGTGAAATTTATAGAGCCATAAACTGGTACAAAGGGAAGGTCCATAGAATACATTGACCCACGCAACTCTTCCTTCTTGCTTTTAACTCAGACAGAATATACCAAGAAGGCAACACTCCAAGAAATGGAGAAAATGCCCAAAGCAACCTGTATTATGCCTTTCTACCTCCCAGAATTTACTCACTGTGGGAAGACTGAAGAACCACGTAGCACCTGGTGTTTAACATCCACAATGGAGTGTCTTCAAATGTTCTATTCCTGGGGTGCGATGGGAGAGATATGCAGACAGGGCTCCATGTTCCCTGTAGCAGCATGAGAAACTTTTGTTCATACTCTTCATGAGTAATACATTTTCTTTCCTTGGCCATTTCAAGTATGCTGACTTACTAAATTAGAACCAAGATTATTTGCAATTACAGTAGGCTTGGATTTATCTTGCCATTTTCCATGCATAGCAATTCAAGTACTGGAAGGAAACATATGAGCTATTCAGATTCTATAACTAATGAATAGCCTAAAGAAGGGGTTGCTTTTGAAAGACAGGATGCAGGAAAGTACATGGCATACACTAGGGCTCTAGGTCTCGGACAGCGGGGTGTCTTATCGTGTGTACCAGTCCACGGAAGGAAAAGACTCCAGCAACAGGAAAGGACAGAACATGCTGTGAGGCTAGGATGATCTGATGGAAGCTAGTACCCAAGACGGGATGCAACCAGCTCTGAGCAAAGACTTAATGTGGTAGCCAGGTGAACTCTTGCTACTCCCCTTTTCTCTTGCCGCTGCACTCTTTGTCATAAAAAAGCAGGAAACCAGATGGCAGGTAAGTCCACTGAGTTATGCCATACTGTTACGTTCAGTGACACAGAGCGAGGTGAAGAGTGTATTTGGGGAGGGGGGTGGATCAGAAAGTACATAGAGCAGTGTGCAGAATCATACATGATGGCCCCTAATAATTCCAAGCACTTGAAAAACAAACAAAACTAAATGATATATGATTATCCGTGGATTATGATTAAAATTGGTTTTCTCTATATGCCAAGGTAGCTATCAAAAAAACGTTTTCCTTCACATGTTTTATGTGGAAAAACTCCTGAAAACAGCAGTTGAACAATAGTGCATAAATTTTTGTATTATATGTGTATTTTTCTTATTAAAAATACTTAAGTAGATAATCTTCGTATTTGCTAATATGGACTGACCATTAAACTGTTATTTTTCAGCACCATTATTTACTTTTGGTTCTGATGTTATACCTCATGAAAGACTCCATGGGGGGGGGGGGGAGAAACAGCAGTTGTTTTAAAAAACCACCTACCCCAAACATAAACTCTTTGAATCATTCATAATATGTCATTTATAAAAAAAAATCCTAAAATAGTTATTCAAATTTCTATAAGAAGAAAAATTAACAGCTTAAGCATATGTGTTTAGATTACAAAAAAAAAACTAAGAATATAAATGTCTGCTCTATATTGGGAACTTAGATCAGTCACACTTCACAGGGTCAAATCAACAGAGTGTAGGCCTGAGGAAGACCAAAAGTCATTCAATGCTGCAGGGTCGTAAAAGACATAAGGTCATGGGCTTGACTAACCCCAAAGAGGCTGCAACCCTAAAACATTTTCTGGAAACTTTCACTGTGAAATATTCAAGCCAAACAACAGAACAGAAGTAGTTTTAAATTATTTTTTTATTTACTTCAGAAATCTTTGAAAGATTATATAGTAATACATGTATACATTATTATATGTAAATATACATATGCTTATTTATTCCACAGGGCAGTGAACAATAACCAATATATTAAGTTGGTCTGTTGGGAGACTATTTATGCCACAGTAACATCTGATACACTGTAGGCAGAGTTCAATTTCTGTCGTTAAACCCTGTTTTCATCCTTCTTGTTCATAGTGGCTTTGATGTTCCTGCAATCTGACAGGGAACATGGCTTCACTCAGGGAAAGGAATCAATTTCTCAATGTAAATTGTGATTTGCACACTTCTCTTCTTCACCTATTTTGGAATTGATTTGATTCTACAAGGGCTGGGAAATGTGCAAAACAGTGTTTTGCTTGATATAATAAACACATAGAAGATGGCTTATTAGATAAGCCACAAAACAAAAGCCAACAATGCTGAAAGAATATTCCCCTGTTTTTCCTTTGCACTCTTTTTACCATGACCCTCTATTCTTTAATTATGGTACAAAGAAAATTTGAGTCCAAAGTGAAACTAACATTCCTACAAAAGGAACCCATGTGTGTCATCATACCCATATTTCAAGAAGCCTCTGACTTTGTTTCCAAAGTACAGTTTACTGAACTTGCATTATATTGTTCAAATGATACCATTCAGAAGTAAGCGATGTCCAAAAATAGGAGTGTGGAAGCAAAGAGGTTTTATTTATTCTTACAGCACTATCAAGGAGCAAAACAGAAATAGTCATACTTTCAATAGTCATTCTAGACAAGACACTAAAATTTCCAACAAAAAGTAAATATTTGAATAATTCATGTTGGTTTATTAAAGAAATTATTAAAGGCAGTGGAGTGAGTTTTAAATCCCATGCCATGTTTCGGGTGTGCTGTTAGTAAATGGTTCACTTAGTTCTCATATTTCCAGACAATAGATATGTTCAATTCAGGACTAAAGATTATGAAATTTTATGGCTGTTTGAACTTTCTGGAATAGCATTGTGCTCATCAAGGTTAGAACATTGGTGAATTCTCTCAGATGACCACCTGATTGGTTATCAACCTGTGGCTTCTAGCTTGGCACAGTAAGTTGGGCTATGGATTCTGAGTCACCACAGCTCTTCGAAACACCTTTCTGATGGAGGACATCCTCATATGCAGCAGATTATCACAGGAGGACCAACCTAAATGAGGACCAGCAAAAGTAGCACACACATAATCTTGTGCTATGCAAAGCTCTGAAAATCAAATGCTGCTACATCAATGGCCCCTAACACGACACCACCACCACACCCTTGTGAAAGTCAACAGGAGTCTCCATACTCCAGCTTCTGTGTTTTCCTTTCTTCACAAATTTCAAGGCAGGGTATGGGGGTGGCAGTTCTACCCATGTGAAAATTCTTGCCAGTCCCTCTTCCTGTGACACATGATTTCTCAAACACCTCTTGCTCCAGAATGTGAAGCAAAAGCTGTTACAAGACAAGTTGCCTTAAGACACAAAGAAGGCAGATGAGATGCCTCAGTAGATAATGTAGGCTGCCACCAAACACGACACCTTGTCTTCAGTCCCTAGGACCCACACGATAGAAGAGAGAACCACAACCCTCCTCACTTAATAAGATACTTTCAAGGAATGAAATATTTGAATATAAAGCACTCAACTTAACTTGTTCACATGAGCCTGGGACACATATGGAACAGACTTTTGTTTCTTTTTCTTTTTTTCTTTTTATTTTTTTGTCATTCTCGGATGACTATGTTCAGGGAAACTGTTGGTGGTCTGACATTTATATGCAGATTATTTCCTGTCTGCTTTGTTCATTTTAGCTTCAAAGCTGACCAGCTGTGACATAAAGGACATTGATAACAGCACCCATATCCAGTCACTTCAAAAGATGGGCATGCTAATTCTCATTCCTTTATGATCCTATAACTTTATCAAGTTACATCACAGTTTTAGCTTTGTTTGCATCATTTATAAAATATAAATAAGTATGTTACTGTAAGGATTTCTAATGCAGTAGATAAACCTGAAAAGGTACTCAAGATAATTCATCAAATTTTGCAAAACACAAAATAATGCTTAAGCATTATAACAACTATAGCACAAATTTTAATAATAGAGGAAACAGTCATAAATTAGTAAATAAAACCAGGAAATATTCAAAATCTTTTTAAAATAGTAAAATTTCAAACTCATTATTGAATATGATTATTTATCTTGCATATGCTTTTGTTAGGGAACTATAAATTCTCATAGTCAGTCCTGGGCATAATGAAGCCTGTCTCTAATCATCCAGAACAGAATTCTAGAAAAACACATCACTGGGAAGTACCATCAGGTTAGTTTGGCAGTAGCAAGAGATAATTGATCCAGAGGTCTGACAGGATGGTAGAGACCCTGCTGTGGTGAGCTGTGCTGAGTCCCGTCGGAGCCTGGCATGACCAGAAGAGAATTTTCCACAAGAGACAGTTGCACAGCCAGAGATCCTAAAATTATGCAACATGTTTCATTAAAAATGAGGGATATCTCAAGAGTCCCTGAATGCATACAGGCTTCGATGACTGGACCTCTATGTCTCTGGTCACTCTACCTGAAATAACGAAGTGTATTTATACTGGCCCTCTGGATAGATCTTTTGTCCTTCAGAGTTCATCTCAACTATATTTTGCAGTTTATTGGAGCTGGCACACATAGCAGATGCTACTTGCCACCCTAGAAACACAATCTGTTTTTGGGTTCAAAATGAAGAGAATATTGGATCTCAGTCTGGCAGCCAGATCTGAGGTTCTGGACCCAGTACTGACAATCACTGTATATAATCTTAGACAGACCTCAGGTCCAGCTTTTCCTAGCGCTGACAGTCACGGTATATAAACATGAACAGATGTCTGGTCCAGCTTCTTCACCTGACTTTCCTTACCCAGGAATCATTAATTTTTTTATCTCCTTTACCTATCTCATAAAGGTGTTTGCTATAATGATAAAATAATAGAAGTTAGTTTGGAAAGAAATGGATAAATATTAAATACTTAAATAAAGGCAATATTTTGTTATTGACAGTCAATCAAATACAAAAATTCCTCACTTAAGAAGAAGAATACATTAGTATAGAATTTTTTTCTTCTTAGCTATAAGTACTTTCACGTTTGAGTTATTTTTCAGGGGCCACCATACTTTTGCTACCCATGCTGGGATGAAGTCATACTTGTTTGGAGAGTTAAGAGCATTAATGTAGAACAACCTTATACTGAAAGCTTACGGATAATTTGGAAAATTCAAACTCTATTCTGGAACCTGGTTGCTGTAGATGCACATGTGTACCTCTTATCACAAGGTATCCAAATCCCATTTGGTATTTAAAAAGTAGTATCATAGGTTTATATTTTACGCTTTATATTTAATTATGTGTATATGTGGGAGCAGCAGATGCATGCCTGGAGTCCAGAAAAGGGTGTTAAGTCCCTGGAACAGTTGTTAGTGGTGGTTACAAGCACCAGATATAGGTGCTGAGAACTGAACTCCATTCTTCCTCAAGAGCAGCAAGAGTGCTCTGCAGCTGAATTATTTCTTCTTCACTTGGGAATATATGGAAATGTGTCATATTAAACATATGTTTGTCTGACGCACCATTTTTTTAAAACCCCAAGTATGACCCTTTTGTTCCTGCCATTTTATGGAAATGAATTATCTTCCACATTAGTGCCTTGTCACAGAAAGGAAGAAATGAAAAAATATAGAATATTATTTTCATGCAAAAAAAAAAAAACCAGAACAGTAACAACAAACTCCTGGTATGTCACCAAATTACTTTTCAGTATGAGGCAGGAGAAGTGAGGTGCAAAGAGTAGAGCAATGTAGCCAGAGAGATGGTTGAGTAGTTAAGAGCACCTAAGCTGAGCATGGTGGTGCACGCCTTTAATCCCAGCATTCAGGAGGCAGAGGCGGGCAGATCGCTATGAGTTCAAGGCCAGCCTGGTCAGCAGAGTGAGTTCCAGGACAACCAGGGCTGTTACACAGAGAAACCCTGTCTCAAAAAAAAAAAAAAAAAAAAAAAAACCTAAAAACAAAACAAAACCCAAGAGCACCTACTATGGAGGACCACGGGTTCCTAGTACCCACACCAGGCATCTTACAACCTCTGTTACTCCAGCTCTAGACGAATCTGACACCTCTGACTTCCATGCGGAGCCTGCACTCATTTATACACACCCCACACAGACCCATACACACAAATTAAAATAATACAATAAGCCCAAAGGTGAAAAGACAAAAAGAGTACAGTAAGACCCAAGACCCATGCTGTAGCAGGCAGTCATAGGTCATGCATTGAGGGTAGCTTTGGCTCTTGTAACTACGACAAAATACCTGAGTAAACAAGGGGAAAGGATTTATTCAGGCCCACAGTCTTAAGGGTTTTCATCCATGCTCACCTGGCTATGTTACTTTCGGGACCATGCACACTGAGCCAGAACATAATGCTGAGACCATGTAGAAGCACAATACTTTCCTGGATGATGAGAGCATTGATAATGTATTTACATTTGCTTGGATGTTTAATTCATACACAGTTCTATAATGTAGTCATTACTACAATTTCCCTGTCACAGATATAAGGCAGGAAGGTGAGGTGATTTGAGAACATACTCAAGATTCACCTAGTTTTAGGTGGATCCCTTACAGAAGGCCAATTTGCCCAAGTCTGAGACCATATTTGGACACCTGCAACTCAACAATATATCAAAAAATGAATATTTATAGGACACTGGAGAGGTGGCTAGGTAGTTAACAGCACAGATCACAGACTGCTTTTCCAGATCGCCCTGGTTCAATTCTCAGCATTTGCACTATGGTTCACAAACATTCTATAACTCAAGTACCATAGGATCCAGAGCATTCTTCTGGCCTCTGTTGGCACCAAATAGGCACATGGTATACAAACATATGTGCAGACAGAACATTGAAACACATTTAAAAATATTTATATATGTTAATATTATTGTATAAGTTGTAATATGTATAATGTAAAATCTTATTAGACTCAGCACAATTAAAGGCGAAACTTCCAATGTGTTTTAAAATAATTTTTAAAGAGTTAACTGACAGGTACTTTTGAGGTGACTAGGTACTAAAGCCTTTAACTTTTTTAAGAAAAATACAGAAACTTTCCATATAAATATTTTATATTTAAGGCAAAAATCAAGAAAAATACAGGGATTCTAATAATACATTTAGATTATTAAATTCTATCGTCTTCAAGTGAATTAGAGTGCTTATCAACATGGAGGAATGTTTGCTGGCTTCTATTAAAATAAAATCAGACCTGACTGTTAAGTCTAGGCTCATATACATAATAAAGATTGAAGTTTGGAAATAAAAGGACTGCGAGTTCTCTGAGGAAATATAAGTAGCACTGAGCATTCAAACCTTTCCACCCATGGGTTACTGAACCTGACAGTTTTTCTAATCAAAAGACCCTGGGCCAGTGAGTAAATGACATTTTAATAGCTTTGTGAACACCCTTGAAGCAAAGCAAAATGGTTGATATCTGGTTTAATCTGTACCTTTCTTGTCTGCATCAAGTAGATGTTTGGATAACAGCTTCCTTGGGTCAGTAGTGCCAGTTCTTCAAATTATTATCAAATAATGTAGATTAAACCCACTTTATCAATGGCTGACCTTCTGTGCTAGGGAAAACTAGAAGCGTTTTTTTTTTTTTTTTTTTTTACAGATCATCACTACTTATACTGGAAGATGACTAGATTTCTGTTCTATGCCAAGGTCTATTCTATGAATTTATAAAAAAAAAAAAAAAACCCTCCAAACATCTATTTACTGAGAATTTCTGCTTCCAAGTCTGGAAGCCATGTCTTGGTCAAGCTGATTGTCAGTATCCCAGAAAGGCTTTCTATAGCTTAGCAGTAACAAGAACAACTCAGCTTTAGCTGTACCAACAGGAGGACTCCTCGGACCATTGTTGCTCCATCTTTCCACATTTCCATTGAGCATTTTCCAGTTTGAGTATTCTTTCCTTCTTCAAAAAAGTACAGCCAGTATCTATTTCACCTAACACTGTTTTACATTTGCTAGAATTCCACTCTAATCAATTCCATCTTAAGAATTTTATTGCTAGCCTCATTAGAATGCCCTGATCTGAGGCATCCTCTTACAGTGACCACAAGAGAGATAACTCATCACTGTAGTAGCTCAAAAAGACTACACTGTAGCTCAAACAATTCTTTTGGGGGCTTATTATGATTTTTCACACAGGTAGAATAAATATGTTACAAGATGTGATAATTTTGCATTCTGAGGTCAGACGAAGATATATTCATCAATTTACCTGCAACAGCAGCATTAGTTAAAGGGAAATAAATTGGAATAATGTACCTTCTTTCTTTGAACACAAATTGCTTGCTTTGTGCATGTACATATGATAACCTTACAAGCAATGTGCTACTGCAATGTTTTGCAGCTTTCTCATGCATAGTTTTATTATTAGCTTTTTTCTTCTTTTTTTTTAAATCTTTTTTTTACTTTTCTTTTTTATTTCTTCAAGTTACATCTCAATCGCAGTCCCCTCCCTATTCCCCCCTCCAGTCACACCCTCCCACCCTCAACCACTCATTCTCTTCCTCCTTTTCTTTTTAAGTTTAAGGATATCTTATTTCCCCCTACAGTTTCCCCTTTCAGTCCAACAAATGGCTCTTTCTCTTATAATAATAAATACAATACAAAACAACAGAGGTAATTAGGCCACAGTTATGAGGGTTATATGGCTTAGCGTGCATTCCCAATGTCCAGTCCATATGTATTTGGTACCAGATTTTACATTCTACCATCTAAACATCTCCATGAGTTTAAAGTTCTATATCTGACTCAACATTCATACTAAATTGCAACACAATTTTAAAAGTATCTTCTTAGATCTATAACACTCTCTTAACTCCTAAACAACTCAAAATTTAATTATGAGACTCTAGCTATCTGTTCTTCAACCACCTCAGAGACCTGAGAGGGATAAATATATCTGATTTTATAGGAAGTACAGGGCCTGCAGCTTCCCAAACTAAGAAATGACATACCTGTGGCTGCCTGGACAGTTCCCATTTTCTCTCCATACATTACAGCATCGATCTTCAGTCATTTGGCCCTGTTTCTCTGACAGACATTGATTGTAGAGCAGGGGTTATGAAGGACTTACCTACCCTGTCTTGGTAGAGCTGGGCTGTCGACTTACCTGCTTCCAGGTTTTGTCCATTTTGGACAGCATTCTGTCTACAGTTGGAGCAAGGGGCTTTTCCTACCAAGAGATAGGCTTGCAACTAATTCAATCACCTCCCACTGGAGATTCTTCGATGCTCATCTTCTACTTGGGGTAGAATAGGGGGTGCTGTCAGGAGTTGATATATCTTTATATAAAAAAACTAAAGTTATGAAAACATTTTTGAATGCCATATTCTGCAGATCTCTTGAGGTTTTGAAGAGGCCCTATCTATCTCTTATATTAGGATAAGCAGATGTTGCTTGTCTATTAGCAGCTTTATTTCTGATTAGCATAGCATAGAAAATAACTATAATAGGCTGTCATAGTACCTAACAGAATGACCGGCTTGCATAACTATTAGTTTGCATTTCTTAAATATCCTAAACAGTTTATGACAATTAGTAGTAAAAGGCCGAAACATCACATTTCATTTTTTTTCTTTACCTCCTAACCCTTCCATCCCATTTCTCTGGGGTGGGGTGTCCTTATATAACAGTCCCTCATGTCAGTTGAGAGGTCGTATGAGGGCCAAGAGCCTCCTCATTCATTGGGGGTCTACGAGGCAGTACCATCAATGAAAAGTGTCTCATTGCCTAGGAGAGAGAACTAAAAAACAAACAAACAAATAAGCAGACAAATAGATAAAAGAATAAAAAATAGAAAAAACATAAAAAATAAATAAATAATAAAAATAAAAAATAAAAAGTCTATGTCCAAGTTCCCTTTGGTGTGTTAGTTGTAGTATCGATACCTTCTACTATATAGCGAAAATCCTACTATAAGTGAATAGATGCCATATGCGTCCTTCTGAGTCTGGGTTAGCTCACTCAGGATGAGCTTTTCTAGTTCCATCCATTTGGCTACAAATTGCATAATTTCATTGTTCCTGATAGCTGAATAATATTCCATTCTGTAGATGTACCACAGTTTTTTAAACTATTCTTTGGTTGAGGGAAATCTGGGTTGTTTCCAGTTTCTAGCTATTACAAATAAGGCTTCTATAAACATAGATGAGGAAACTTCCTTATGTGTCGCGTCCCTCTCGACCAGCAAGAACGACGCAACTCGCAAAAGCTCTTCTCCTGCAGTTTATTCAGGTCCCTTGAAAACAGTCTTCCGAAAAGGGCCGGGCAGACCCAACCCACAGGCTAAATACTAAATGAACAGCCAATCAAGTAAAGCCACGTAGTGCTATCTTAGAGGCCCACGTATGCGGAAGCAAGCCAGATCAGCGGTCTTAGCCAAATATGGACTTATTTACCACCGAGAGCGCTCACCGTCGGGCTGGTGGAAGGCGGAGACCAGCGCCATTTTTAAGGCGCGGCACGTCGCAGCTCTCTACGGTTCCTCCTTTTTTTTTATTTTTTCTAAAGTTGGTAGAAGTCCCTGGAAAGGTTTCGTAATCCCCCTATCTGGGGATCTCACGGTGGGCCTGAGCCTGTAGGAGGGAGGGCGGTGCTCAAACTCTTACCTGTCTCTGGGTCAGCCTCCCCACTCGGGACTGCCCTGTCTTAGGTGGCCGAGACTTACCCGTCAACTCCGTCACTGACTTACCAGACCCTAATATCCGTGGAACGAATACCTCAGTGGGCAGGGACTATGCTTAGTGAAGATTTACTTCACGGCAGCAAGCCATGCCTGAGGGGACTGGCCCGCCTCAATGGCGACAAGGGCTTGTATAATCATGGCTGCATTACGCTTTTGTGTGGCTCTCATTTTGTAGATGCACCATAGGCAAACCAGAGAGGCTAGCATCATTAGTATCGCCAAAGAGCCTACACCCGCCCACTCCTTAAGATGATCCATAGCCGTCTGTATCCAAGAAGTCAAGCCAGTAGCCAGGCTCAGATCCACCCGAGTGGAGTTGATGTGGATGATTGTCGCTCTCAGCTCTCTCATCAAATTTTCAAATTCAGCCAACCAATCCTGTAAGAGGAACTTTGACAATTGTCTGGACAAATTAGCAGCTTTTGTATAATTTTGATATTGTACGGAAGTAACACACAAACCTTGCAATTTCCACTCACACCCCAACTGTGCTAGTTGCCAAAGAGAATCAATCTGTTCTTGTATTAAATCTATACGTTGATTAACTATCATAAGACCTCCTTTGAGATGAGAATTCATAGAGGTCTGAGTATCCAATGCCTGTGCCACAGTGGCTGAGATGTTATTCAGGGCATTGGCAGTCTGTATAGAACTAGACAAGGCAATAGCTGATGCAGTAGCTCCCACAGCAGCAATAGTGATAGCAGTAACAATAGCTGCAGTGATGCCAAAATCTCTTTTAAACCTGAATAGCATCATGGTATTAGGAGCCTCTACAGGAACTGGTACATATCGAGGCATTCTAGTCACCACAGCCACAGGAAAGGCTGTGGCATTCCAGCATAGGGCATAAAAACATGTGCCTGGAATGCATACTAACTTTTCTTCACCTAAGGATGCACTCCCATTACTTACAATCCACAGAAAAGGAGGCCAGAGACATACTGGCGAAGCTGAAAAGCTCTTGTTGCGATAAGAATGAAACAAAGAATTCCAAGTACCAGAGCCACTACCGCTAGAGAAATCCAATCTGGTAGCAGACCCTAGGGAAAAATTACCTCTTTGATAAATTCCTCCTCCAAGCATAATGACAGGTCCCAAGTCCATGCAACTTCCATTTACTCCACACAAAAGCCACAAATCAAAAGGATTGGTGGCAGTCTGCTGAGGATCCCTAGTAGATATATCAAGCATTCCTGTACAAGACTTATTCACTACATTACTAATCATGGGGCTAAAGGAAAAATAATCTTGTTGAACCCAAACTGCTCTACACTCCTGACATCCAGTCCAGGGAAAAGGTCCTTCCTCTCCTGTGGATCCTCTACAAAAAGGTGCCCAGCGTGGCTGTCTGGGGGGGTCCCGGTCAGAGACTCGTGTGGGCCACCAACCTTCAAGGCGAGAACCATTGCCTGAAAACAAACCACCACTCCTACCCCCAAACCTCAATTGTGGTAAAAAATCTGCTGACTGCTGAGACAATTTAATGCACTTTGTATCATCTGACCTATTGAAGCTCATTAAAAAGCACAAACTACCCTTCAAGCTGACATTTCTATTAGCCTCTATAGGGCTTCTCTGATCATCAAAGGGAAGGTAGGGTAAGCCTAAGCTTCTATTACTGCTAAATAAGCGTGGAAACACAGTTGCATCATATCTGACCGGCATCGGCTTTGGGAATATCGACAGGATCCCCCATCTCGGCTAGGTCATTCCTGACATACTCACTGCTACTATCACCAGAATCCTTAGGAAGGTCTTCATGACGAATCTTCCTCACAAGGCGTTCAGGCACCCACACTGGATCTTGTTGATCCTGAGGAAAAACACAAACAGACCCTCTCGCCCATGTTAGCACGGGGTCAGGCCCCCGCCAAGAGCCTGTCAGAATGTCCTTCCATTTCACCATGCTTTTAGGTGAACCATGGGAATCCTGATGTCTGTCCGCTGCTGAGCGGCCTTGAGCATCCAAATTGAAAAAATTTATAGTAAATAAGGCTAAAGATATTCTCTCCTTGGGGGTACGGCCTTGGCCTATTCCCCCTTTTTGTTTTTGCAAGCATTCTTTCAAGGTGCGATGAGCACGCTCCACAATTCCTTGTCCTTGAGGATTGTACGGTAATCCGTGATTAAGCTGTACGTCCATCTGATTACAGAAGGAGACAAAGGACTGTGCCGTATAGGCTGGTCCATTGTCCGTTTTTAGCTGCTGTGGTTTTCCCCATGCAGCCCAGGCTTCTAAGCAATGTCCTATGACATTGCGAGCCTTTTCTCCACTCATAGGTGTAGCATGTATGATACCTGAGCAGGTATCCACAGATACATGAATATATTTTAAAGTTCCAAACTCTGAAATGTGGGTAACGTCCATTTGCCAGATTTTGAGTGGCATCAACCCTCTAGGGTTCACTCCCACACTGGGAGGATGATGATGAATCACACACTGAGGACAGTCCAAAACTACTTGTCTAGCATCTGCTCTAGACAAATGGAATTTCTGCTGTAGAGTTTTTGCATTTACATGAAATAATTGGTGAAACTGTCTGGCTTGGTCCAGGAATGAGCTCCAAAAAATGCATTCCATCCTGGTCCATTGATCAACTTTATCATTACCCTCACTTAATGGTCCAGGTAATCCTGTATGTGCTCTAATATGTTGAATATAAAAACACCTTTTTCTGTGCCAGATTAAAACTTGTAACTCTTGTAATAAGGCACATACAGTACTACTATTCTTAATAGGACCTGCTAATTCTAATACTTTCACTGCGTTGACCACATAGACTGAATCTGAAATCAAATTGAATGCAAATTGACATCTTTTAAACACCTCCATTACTATTTTCAATTCTACTATTTGGGGGGAGCCCGGTTGAAATTGACATAACACGGGCTCTTGTCTTTCTATCAAATAGGCTCCACAGCCTGTCTTTGAGCAATCAGTAAACACATTTGGTGACCCTTGAAGTGGTACTGCTGAAGTAACCTTAGGGAATATCACTGGGTGCTCCTTAAAAAATGATAGCAATGGATGTTTAGGGTAATGGTTATCAATCACTCCTTCAAAGCTACATTGCAATATTGCCCAGTCATCTACAGTGCCACACAAAATCTTAATTTGATAACTGGAATAAGGCACTATTATACTGGCAGGAGCAACTCCAAAAGACTGCAAGCATTGTTGGATACCATTCAAGGCTAAAGCAGCAAGTGCGGTGGGATAATGTTCTATGGATTTTTTCGGAGAAATCTTTGAATAGGTCCATAATAATGGTCCGTCCTGCCATAACAATCCTGTAGGTTGACCATAGGTGGCAAATATGCACAATGCAATGGGCTGTCCTTCCTGCCATCTCTTTAGGAAGGCACTCTGTAACCTTTCTTCCACTTTACATAAAGCTTTTCTTGCTTCGTCTGTTAATTGCCTAGGAGAATTAAGTGCTGAGTCACCTTTCAAAATATCATATAGGGGTCTTATTTCATAATTTGGTAGCTTTAAATAGCCTCTTACCCAATTGATATCTCCTAACAACCTTTGAAAATCATTTAAAGTCTTTAAAATATCTTTTCTTATCTCAATCTTTTGAGGTATTATCTTTTCAGGTCCAACCTTCGCTCCTAAATAATCAACCACATTTTCCTTTTGAACCTTATCAGGAGCAATAAACAACCTTTTCTTTTTTAATAATTGAACTAATTCTTCATAGGCCCTATCTAACCTTTGTTCACTCTTAGCTGCCAGTAAGATATCATCCATATAATGAACACATCTCAAATCTGGAAAATTCTTTCTCAAGGGAGCAATGGCTTCCCCCACATATAGTTGGCACATAGTGGGGCTGTTTGCCATGCCCTGGGGTAATACTACCCATTCAAACCTCTGATCAGGTTCCTCATGGTTACAGGATGGAACAGTAAATGCAAATCTCTCACTATCTTTGGCACACAAAGGAATGGAGAAAAAACAATCTCTTATATCTATAACTATAATGGGCCATGAGGCTGGCAAAGATGATAAAAGCGGCAAGCCGCGTTGCACTGGGCCCATGATCTGCATTTGTTGATTTATGGCACGCAGATCATGCAATAATCTCCATTTTCCAGATTTCTTTTTAACGACAAAGATAGGTGTATTCCAGGGAGATACAGATGGTTTTATATGCTTTAAAAACATCTGTTCATCCACCAAATCTTTGGCTGCATTTCTCCTGAGTGGTTCTCTTGGTCCTGCCACTTTAATAACCTTGCACTCATATCTGGAGTCCTAGCATAACCCAGGCCTTGAAGAGTTTGAGAAGAGGCTTGTACAGGCCAACCTGAAGGCCAGTCTTTCTTTGCTATGATACTTCTATCAGCCCCAGTATCCAAAAGGCCCAGGATCTTTTTACCATCAACTTTTAATTCCAAAACGGGGCGTTGGTCCAAATTCAGGGAGAGAAAAGTCAAATCTGTGCCCGTGGACCCAAAACCATCTTTTCCTCTCTCTCTATCCTTTGCTGCATAGCGGTCATGTAAGCTCGGCAACATGATCAATTGAGCAATTCTATCTCCAGGAGAGAGAGCCGTTATACCACGGGGGGAGGCTACCATGATCTTAACCACTCCTGTATAATCTGGATCTATAACTCCAGGATGGACAATAAGTCCTCTCAAGGCTGATGATGACCTCCCTAACAACAAACCAACTGTACCAGGTTCAAGGGGTCCTTTAAAATCTGTTTCAATTAACTGGACCCCCATTTGGGGTGTTAATACGAGTCTGGTGGTGGAGCAGAGGTCCAATCCTGCTGAGCCTGCAGTGGCTCTCCGCGGTCTCTCGGATGGCGGAGGGTTGGCCATCTCTCTTGATTCTGTTCTTTGTCCTGATTCTCTACTGCCCCATATATTTGTGGGCCCTGAGGTCGTGGGCCCCGCTGTCCGTTTTTTGGACGAGCGCCACCATAACCTTGAGTTAAAGGCTGGCCATGGATGTCTATCACTGAACGGCATTCATTAGCCTAATGGTTCCCTTTTTTACATTTTGGGCATAACCCCGGCCGCCTGGGGCGTTGTACACTTCCTGTACTTTCTGTACTCCTTCCCCTGGGGCACTGTCTTTTAAAGTGTCCCATCTTGCCACACTTAAAACAAACTCCTGAACTTCCTCCACCTTTTCTGGCCAACTGTATTACTGCGGCAGCAAGACCAGCATTAGTTAATGGCCCTCCAAGTTCTCTACACACTTTCATCCAGGCTTCTAGGCCCTTATTCTTATAAGGGGTGATAGCAGCTCTACATTCTTTAGTACATTGCTCATAGACCAACTGTTTTATTAGTGGCAAAGCAGCATCCGGGTCACCAAAAATCTTCCCTGCTGCTTCCACCATTCGTGCTACAAAATCTGAAAAAGGCTCCATGGGGCCCTGTAGAATCTTAGTTAAGTTCCCACTCACCTCCCCTTTATTAGGAAGAGATCTCCAAGCCTTGATAGCTATCTTGTTTATTTGCTCATAAATCTGAATAGGATATCCTATCTGCTGATTGGCAAATCTCCCCTGCCCAAGCAGCATATCTCTATCCCAGGCTGGATTTCCATCTCTCTGATTATTGGCTGCTTGCTCAGTGGCATACTCAATCAAGAAAGCTTTCCAGTCTAAGTATTGCCCTGGACTTAAGCAGGCGCGGACCAGGCCACTCCAATCACTTGGAGTCATACAATGTCTGCTTAATTCTTCTACTTGAGCCATTGTAAAAGAAGCGGTAGTACCATAGGTACGAACCGACTCTGCAAGAGATTTTACCACCTTAAAATCAAGCGGTTCCTCGTACCTGTTCCCTTGTGGGTCTTGGTATACCGGATAGGCAAACTGTAATTCTGTTCTTACTTGTGTCCACATCCCCGGGCAGAAAGATCTCCCTACTTTCAGTGACTGAACAGGCTGATCTATCTGAGTGGCTTCTGGATATGGAGGAGGAGTTAAAGGTGCCATGGCAACGGCTTTGTTTACACCAGCTGCCGCCAGCGTGGCTGAAGGCACTGTAGCAATGACTCCACCCACTCCGACTGCCGCTGACGTGTCAGGCGCCATGGCAACAGCTCCACCCACACCGACTGCAGCAACAGCTCCACCCACACCGACTGCAGCAGCGGCTCCTCCCACACCGACTGCCGCCTGCGTGTCCTTCTCTTTTACCTTTTTCTTTTCCTTTTTTCTAATAACAGTCCTCTCCAACTGTTCTAGTAGAGCGTGTAGCTCTCCTTCAGAATCTGTGCTCTCTGAGTCCTCTAAATCTCTAAAATCTCTAAAATTTCTAAGATCAGGATAGAGAGGAACTTTCTTTTTGTCTTCCTTTTCACTGTCTGCCTGCTCAGATTTTTTGCCTTTGTTACTCCCCTTTTCACTGTCTGCCTGCTCAGATCTCTCCCCTTGTAGCAGTTCCAAGGCTGATTCTCCCTCTTTGATTGCATTACAACACCTCTGATCTTCTAAACAACTCCTCACCATTTTCCAAATCGGTCTTACTCCATGTTTCAGAGTCCCCTGCTCCCAAGCAAAATCCAAGTCCCTGCCCAATCTGTCCCAGCAGGATACCGTAAGATTCCCGGACACCGCAAACCACGGAGCCACGGAATCACATTCATTCAAAAATCTTTCTAGGGTAGACTTCTTAATCTTCAATTTCCTAGCTAAAAGTAGCTCCTGAAGAGCCAGAAAAATTGGGTGTGACTCAGACAACCCCATGTTTAAAAATTTACTTTCGGTTTGCAGCTTCCACACGAAACTGTATCTTTTATTCGCTATCTCCACGAAACCTTACCATACGTTCACTATCTCCGCGAAACTTCACCATACGTTCGCTATTATCCGCGAAACTTTACCTTGTGTTCGCTATCTCTGTGAAACTTTATTGTCCTGATTTATATCAGGAACTTACCAACGCGTTGCCCCTGACTGCAGGAGTTCTGAGTCTTTTCTGGGTCCCCGTACGGGCCACCACTTGTCGCATCCCTCTCGACCAGCAAGAACGACGCAACTCGCAAAAGCTCTTCTCCTGCAGTTTATTCAGGTCCCTTGAAAACAGTCTTCTGAAAAGGGCCGGGCAGACCCAACCCACAGGCTAAATACTAAATGAAGAGCCAATCAAGTAAAGCCACGTAGTGCTATCTTAGAGGCCCACATATGCGGAAGCAAGCCAGATCAGCGGTCTTAGCCAAATATGGACTTATTTACCACCGAGAGCGCTCACCGTCGGGCTGGTGGAAGGCGGAGACCAGCGCCATTTTTAAGGCGCGGCACGTCGCAGCTCTCTACACTTATGATTCCATGAAGAGGCATTTGGGTGTATACCCAGAAGTGGTATGGCTGGGTCTTGAGGCAGAGCAATTCCAAGATTTCTAAGATATTGCCATACGGACCTCCATAGTGGTTGCACAAGCCTGCACTCCCACCAGCAATGGAGTAGGGTTCCCCTTTCTCCACACCCTCACCAGCATGTGCTGTCATTTGAGCTTTTGATCTTAAGTATTCTAACAGGTGTGAGATGGAATCTCAGAGTTGTCTTGAGTTGCATTTCTCTGATGATTACGGATGTTCAGCATCTCTTCAAGTGTCTCTCAGCCATTAGGGATTCCTCCTTTGTTAATTCTCTATTTACCTCTGTCCCCCATTTTTTGATTGGATTATTTGGTTTCTTGGCATTTAATTTCTTGAGTTCTTTGTAGATTTTGGATATTAGCCCTCTGTCAGATGTGGGGTTGGTGAAGCTTTTCTCCCAGTGTGTAGGCTGCCGTTTTGTTCGAATGACAGTGTCTTTTGCCTTACAGAAGCTTTTCAGTTTCATGAGGTCCCATTTATTGATTGTTGATCTCAGGTCCTGAGCTGTTAGTGTTCTGTTCAGGAAGTTGTCACCTCTGCCAATTAGTTCGAGGGTTTTTCCCACTTTTTCTTCTAGAAGATTTAGTGTGACCGGCCTTATGTTAAGGTCTTTGATCCACTTGGACTTAGGTTTTGTACAAGGTGATAGGTATGGGTCTAATTTCATTCTTTTGCAAGTGGACATCCAGTTGGACCAGCACCATTTCTTGAAGATGCTGTCCTTCTTCCATTGTGCCATTTTGGCTTCTTTGTCAAAAATTAGGTGGCCATAAGTGTGTGGGTCTATTTCCGGATCATCAATTCAATTCCTTTGATCTACTGGTCTGTTTCTATACCAATACCATGCGGTTTTTACAACTATTGCTCTGTAGTACAGCTTGAAATCTGGGATGGTAATACCTCCAGATGTTTTTTGTTTTTTTTTTTTATTGTACAGGATTGATTTAGCTATTCTTGGCTTTTTGTTGTTCCATATGAAATTGAGAATAGCTCTTTCCAAGTCTATACAAAATTGTGTTGGTAT
The DNA here is from genome assembly GCA_907164525.1 of Lophiomys imhausi. Taxonomy (NCBI): domain Eukaryota; kingdom Metazoa; phylum Chordata; class Mammalia; order Rodentia; family Muridae; genus Lophiomys; species Lophiomys imhausi. The sequence goes on along the minus strand of CAJQZJ010032618.1, from coordinate 378,155 downwards.
TTTGATAGGAATTGCATTGAACCTATATATTGCTTTTGGTAGGATGGCCATTTTTATTATGTTGATCCTACCTATCCATGAGCTTGGGAGAGCTTTCCATCTTCTAAAGGCCTCTTCAATTTCTTTCTTCAAGGACTTGAAGTTCTTGTTGTACAGGTCCTTTTTGCTTGGTTAAAGTTACTCCCAGGTATTTCATGTTGTTTGTGACTATTGTGAAGGGAGTTGTTTCCCTTATTTCTTTCTCAGCCCATTTGTTTGTTGTATAAAGAAGGGCTTCTGATTTTTTTTGAATTAATTTTGTATCCAGCCACTTTGCTAAAGTTGTTTATCACCTGTAAGAGTTCTCTTGTGGAATTTTTGGGCTCGCTTATGTATACTAACATATCATCTGCAAATAGGGATAATTTGACTTCCTCGTTTCCAATGTTTATCCCGTTGATTTCCTTTAGTTGTCTTATTGCTCTAGCAAGAACTTCAAGTACTATATTGAAGAGATATGGTGAAAGTGGACATCCTTGTCTTGTCCCTGAGTTTAGAGGAAATGCTTCAAGTTTCTCTCCATTTAATTTGATGTTGGCCACTGTCCTGCTGTATATTGTCTTTATTATTTCTAGGTGCGGTCCTTGTATGCCCGTTCTCTCCAGAACTTTTAGCATGAAGGGGTGTTGGATTTTGTCAAATGCTTTTTCTGCATCTAGCGAGATTATCATGTGGTTTTTTTCTGTCATTTTGTTTATATGGTGAATGACATTGATAGACTTTCATATGTTGAACCATCCCTGCATTCCTGGGATGAAGCCTACTTCATCATGGTGTATGATACTTTTGATGTGTTCTTGAATTCGGTTTGCTAGTATTTTATTAAGTATTTTTGCATCTCTATTCATGAGGGAGATTTGTCTGAAGTTCTCTTTCTTTTTTGGGTCTTTGTGTGGTTGAGGAATCAGGGTGACTGTGGCCTCATAGAATGAATTTGGCAATGTACTTTCAGATTCTATGTTGTGAAAGAGTTTGAAAAGTTTTGGTGTTAGCTCCTCCTTGAAGGTCCGGTAGAATTCCATGCTAAAGCTTCTGGCCCTGGGTTTTTTTTGGTTGGGAGATTTGTAATGACTGTTTCTATTTCCTTAGGGGTTATAGGGCTTTTTAATCTGTTTATCTGATCTTGATTTAGCTTCGGTAGGTGGAATCTATCAAGAAAATTGTCCATTTCACTAAAGTTTTCAAATTTGGTGGAGTATAAATTTTTAAAGTAGGGTCCAAATATTCTCTGGATTTCCTCTATGTCTGTTGTTATTTCTCCCTTTTAATTTCTGATTTTGTTGATTTGTGTTTTCTCCCTCTGTCTTTCAGTTAATTTGGCTAAGGGTCTATTTTGTTGATTTTTCTCAAAGAACCAACTCTTGGTTTCATTGATTCTTTGTATAGTTCTTTTTGTTTCTAAGTTGTTGATTTCAGCCCTAAGTTTGATGATCTCCTGCCTTCTGCTCCTCTTGGGAGTGTTTGCTTCTTTTTTTTCCAATTCACGAAGGTTAGCTGTTAATTCGCTAATATGAGCTGTCACAATTTTCTTTTTGAAGGCAGTTAGTGCTATGAACTTTCCTCGTAGCACAGCTTTCATTGTGTCCCATAGGTTTGGGTATGTTGTGTCTTCATTTTTGTTGGACTTTAAGAAGTCTTTGATTTCCTTCTTTATTTCTTCCCTGACCCAGTGGTCCTCTAGTAAAGAGTCGTTCAATTTCCATGTGAGTGTAGACTTTGTGTTGATTCTTTTGCTATTGAAGTCCAGCTTTATTCCATGGTGGTCTGATAAGATACAAGGAGTTATTTCAATTTTCTTGTATCTGTTGAGGCTATCTTTGTGTCCAACTATATGGTCGATTTTGGAGAAGGTTCCGTGAGGTGCTGAGAAGAAGGTGTATTCCTTTGTATTTGGGTGAAACGTTCTGTAGATATCTGTTAGGTCCATTTGGTTCATGATCTCTGTTAGACTCATTATTTCTCTGTTTGTCTTCTGTCTTGATGATCTGTCCATAGTTGTGAGTGGGGTGTTGAAGTCTCCCACTATTAAAGTGTTTGGATCGATGTGGGATTGAAGTTTTAGAAATGTTTCTTTTATAAATGTAGGTGCCTTTGTATTTGGGCATAGATGATCAATATTGAGATGTCCTCTTGGTGGATTTCCTTTAATGAGTATGTAATGCCCTTCTCTGTCTTTTTTTTATTAACTTCAATTGGAAGTCTATTTTGTTTGATATTGGGGTGGCTACTCCAGCTTGTTTCCTGGGTCCATTTGCTTGGAAACCTTTTCCCAGCCCTTTGCTTTGAGATAGTGTTTATCTTCAATAGTGAGATGTGTTTCTTGTATACAGCAAAAAGATGTGTCTTGTTTATGGATCCAGTCTGTAAGTCTGTGCCTTTTTATTGGCGAGTTTAGTCCATTGATGTTGATGGATATTAGTGACCAGGGGTTGTTATATCCCATTATTTTGGTATAGCTGGTTGTCTTGTGTTTCTTTTTGTTGAGTTGCTGTGGAGGTTTCTATTTCCTCTGTTTTCTTTGGTGTAGTTATCTTCTCTGTGTTGGAATTTTCCTTCTAGTATCTTCTGTAGGGCTGGGTTTGTGAGGAGATATTGTTTGAATTTGATTTTGTCATGGAATATCTTGTTTTCTCCATCTATGTTGACAGAGAGTTTTGCTGGGTATAGTAATCTGGTGGGGCACCTATGTTCTCTCAGGGCTTGTAGGCCATCTGTCCAGGCCCTTCTAGCTTTTAAAGTTTCTGAGGAGAAGTCAGGTGTGATTCTGATAGGTCTGCCATTGTATGTGACTTGGCCTTTTTCGCTTACAGCTTTTAATATCCTTTCTTTGTTCTCTACATTTGGAGTTTCTATTATTATGTGGTGAGAGGAGTTTCTTTTCTGATCTAATCTGTTTGGTGTTCTGTAAGCCTCTTGGATTTTTACTGGCATCTCTTTCTTTAGGTTTGGAAGTTTTCTTCTATGATTTTGTTGAAGATATTTCCTGGACCATGGAGTCGGGAGTCTTCTCTTTCCTCTATGCCTATAATTCTTAGGTTCTGTCTTTTCATTGAGTCCTTGATTTCTTGGATGTTGTGAGTGAGAGATATTTTAGCTTTCTCATTTTCTTTGGATGTTGTACTGATTTCTTCCATCGAATCCTCCATGCCTGAGATCCTGTCTTCCATCTCTTGCATCCTATTTTTCATACTCACATCCATAGTTCCTGTTCTCTTCTCTTGATTCTCCATTTCCTCTTTTAACTCTGACTGTGTTTTCTTTATTGTTTCCATTTCTATTTTCATGTCTTGAATGGTATTGTTCATTTTGTACATTTCCTTCTCCAGTTTGCTTGTTTTTGCCTGGAAATCTTTCATTGCTCTGTCCTTTTCCTGTTCAAGCTGAGTTACCTTGTCTTGTAGCTCTTTAATGGTGTTATTCCTTGTTTTGACTTGTAAAATTGTGGCTTTTTTGAATTCCTTCATAGATTTAAGTTCTTCTTGAAGGGAATCTATCACTTTGCATAATTTAGAATTTTCATTGTTTTCATGTGTTTCAGTTGTGATGAGGTGGTTTGGGCTGGACGGAATAGTGTTGCTTTCTTTTGTTGGAGACATTTCGCTCTGTTTTTTTTTTTTTTTTGGTCTGGGCCGTCTGGCCATGTGGAATTTTTTTGCTGTCTTCTGGACTTAGGTCCTAAGGGGGTGCTTTGGTGTAGGGTTTGAGTTGTCTTATTCCACCTCTATAAGGTGAGTCATTCAGTCCTGCCTCCAGGTGGTGGAGCTGTGTTCAAGTAAGCTCTGGTTCCCTGCCAGAAGGGCCAGTACTAGTACAAAATTCCAATATATGACAGTTTCAAATTCTCGCATTTTGCCCAGGGTTGATTCCTGTAGTGGGAAAATCTGCACTTCAGCCCCAATAGCCTTGCCTCTCCCGCAGCTTGGAAACTGTCCAGTGATGTCACAGCAGTGGGTTGCAATCTGCAGTCTGAAGACACTTTGCAGCTGAGCTGCACTCACTTCCAAGAGTCACAACCTTTTGCCAGATAGTTGGATCGTCTGTGCGAGACCTGGGGGTGCCCAGCAGGGTGGGGATTATCTCTGCATGGGATCTGAATCTGCCCACTTGGTATTAGCTTTGAACTTACTGGGAATCTCTCCTGGTGGGGGATGGGGGGGTCCCGATTCGCTGGTCCAGCGGCTTCCTTGCGTGTCCGAGAGTGGGAAGGAGCGTCCTGCCCAGGGACCCTTAGTGCTCCCTGGGTATCTGTGTGAGATTTAGAAGGGGTGGAGTCATTTGTACAGCGTTCTGCAACACTTGCCGCCTTGTTACTGTTAACCCTGACATCAAAATATGTCTGTGCAGGCTGCCGCCATTTCAATCCCCCTTAGCTTTTTTTCTTAATTATTAGTTTTACCTAAAAGTGTTTCTGTGCACTACAATGTATTTCAAAATGCATAATTACGGATCCCTCAAAGGTGAAATATTTGTGATGAAATAGTGCAGAATGAACAATGAGAGACTTAGTAGGTACCTCAGTTGGCAAAGTGCTTTCCTCACATCACAGAGAGATGAACTCAATAAGCAGAATCCCTGGGATGACCTCTGAAGGGAGGGAGTGCTCGTAACCCTGGCAACAGGGAAGATAGAGTTAGTGAAGTCCTGTGTCTCACACCTCAGCCCATCTAGCACACCCGGAGAGCCCTAAGTTTTTAAGACTCCCTGGCTTTGAGAGAGTGGGAATGGGCATAGACAGAGAGAGACAGAGACATAAGCAGAGAGAGGCAGAGAGAGAGAGAGAGAGGAGTTCTCACTTGAAGAACACCATCCCTACATGCACAAGCACACTCATGTGCACCCACATCAGCGCACACATGTACTTCCATGCCTGCACCCACATGGATATCCACACCAGCACACACACTACACCTCCAGACACATGAAGAAGCACACATACATCCATAAAATTAACATTCACCATGATCTCTTTTATATACAAAATACATTTTCTTCCAAATTATTTTTCTTTCAAAGCTGTGAAAATTGTTTATTCTGTGCAATGGTAAATATTTTATAATTTCCCTTTGAAGAGAAATATTTTTATTTGTTTTTCCTTTAATAGATCTTTTTGTTTCATGTGCACAGTCATACATAATATTAAATGGGTTTGTTCCTATTATTCTTTCACAATTTACAAAATCCACTAGTGACTTCCACATTAGTTAATGTAGTTATCACAGATTTGGAAATTTGGAGCCCAATCTTCATCACCTATCGAATATTAGAATTTGAAAAAAAATTTAAATCATCCCTTTCCACCTAACTTCTTGTGAGGAGGATGCTGAATGCTATAGATTTGACCCTATACTCCATTCCAAGGTAAAAGAATAAATGAGAAGAGGGGGGCCAAGATGGTGGTGAACTGCACGGAATCATTTTGAATGTGGGAGAGAAGAGCCATAGAAAACATAGAGTTGTGGGACACTGTGCAAAAACCGGAGGGTCTGGCCCCTCCAAGAACACGCACAGCTCCCAAGGGACTGTTAAAAGTCCCAGGGCAAGGCTCTCTCCCCATCTCTCACAGACATGGAAGCCACTAAATCCGGGATTCTGGAACTCCCATTTGGAGAGGGGCCTGGTAAGATCGATCCCAACACACAGCAGGCAGAATCAAAGGCCACATTGCGATCTCCCACTAGCCTACTGGGCTTCCCACACCTCAGGAAGACCTTATAACTACTTAGGAAACTTTGCAGAATAGTTGAAGTCTTAACAAGGAAGAAACAGGGCACTCGGCGGGGGATCCGCAGCCGCTCGAGCCGGAGCGGGAGGTGGGCAGGCAGAGCAGTTGGGAAGGAAAATGGGCGCAGGCGGGTGGGGCTGGTGCCCAGCGAACCCACAGCAAAGCTGCTAGGGAAGGAGGCGGGCTTAGTCGGGAGGGACCAAAGCCCCACGCACCCACGGCAAAGCAGCTAGGGCGGGAGGCCAGCTCAGACTGCGGGAGGGGCCGAAGCTTTGCCCACCCATGGCAAAGTAGCTAAGGAAGGAAGCCGGCTCAGAAGGCGGGAGGGGCAGAAGCTCCGCCCACCCACGGTGGAGCAGATAGGGAGGGAAGCGGCCAGGCCTGTGGCGGAGAAGCCTAGTGGGTAACCAGAAGCCAGGGGACCATAGCTGTATTCTGGTAAACCCAGACATATTAGGTGAGGAGTCGGGCCCTGTCAGCCTCTGTGATGACAAACAAAGCCCACAAAATCTGTGCCTGGGTAAACAGGTCCATACCATCAGAACCATTACAGGCTGATCACTCAGTGTGCAACATAGAGAAATCTGAACTGGGAGCAGTGAAACAATTCTGGACCATTACACACTACCTGGGAATAGGCTGCACCAGCTCACAGTGATTCAGGCTATTAAAACCACAGTGACCCTGAGATCCCCCCGTGAGCAACGACCGATAGCCAAGCAATTCGACTCCTTCACCAAAGCATACCCTGTGTATCCAAGCACAGAAAACGACAAGAACAGACAGCTAAACACACCCACATGGCCAAAGATCCAAGAAAAAATAGAAATCAAAGAAATATGACTCCAACAAAGCAGAATTATCCTAGCTCATACAATTCGGATGACCTCACACCAACAGTAACACATGAAAATGATGACAAGTCTGCATAATGGAAAGTGATAGAGTCCCTTCAAGAAGAACTTAAATCTATGAAGGTATTCAAAGAAGTCACAATTTTACAAGACAAAACAATGAGCAACACCATTAAAGAACTCCAAGCCAAGGTGAAAGAGCTTGAACAGGAAAAGGAAAAAGCAATGAAACATTTTCAGACAAAAACAAGTAAGCTGGAGAAGGAAATGTACAAAATGAACAATACCATACAAGACATGAAAATATAAATAGAAACAATAAAGAAAACACAGTCAGAGTTAAAAGAGGAAGTGGAGAACCAAGGGAAGAGAACAGGAACTACGGATGCGAGTATCCAACAATAGGATGCAAGAGATGGAAGACAGGATTTCAGGCATGGAAGATTCGATGGAAGAAATCAGTACAACATCCAAAGAAAATGAGAAGGCTAAAAAATCTCTCACCCACAACATCCAAGAAATCAAGGACTCAATGAAAAGACGGAACCTAAGAATCATAGGCATAGAGGAAAGAGAAGACTCCCGACTCCAAGGTCCAGGAAATATCTTCAACAAAGTCATAGAAGAAAACTTCCCAAACCTGAAAAAAGAGATGCCAATAAAAATCCTAGAGGCTTACAGAACACCGAACAGATTAGATCAGAAAAGAAACTCCTCTCGCCACATAATAATTGAAACTCCAAATGTACAGAACAAAGAAAGAATATTAAAAGCTGTAAGAGAAAAAGGCCAAGTCACATACAATGGCAGACCTATCAGAATTACACCTGACTTCTCCTCAGAAACTTTAAAAGCTAGAAGGGCCTGGTCAGATATACTACAAGTCCTGAGAGATCATAGGTGCCCAGCCAGACTACTTTACCCAGCAAAACTCTCTATCAAGATAGATGGAGAAAAAAAGATATTCCATGACAAAATCAAATTTAAACAATATCTCCCCACAAACCCAGCCCTACAGAAAATCCTAGAAGGAAAATTCCATCCCAAAGAAGAAAACTTCACCCAAGAAAACAAGGGAATAGAAAACCCCACAGCAACTAAACCAAAAGAGGCACAGGACCATCACGTATACCAAACTAATGGGAAACAACAACCCCAGGTCACTAATATCCATCAACATCAATGGTCTCAACTCCCCAATAAAAAGACACAGATTTACAGAGTGGATCCACAAGCAAGGCCCGTCCCTTTGCTGCATACAAGAAACACAACTCACTACCAGAGATAGACACTGCCTCAGAGTAAAGGGCTGGGAAAAGGTTTTCCAAGCAAATGGACCCAGGAAGCAAAATGGAGTAGCCATCCTAATATCAAACAAAACAGACTTCCAACTGAAGTTAATGAAGAAAGACAAAGAAGGGCATTATATACTCATTAAAGGGAATATTCATCAAGAGGAAATCTCAATACTGAACATCTATGCCCCAAATACAAAGGCACCTACTTTTGTAAAAGAAACACTTCTAAAACTGAAATCGCACATCGATCACAACACATTAGTAGTGGGAGACTTCAACACCCCACTGACAACAATGGACAGATCATCAAGACTGAGGCCAAACAGAGAAATATTGAGTCTAACAGGGATCATGAAACAAATGGACCTAACAGACATCTACAGAACGTTTCACCCAAACACAAAGGAATACAACTTTTTCTCAGCACCCCACGGAACCTTCTCCAAAATCGACCACATAGTTGGACACAATGATAGTCTCAATAGATACAAGAAAATTGAAATAACACCTTGTATCTTATCAGACCACCACGGAATAAAGCTGGTATTCAACAGCAAAAGAATCAATAGAAAGCCTACACACACATGGAAATTGAACAGCTCCTTACTGGAAGACCACCGGGTCAGAGAAGAAATAAAGAAGGAAATCAAAGACTTCTTAAAATCCAACGACAATGAAGACACAACATACCCAAACCTATGGGATACAATAAAAGCTGTGCTACGAGGAAAGTTCATAGCACTAAGTGCATTCAAAAAGAAAATTGTGACAGCTCATATTAGTGAATTAACAGCTAAGCTGGGTGAAATGGAAAAAAAAAACGAAGCAAACACGCCCAAGAGGAGCAGAAGGCAGGAAATCATCAAACTTAGGGCTGAAATCAACAACTTAGAATCAAAAAGAACTATACAAAGAATCAGTGAAACCAAGATTTGGTTCTTCAAGAAAATCAACAAAATAGACAGACCCCTAGCCAAATTATCTAAAAGGCAAAGAGAAAGAACCCAAATCAACAAAATCAGAAATGAAAAGGGAGAAATAACAACAGACATTGAGGAGATCCAGAAAATATTCGGGCATTACTTTAAAAATCTATACTCCACCAAATTTGAAAACCTAAGTGAAATGTACAATTTCCTCGATAAATTCCACCTACCAAAACTAAATCAAAATCAGATTAACAGCTTAAATAGCCCAATAACCCCTAAGGAAATAGAAACAGTCATTAATAATCTCCCAACCAAAAAAACCCCAGGGCCAGATGGCTTTAGCACAGAATTCTACCGGACCTTCAAAGAGGAACTAACACCATTACTTTTCAAACTCTTCCACCACATAGAAACAGAAAGAACACTGCCAAACTCATTCTATAAGTCCACTGACATTTTGATTCCTAAACCACACAAAGACCCAAAAAGAAAAAGAACTTCAGACCAATCTCCCTCATGAACATAGATGCAAAGATACTTAATAAAAAACTAGCAAACCGAATTCAAGAACACATCAAAAATATCATATATCATGATCAAGTAGGCTACATCGCAGGAATGCAGGGATGGTTCAATATACGAAAGTCTATCAATGTAATTCACCATATAAACAAGGTGAAGGAAAAAAACCACATGATAATCTCGCTAGATGCAGAAAAAGCATTTGACAAAATCCAACACCCCTTCATGCTAAAAGTTCTGGAGAGAACGGGCATACAAGGACCATACCTAGAAATAATAAAGGCAATACACAGCAAGCCAGTGGCCAACATCAAATTAAATGGAGAGAAGCTTGAAGCATTTCCTCTAAACTCAGGGACAAGACAAGGATGTCCACTTTCACCATATCTCTTCAATATAGTACTTGAAGTTCTTGCTAGAGCAATAAGACAACTAAAGGAAATCAAAGGGATAAACATTGGAAATGAAGAAGTCAAATTATCCTTATTTGCAGATGATATGTTAGTATACATAAGCGACCCCAAAAACTCCACCAAAGAACTCTTACAGCTGATAAACAACTTCAGCAAGGTGGCTGGATACAAAATTAACTCAAAAAAATCAGAAGCCCGTCTTTATACAACAAACAAGCACACTGAGAAAAAAATAAGGGAAACAACCCCCTTCACAATAGCCACGAACAATATAAAATACTTGAGGGTAACTATAACCAAGCAAGTAAAGGACCTATATATACAACAAGAACTTCAAGCCCTTGAAGAAAGAAATGGAAGAGGCATTTAGAAGATGGAAAGATCTCCCATGCTCATGGATAGGTAGGATCAACATAATAAAAATGGCTATTCTACCAAAAGCAATATATAGATTCAATGCAATTCCTATCAAAATACCAACACAATTCTTTATAGACCTGGAAAAAGCTATACTCAACTTCATATGGAACAACAAAAAGCCCAGAATAGCTAAATCAATCCTATACAATAAAAAAGCATCTGGAGGAATCACCATCCCAGATTTCAAGCTGTACTACAGAGCAATAATAATAAAAACAGTATGGTACTCGTATAGAAACAGACCAGTGAATCAATGGAATCCAATTGAAGACCCAAACATGGACCCACACACCTATGGCCAACTAATCTTTGACAAAGAAGCCAAAACCGCACAATGGAAGAAGGACAGCATCTTCAACAAATGGTGCTGGTCCAACTGGATGTCCACTTGCAAAAGAATGAAATTAGACCCATACCTATCACCTTGTACAAAACTTAATTCCAAGTGGATCAAAGACCTTAACATAAGGCTGGCCACACTAAAGATACTAGAAGAAAAAGTAGGAGAAACCCTCGAACTCATTGGCACAGGTGACAACTTCCTGAACAGAACACCAACAGCTCAGGACCTGAGATCAACAATCAATAAATGGGACCTCATGAAACTGAAAAGCTTCTGTAAGGCAAAAGACACAGTCATTAGAACAAAACGGCAGCCAACAGACTGGGAGAAAATCTTCACCAACCCCACATCTGATAGAGGGCTATTATCTAAAATCTAAAAAGAACTCAAGAAACTGAATGCCAAGAAACCAAATAATCCAATCAAAAAAATGGGAGACGGAGTTAAATAGAGAATTCACAAAGGAGGAATCCCTAAGGGCTGAGAGACACCTGAAGAAATAATCAACATCCTTAATCATCAGAGAAATGCAACTCAAGATGACCCTGAGATTCCATCTCACACCTCTCAGAATGGCTAAGATAAAGAGCTTAAATGACAGCACATGCTGGCGAGGGTGTGGAGAAAGGGGAACCCTCCTCCATTGCTGATGGGAGTGCAGACTTGTGCAACCACTATGGAGGTCTGTCTGGAGATATCTTAGAAACCTTGGAATAACTTTGCCTCAGGACCCAGCCATACCACTTCTGGGTATACACCCAAAGGACACCTCACGGAGACATAGGGAAGTCTCCTCATCTATGTTCATAGCAGCCTTATTTGTAATAGCTAGATACTGGAAACAACCCAGATGTCCCTCAACTGAAGAATGGATTAAAAAATTGTGGTACATCTATACAATGGAATATTCCTCAGCTATAAGATACAATGAAATCATGCAATTTGCAACCAAATGGATGGATCTAGAGTAGTTCATCCTGAGTGAGCTAACCCAGACTCAGAAGGATGCACATGGCATCTATTCACTTATAGCAGGATTTTAGCTATATCGTACAGGATATCTGTACTACAACCAACACACCAAAAGGAACATGGACATTAACTTTTTTTTTCATTTCTTTTTTTTTCCTTTCCCTCTTTTTTTCTCGTTCTTTTTCCTCTCTTTTTTGTTGTTGTTCTTTGTTTTTGTGGGTTTGTGTGTCTGTTGGTTTTTTTTTTTTTTAGTTCCCCCCACCGGTAGCAAGGAGACACCTTTCACTGGCAGTACTGCCTCGTAGGCCCCCGGTGTATGAAGAGGCCCTCAGCCCCCATATGATTCCTGATCTGTGGTGAGAGACTGGTATGCAGGGACACTCTACCCCAGAGGATCAACATGGAAGGGTCAGGAGTGGTGGAACTCATCTTTAATCCCCTCAAATGGGAACCACAGGTCTCGAATCCCAATAATTAGAATGCAGAGACACACACATAGGATTTGGAAGGACCTAAGTTAAAAGCTACTTACAAAAGGCCCACTCAATACAAACAAATTGTCCTTCGAGATCTCAAAATATATACACTAAAGCTGTTTTAGCTCCAAATAACAAAATAATTTCTTCTTTAAACCAGATTGAAAGATAACACTTTATATATTGTCAAAAAAACAAATTTGCTTCAGGAGAAATATTACCCCCCCCCAAAAAAAAAAAAAGAAAAATGAGGGCGATTGTCCCTGAGTGAGGATTAGCGCAGGGCTCTGTTCTTATCTTTCCAGGAGAATCAAAGCATCCATTCAAGGAACCCAGGGACAACTGGACAAGGGAAACCTCAGCAGAAATCAGAATCAGACACCAAAAGAAGACGAGTGACCCAGATGATTCAGCCTGACAGACTCCCTCAATAGCTGTCTCCATCAAAACCTACAACCACAACAACTCAATATCGCTAAGACCGTTCAGCTCTACAAAATGCCCCAGCCAGAACCTCAGTAAAGTCTGGAAGTTCAGCTTCTGCCTACAAACTCCTTAGGACATCTAAACAGCTGAGAACAGAAGGACTGAACATAAAAGGATTGTATTAACATTTTTAACCATTTTTCCTTTTTGGTTTGGGCCCCAAACAGGTTTACTACGACCCAAATCAGCAGGAAGCCATTTTAAGAGAGCGACGTCCCATACCCAGAGGGTGGGGAGGGTGTTTCTCAGCCCCCCCCCCTTTTTTGGTTATGAAAGACAACTGAAAACTCTGTTATTTAGGGGAAGAGATTACAAGTTGTTAAATGGTCCTGTTTAATGGGTTTTGGAGGTTAGACCCAGGGTATTCCTTCTTTCCCTTTTCTGTATCCTTCTTTATCTCCTATGTAGGAATGCACGGACTTGAGAAAAATTGAGACATAGACATAGCACAGGAAGGACCAAGAAGAAGGGTCAGATTAGTGAATATACCCTTATACCTTTGTATATTGATACAAAATTAGTAGTATATTTGGCTAAAGTGGTATTGACCATTGTTTATTGTGCAAAAATAAGATTGTATTGGTCTACGTCGGTATTGATATTTGCATATTGATACAAAATTAAGATTATAGTTGGCCACAATGGTATTGACTCTTGTATATAGACGCAACATTAAGATTTTATTGGGCCACATAGGCATTGATCTTTGTATATTGATACAAAATTAAGAGTATATTTAGCCACATTCGAATAGATCTTTGTATATTGATACAAAGTTTAAGGTAACGCTTCCTAATGGTATCGTACCTAGAGATACTTAAAAATGAAATGTGAAGCTCTGGCCTCTTGATACCAACCGTCTTAAACTGTTTAGGATAGTTAAGAAAAACAAACTCCTAGTCATGCATGCATGTCACCTTGTTAGCTACTATGACAGTCTATCACAGTTATTCTCTAAGCTACTCAGTAATCAAGTTGTTAAGAGATAAGCAACATTTGCTTATCTAAATACAAGAGATAGATAGGGCATCTTCAAAAACCCCAAGAGATCTGCAGAATATGGCATTCAAAGATGTGGTCTTAAATTAAGATTTTTTTTTTTTGATATCGAGACATATCAGCTCCTGACAGCACCCCCTATTCTACTCCAAGTAGAAGAAAAGCATCGAAGAATCTCCAGTGTGAGATGGTTGAATTAGTGGCAAACCTATCTCTTGGCATGTAAAAACTCCTTGCTTCAACTGCAGACAGACTGCTGTCCAAAAAGGACAAAACTTGGTAGCAGGGAAGTCGACAGCCTAGCTCTGCCAAGACAGGGTAGGTTAGTCCTTCATAATCCCTGCTCTACAATAAATGTCTGTCAGAGAAACAGGACCAAAAGGCTGAAGATTGATGCTGGAATGTATGGAGAGAAAATGGGAACTGTCCAGGTAGTCACTGGTTTGTCATTTCTTAGTATTGGAAGCTGCAGGCCCTGCACTTTCTATATAATCAGATATATTTATCCTTCTCAGCTCTCTGAGGTGGTTGAAGAATAGACAGCTTGAGTCTCATAGCTAAATTTTGAGTTGTTTAGGAATCAAGAGGGCATTCTAGATCTAAGAAGATGGTTATAATAGTGATGCAAGTTTGTATGAAAGCTAAGTCAGTTATAGAACTTTAAACTCATGGAGATGGTTAGAAGGTAGAAGGTTAAAGTCAGGGGACAAATATGTATGAACTGGACATTGGGAAGGTATACTGGGCCATTTAACTCTCATAAATGTGGCATATTTAATTCTGCTGTTTTGTATAGAATTTACTGTTATAAGAGAAAGAACCATTTGTTAGATTGAAAAGGGAAGCAGTTGGGGGGGAAGAGGGTGGAAGGGTGGGACAGGAAGGGGGAATAGGGAAGGGTTTAGTGACTGAGATGTAACTTGAAGAAAAAAAAATAAAGTACTTATATAAAAAAAAAAAAGAAAAACGAAAAAGAGGATGAGAAACTCCAGTCAATAAATTCTAAAGAAAGATGCAAAATGACTTGCAATAATTAATTTTTGATTATTTGAAACATGTTCTTTTTTATAAACAAATAACATTAAGTAATTTTGTTAGTTTCTGAAAATAATTTTATCAGCAAAAACAAAATCTAAAAAAAACTTATTTCAATTTGCTTTAGTAAAATTATCTTTTTCCACATAAAACAATTGATCTTTTCAGTGTAATCTCAGCAGACTTTATAGGAATTACAAAGTTCTGCCCTGGCATTTGATCTGTTCTCAAATTGTGATTACTATTTCATAGTATGATAATAATAAGTGCCTGGTAAAGTATATTATATATAATGTTGATAATAAGAAATAGTAATGATAGTCATTGTACTAATTAAATTGAGATATAAAATCTGCTATTGACTTTTAAAAGTTACAGATTTTTTTCAAATTCTAACATATTTTCTTCATAAAACAATAAAGATAGAAAAATAATTTTAGTCTAATTTATTTACATTTTACCATAGTATTTAAAATACTAGGACATTATCTGCTATGTATGGTTATAAGATATTTAAATATGAAATTTGTTGATTATGCTGATTCTGAGGATTTAACTTCAACTTTAGTGGTTACTGTATATTTTTTAATTAAAATGTTACTTGTTAATTAACATTAGTACTGTACTACCTCAATATTCACAAATATTATTTATGACAATTTAGATTGGCATCCTCTGAAATTATATTTTTACAGGGCCTAGCTTGTATAATTTTATTTTTCAAACCTATTTGTACATATTTTAATTTTTACATGACTTGTTAAGGTGGATTGTTTCAATGCAATTTTCTTTAGAAAATGATTTGGTTTTTATTTAAAAAACTGACCTATGGATATTTACTTTTGAAAATGAATATTTCAAAATTATTTAAAATAAAATTTCATACAGTATTGCATTGAATGACATAAAATAAAACTTTCTAAGCTGTTAAAAAAAAAGAATAAATGAGACAATATAGAGCAGTTCCAACTCCTAAGAGACAGAGGGTCCTGGGAATCAGGATTACTGTATACAGTTGTCTCTATAATATAAGAAATGATAGAATAGTATTCACATCTATTTCGAGATAAAATAATCAAGGTATTATGAACCTTGCAGTAACTTTCCATGGTTAATATTAATGAGCTAATTCATGTTTTAAAGTATTTCCAAGAGAAGAAAATTTAAAAGTTAATGATTCACTTGCTTTGAATTTACCCTTAAGCCAAATTTCCTTAATGCCATGGATTATTAGAAAATCAACTTCCTATACATCATGTAGGATACATGTTCATATGTAGATACAAAGTACATAACTGGAAAAATGTATACATGTACTTAACGTGATGTTTTATCTAGCAATTATCTAGCATAGGAATTTTATTTAACTATGAATAAATCAATCCTACAAGATGATACAAAAAATGTTTAGTCATAGAGATTATATAGAATGAGAATAAATGAAATAATTAAAACTAAGCTGAACAAGTTAGAAAATATTGAAGGGAAAAAAGAATATATTATAGAAAAACTTTAGAGGAATATCAAGAAATTCAAAAATACAGTTTTATCATTAAAATAAGGCATTTCCTCATTGTATAGAATAAAGACTGATACGTTTTCAAAATGTAGCCATTAAAGAAAACCAGAGTGATTTTGAAGCTTAGAAGCACTAAGTGAAGCAACTAGAAAAAGAAAAATAGTGACTGCACAAAAAGTAGTGAGTACACAAATGTGGAGATACTGCTTGGTGAATAACCCATGCAGAAAAGGAAAGATGAGACAGTGGAGATAACAGCTTTGGAAGGACCTCACTCCACCATCACAGCGCTAATGTGTTGCTTTTCAGGTAGTGGCAGGGTTTCTCCTGAGGACTCAGCCAGTGGTCCACATCACTGACCTAGTTATAGACAACATTGAAAATGGCTAAATACTCTGCAGAGTCCTGTCTAATAATATCTTAGTATTGCTTAGCTTCAATCAAATATTTCTGAAAACAAAGAAGTGGTTTTTCAGAAGCTCTGAAATCACTGGGAACGGCCAAAGGTGGAAACCTCTCCTAGGAGGCCAGGGATAGGCTGAGAAAACCTGCCTATTAGGTTTGATCCTAGTACACCCATCCCTTAATACATGGCTTTTGGGTGGATTTGTTTGGTTTTCCTTTACTTGAAGGGCCACCTGTTAGAAAGAACTCAGGGAAGGGGAATTTATTTCTGTTGATAGCTCCAGAGGAGTAAGTCCAACACAGTGACAAAGGGGAGGCAGCACCCAGCAGTTCACACCATGGGGCGCCAGGAGCAGAATGAAGACAGCCTCAGGGGTGGGCATTGTCTTTAATAGTTATATTGTGTTTGACATTTTTCTTTGCTAGATGAGAGGGATAATTTATTTTCTTACCACAGAAGACATATAGGGAAATAAAATGTGGGAACACATTTGCAAAAACTAGTTAGATATGATTGGGAGGAGGAAAAAGGAAAAAATTAAGGCATAGTTATTTGCACTATTTGCATTACTTTAGTGACAATTCTTTACTAATAAATGAGGAAGGTGAGAAATCAGAGAGGTTTTATAAAATACACTCCTGCACAATTAGTATATGCAACACTGATAAACATTCCCAAGGGGGAGGGATCACCAAAAGGGGGGAAAAACAAAAAAAAACAAAAACTGATAACAGGAGATTCTAAAATAAGGCAAGCAGAAAACACATGTTTCTGCCTGAAGCTTAGGGAAAGAGAACCTTGAAAATATTGTTAGATTACTGGACTGACTTATAAGTGGAAAATAAAAGATTAGATGGGCTGCTAAAGCAATCAGAGTTATCAGAGATTTGGGAGGAAACATACAGGTTATAAACAAAGCATAAACCCTTAGCTATGACTGTAACTAAAAAAGAAACCTCAATGGGCCCTGAAGATGCTTCTTTTATTCTACTGGAAAATGATTCTTATGATCAAAAGAAAGGAAAATGTCTTACCATACACCAGAGGAAAACAATCTCTGAACATCTACTAAAAGCATTTTTTTTTTTTTTTTTGGTTAAAAAGGTAGTTTGAGTTGCATTTCTCTGATGATTAAGGATGTTGAGCATTTCTTCAAGTGTCTCTCAGCCATTAGGGATTTCTCCTTTGTGAATTCTCTATTTAGCTCTGTCCCCCATTTTTTGATTGGATTATTTGGTTTCTTGGCATTTAATTTCTTGAGTTCTTTGTAGATTTTGGATATTAGCCCTCTGTCAGATGTGGGGTTGGTGAAGATTTTCTCCCAGTCGGTAGGCTGCGGTTTTGTTCAAATGACAGTGTCCTTTGCCTTATAGAAGCTTTTCAGTTTCATGAAGTCCCATTTATTGATTGTTGATCTCAAGTCCTGAGCTATTGGTGTTCTGTTCAGGAAGTTGTCGCCTGTGCCAATTAGTTTGAGGGTTTGTCCCACTTTTTCTTCTAGAAGATTTAGTGTGACTGGCCTTATGTTAAGGTCTTTGATCCACTTGGACTTAAGTTTTGTACAGGGTGATAAGTATGGGTCTAACTTCATTCTTTTACAAATGGACATCCAGTTGGACCAGCACCATTTCTTGAAGATGCTGTCCTTCTTCCATTGTGTCATTTGGCTTCTTTGTCAAAAATTAGGTGGCCATAAGTGTGTGGGTCTATTTCTGGATCTTCAATTCGATTCCATTGATCTACTGGTCTGTTTCTATACCAATACCATGCGGTTTTTACAACTATTGCTCTGTAGTACAGCTTGAAATCTGGGATGGTAATACCTCCAGATGTTTTTTTTTAATGTACAGGATTGATTTAGCTATTCTGGGCTTTTTGTTGTTCCATATGAAATTGAGGCTAGCTCTTTCCAAGTCTATAAAAAATTGTGTTGGTATTTTGACAGGAATTGCATGGAATCTATATATTGCTTTTGGTAGGATGGCCATTTTTATTATGATGATCCTACCTATCCATGAGCATGGAATATCTTTCCATCTTCTAAAAGCCTCTTCCATTTCTTTCTTCAAGTGCTTGAAGTTCTTGTTGTACAGGTCCTTTACTTGCTTGGTTAGAGTTACCCCCAGGTAGTTTATGTTGTTTGCGGCTATTGTGAAGGGGGTTGTTTCCCTTATTTCTTCCTCAGCCCATTTGTTTGTTGCAACTCAAGACGACTCTGAGATTCCATCTCACACCTGTCAGAATGGCTAAGATCAAAACCTCAAATGACAGCACATGCTGGCGAGGGTGTGGAGAAAGGGGTACCCTACTCCATTGCTGGTGGGAATGCAGACTTGTGCAACCACTATGGAGGTCAGTATGGCAATATCTTAGAAATCTTGGTATAGCTCTGCCTCAGGACCCAGCCATACCATTTCTGGGTATACACCCAAATGCCTCTTCACGGAATCATAAGGAAGTTTCCTCATCTATGTTTATAGCAGCCTTATTTGTAATAGCTAGAAACTGGAAACAACCCAGATGTCCCTCAACCGAAGAATGGGTCAAAAAAACTGTGGTACATCTATACAATGGAATATTATTCAGCTATCAAGAACAATGAAATTATGCAATTTGCAGCCAAATGGATGGAACTAGAAAAGCTCATCCTGAGTGAACTAACCCAGATTCAGAAGGACACATATGGCATCTATTCACTTATAGTAGGATTTTAGCTATATAGTAGACGGTATTGATACTACAACTAACACACCAAAGGGAACTTGGAAATAGACTTCTTATTTTTAATTTTTATTCTTTATTTATTTTTTATATATTAGTTATATTTTTTTCTATTTTTTAGTCTTTTTTATCTATTGTATGCTTATTGGTTTGTTTGTTTAGTAGTTCTCTCTCCCGGGCAACAAGACACTTTTCACTGATGGTACTGCTTCGTAGATCCCCAATGAATGAAGAAGCTCTTGGCCGTCATACGACCTCTCAACTGAGATGAGGGACTGTTATATAAGGACACCCCACCCCAGAGAAATGTGATGGAAGGGTTAGGAGGTAAAGGAAAAAAATGAAATGTGATGTTTCGGCCTTTTACTACTAATTGTTGTAAACTGTTTAGGGTAATTAAGAAATGCAAACTATTTTGAGATCCCAAAGGACAATCTGCCTGCATCGAGACGGCCTTTTGTAAGTAGCCTCCAAACCTAGGTCCCTCCAAATCCCATGTGTGTGTCTCTGAACTCTAATTATTGGGAACAGGGACCTGTGTTTCTCATCTGAAGGGATCAAAGATGTGTTCCACCACTCCTGGATCGAAGTCTTTCTCTATTTAGAGTTTGCCCTGCATCAGGCTGACCCTGAGCTCCGGGATCTGCCTGTTTCTGTCTCCAGTGTGCTGGGAGCTGGGACCAAGGGTGTACTCTTCTTGAATGGTGGGACCAAGAGTATGCACCCTCACCACCCCGCTCAGTATGACTCCAGAGTACATAAGACCACCAACTCTAAGGTGCCCCCCCCCCATCTCCGCTGAAGTCAAAGGCATGGGCCAATACCACAATTCTCTTGTATTTTACCTTAGCTCCACGTCTTCTCTACACCTGGAGGTCTGCAATTCCAGGCCGAATGGCTGTATCCTCTGTTCCATTCACAGTGTTTCAGCCCTGCCCCCTGCCTTTTTTTTCTTTCTTTTTTTTTTTTTTTTTAGTTAATAATTTTATTTGTTTGTTGCTTCAATTTACATCCTTATCATATTGTCCTCTTTTCCCACTTCCTAGCCCCACCCTCCCATGCTCTACCCCCTGACCCTTATGTCTTGTTCCTCTGGGGTGGAGTGTCCCTGCCTAACAGTCTCTCACCACAGATCAGGAGTCATATGAGGGCCAAGAGCCTCTTCATTCACCGGGGGCCTACGAGGCAGTACTGCCAGTGAATGGTGTCTCATTGCTACTGGGGGAATACTAAAAATAAAGACCAACAAACACACAAACCCACAAAAACAAAGAATATCAACAAAAAAAGAGAGGAAAAAGAGAAGGGAAAAGGAAAGAGAAAAAAAGAAAAAAAGAAGGAAAAAGAAAAAGATAAAAAAAAAATTACGTCCTTGTTCCTTTTGATGTGTTGGTTGTAGTTCAGATATCCTGTACGATATAGTTAAAATCCTACTATAAGTGAATAGATGCCATGTGCATCCTTCTGAGACTGGGTTAGCTCACTCAGGATGAGCTCCTCTAGATCCATCCATTTGGTTGCAAATTGCATGATTTCATTGTTTCTGATAGCTGAGTAATATTCCATTGTATAGATGTACCACAATTTTTTAATCCATTCTTCAGTTGAGGGACATCTGGGTTGTTTCCAATTTCTAGCTATTACAAATAAGGCTGCTATGAACATAGATGAGGAGACTGAAGAATAGACAGATAGAATCTTATAGTTAAATTTTGAACTGTTTAGGAATCAAGAGGGTGTTATAGATCTAAGAAGATACTCTTAAAAGTGTGTTGCAAGATAGTATGAATGTTGAGTCACATATAGACCTTTAAACTCATGGAGTTGGGTAGAGAGTAGAATGTTAAAGTCAGGGGCCAAATAGGTATAAACTGAACATTGGGAAGGTATACTGGGCCAATTTACTCTCATAAATGTGGCATATTTATATCTATTGTTTTGTATAATACTTACTGTTGTAAGAGAAGGAACCAGCTGTTGGACTGAAAGGGGAAACTTCTGGAGGGAAGAGGGTGGAAGGGCGGGATAGGAAGGGGGAATAGGGAGGGGTTTGTTACTGAGATGTAACTTGAAGAAAAAAAAATAAAGTATTTAATTAAAAAAAAAAAGAAATGCAAACTAATGGTTATGTAAGCCGGTCATTCAGTTAGGTACTATGACAGCCTATTATAGTTACTTTCTAAGCTAATCAGAAATAAACCGGCAAGAGACAAGCAACATCTACTTACCCTAATAATAATATAAGAGATAGATAGGGCCTCTTCAAAAATCTCAAGAGATCTGCAGAATATGGCATTCAAAGATGTTTTCATAACTTTAGATTTTTTTATATCAAGACATATCAACTCCTGACAGCACCCCCTATTCTCCTCCAAGTAGAAGATGAGCTTCGAAGAATCTCCAGTGGGAGATGATTGAATTAGTCACAAGCCTGTCTCTTGGTAGGAAAAGCCCCTTGCTCCAACTGTAGACAGAATGCTGTCCAAAACGGACAAAACCTGGAAGCAGGTAAGTCGACAGCCTAGCTCTGCCAAGACAGGGTAGGTAAGTCCTTCATAACCCCTGCTCTACAATCAATGTCTGTCAGAGAAACAGGGCCAAATGACTGAAGATCGATGCTGTAATGTTTGGAGAGAAAATGGGAACTGTCCAGGCAGCCACAGGTATGTCATTTCTTAGTTTGGGAAGCTGCAGACCCTGTACTTCCTATAAAATCAGATATATTTATCCCTTTCAGGTCTCTGAGGTGGTTGAAGAACAGATAGCTAGAGTCTCATAATTTAATTTTGAGTTCTTTAGGAGTCAAGAGAGTGTTATAGATCTAAGAAGATACTTTTAAAATTGTGTTGCTAGTTAGTATGAATGTTGAGTCAGATATAGACCTTTAAACTCATGGAGATGTTTAGATAGTAGAATGTTAAAGTCAGTTACCAAATATATATGGACTGGTCATTGGGAATGTACGTTAAGCCATATAACCCTCATAACTGTGGCCTAATTACCTCTGTTGTACTGCATTGTATTTGTTATTATAAGAGAAAGAGCCATTTGTTGGACTGAAAGGGGAAACTGTAGGGGGAAATAAGATATACCTTAAACTTAAAAGAAAAAAAAAGGGAAGAGTATTGGGGGGTTGAGGGTGGGAGGGTGGGACTGGAGGGGGAATAGGGAGGGGACTGCGATTGAGATGTAACTTGAAGAAATAAAAAATAAAGGAAAAAAAAGGTAGTTTGAGTGACAGCAAATAGAGTAAGAGTTTAAATTTTTAATAAAAAGTTTAAATTTAATAAATTAAGTTGCTATTTTTTTCAAATGAAATGTTCTGAGGCTGTAATTTCTGAAATATTTTCAGCACACATTTTAAATTTTATTCCTCAGACATGCTGTGGAATCATACAGTAGGAGAATTGAATTTTTTTTAGCAGCATCTTATTGACCATTATAAAGATCCTCTTATGTTGGGATCAGGCTCACAGGCTTCAGGATTCTCCAGGCAGCATGAAATGGACTGTGGGAGAGAGGACACTTTGCTGTCCCATGCATGGTCCCAGTGCAGGTGCCCTATGAACAATGTTTTGAGGCACCTGCCTGAATGTTCAAGTCTTGATTTTTTTTTAAAAAGTATTCTAAGTATGAATGCTTTTTTTTTCTGTCTTATCTAAAGAAACCTCCTGTATCCTCCCCCCCCCCCCTAACTTTATATGACCACATTCCACACCTCAGTTTAGGTGTCAAATAAAGAATATTGTTGACATTCAACATTTGATCCACTTGCTTACACCACCTTCCATTTTCAAGGGCATCCTCTGACATGTTCTTTAAACTCATATGTTGTTCTTAATTCCTTAGTACACTAGATATTGACATTCTGGATTACAGAGAAGTTGTTTTGACATTTGCTTCATCCAGCAGGTACTAAGCATTTTGTGAACCAACACATTGAAGCATTTAAGAAATATATTTGTTTAATAATTAATTAGGGGCCAGAGAGATGGCTCAGTAGTTAAGAGTACTTGTTGTCCTTGTAGAGTACTAGAGGTTGAGTCTCAGCACCCAAAACAGGTGACTTACAGCTAGCTGCTCTGAACTCCATCTCTAGGGGGATCCAAGGTCTTCTTCTTATGGCCTTGCATGTACCCACTCACACACAGGCACGCACATGCACACGCACACCACACACATACAGATAATAAAATAAACTAAGTATATACTGATTCTTTTACCCCAAAGGAAGGCAGAGAACCTTAGATGATAATTGTTCCATGAAAAATGATACTTACACTCCTCAGGGTGTAAGAACAGAGTGTGTATTGCATTCTGAGATCCTAGAGAACTTACTCCAGGACAAAGTTCTGTTTTTTCATAAAAGTAAGGGGCAATGGGGAATCACTTCCTAGTGTCCAGCTGCTGTTCTCCCCTTGGATTTCCCTAGATTGAAGAGTAGCACTCCCCTATCAAACAGGGCAACCAGTCCCTTTTTTTTCCCCTTTGATGGCTCATGGGATATATAGTTCACATAACAAAACAAAGGCTTATATCTCCTGCCTTAAAACACAGTATGTCTGAGAGGTTCTGCACACCCAGCTGAGACTCCAGTGATAACGTCATTGAAGATGGGTTTAGCACCCTGCCCCAAACTACATATGTGTGTCATTCTCTATTCCTATGGGTCTCGAGAATACTGATTAATGAAACTTGCATACACTGATTTTTACAAATCTATTCCAGGAGAACCCACATGTATATATCTTCTCTTTGTGTCTACAGCACTCCTCACTTCTACATAAGTAGTTTGAATATTGTAAGAAATAGTCAACAAATGTTTATCTAATGTTACTTTTGCAGACCACTTTATTGTATTCGTTCTTCTTGTTAATATTTCAAATATCTCAAGAGAGTATGTGTTGTTGAGTCATTCATGTCTTCAGAGCTTAGTTTTGATATTACCTCTGCAGAAAGCCCTTCTCTGGTTATCATATCAGGAACAACTACCTTCCCACTTGATTGTTCCTAATTGTTGAATCATTGTGTTCAAGTTTTTCAGTTTATTTCTGTACAGCTAGAAATTATCATCTAAGATTGGAAAGTTTTACCATACATACTACTCATTTATACTTCTGGAGGCTGAGAGATGGAAGAGCAACCGTGAGCAAATTTCCACAATGCATTTCATGGAGGAAAGAATGCAAAATAAGAATTGCAGGACATCTGGACACTAAATCAAACAGCACTTGCACTTGTTTTAATAAACAACAGGATCACACCCTGGAATTATGTTTCATGTCTTATTTAACTACAGACTGATGGTTTCTCTGCTGTGGAATGAAAGCCATCTGAGGTCGGGAGCTTTGTCTCACTTAGCTTCAAGCCCTGTTACCAGTGCAGACAGACAGTATTCCCTCAGAGTGGAACTCTTACTACTCAAACGTCAGCCTAATGCAGCAGATGAAATATTCTTACAAGCAGATCAATCACTTTTGCCTCACCTGTGTTCTCAGCATCTTTGTCCCTGAGAAATCATGTACTTCTTGAAGATCATCTAAAGTAGCTAACTACATTTATACAAAGCAAATATTATCTGTGCAGGAAGTTTCTGTATGAATACAGTTGACAAATTTGCTGAAGAGCATCAAAAGGAGAGAAAACTCATTCTAGTATGTGAAACACTGTTTTAGCCAAATTAGTAAGTCCGCCACAAATGACAAGTATGAGGAACAACAGAACATAATACACTGTGATTTGGGCTTTTAACAGGGTCATATGACATTAAATTGCAGAGGGGGAGCTTTTCAAAAAGTCAGTGTGTGGACTCCCACTGTCCAGGCTGCAGCTGTTGTATGGATTGGCTGTGAGATGTTCACCAGAATTCTGAACTCTGTCTAACAATCCCCACCAAGCCTGTGGACTCCCTGCCATTTGCCTGTTAGCCTCCTGTCTGGCAGACAGACCCCGGCTACTGTGCTGACATTCATCACTGTGAGTTCTGGCCCATTGCTGCTGCTCCTTGCCCACATACTCACTCAAAAATGGCATGTGGGAGCACTAGACAGAAGTTGTCTCTCAGATGCGTACAGTTGAGGGGATGAGGCCAGGAGAGTAGACAAGACAAATTTTCTCCTTTAGCATGATGCCGATCTTGGTTTAACATTTTTTTTAAGTATCAAAGAGAACACATTTGAAATTTTCTATATGACGGGAAAATAAGCAAACACTGGGGGTCTTGATTAGTTATTGAAATCTTTCCGGGGAGGGTGGTGGAGGAGGCTGCAACAACCACTTCTGGGATACAGAAGTGATTATGGCCGAAATCGCTTGCCCCTTCAGAGTTCACAGAGGAGTAATCACACAGCCGAAGCAGAAGGGATCAGATACCATTAGATTACACATAGAAGCTAAGGGAAAGCTGAAGTGGAGAAAACACATCAACACAGAAAATACAATAAGCGAGAGACCCTCTGTAAGTAACAAGAGAACTACAGCAGGTGGACACCAGGGAAAGGCAACCAACATAGAGTAAGAACAATTTCCTAGCACATGCAGGCCTCCAGGCAAGTCTCCAGTACTCAAGGATTATTTTATGCTTCTTCCCTAGGCAGATGTGAAAATGGAGGACCACACACTTCAGAACTATGGGTGATGTGGTCACAGCATCTTTTCTGTCTTATTTTCTGTCAATTTTCTTCTCTCACAAATTGAATCTCCATGTATAGCTTTCTTCTGTTCCATTAGACAATACACTTCTCTGTTTTGCAATTTTTTCTAATCTGAAATTCCATACACTTGAAATATTCTTCTCATTCCAGTTTTCTCCAATTCCTACTCATCCATTAGGGTTTGTTCTAATATTTCTTTCTCATGGAGAATCTTCCAGGTGTCTCATAACCTAACATTAAACTAGATACAGACCATTGTTCTGTGTCTCACTTTGGAAAATTTGCAGGAAATTGTACTTTTATAAATATACTTTTAAAATAAGTATCAGTGTTTTCATATTTTTTAGCAAAAGCTTCTACCATAGTATTATGGACAGACCTATTCAAATTTAGCCAGGTATTCTGGTTCTCATCTGTGTGCTTTGCACTGACCCCCTCACCTTCTGTGTCCATCAGGTATTCTAATCATAGTCTTTATTTCAAATCATTTCTCACATTCCAAATTTAAGTTCTTTGGGAGATTTTGATAAGTATCTTCTGCATTACATGGCACTCCATGCTCAGTGTTTGAACTCCCTCTGACAGCTAGAACTGTTGATAATTTAAGTGCTCAACAAATCTGACCTGAGTAAATTATGATATGCCTCCATGCTCAAAATTCCTGTGAAAGTCAGCTCACTGACCATGATCCTTTCCTCACACTTGGTGGTGCCATTTGAAACACAATTAACACTGCCAGTGTGTGCCACCTGCATCTGTCAGTTGAAAAGCCAATTTGTATAATCCCAGAAATAAAAGAAGACTATACTATCAAACCAGAATTGCTTTTCTAATTTTGGTAGTGTTCACTGCTCATTCTTTCTCCTAGACATGCTCTCAGTGAGACTGTTGACATTCTGCTGTGCTTGATGGAAACTTAAACATGGTCCCCTGCAGGACCTGGCCATGGCTACTTCCTTTAATGCAAGGGAGTCTTGATGCTGAAAATATGGCACACCGTGTTGTTACTGGTGCCGTTCATGAACAAGAATTTCTAAACCATGCAAGGATGATTTAGAGGTCCTGTATCTTGCCAAGGGCTTCACATCCACAAATAGACTTTTGCACAATGAGGTGTAAAGTTCATGGACTGCTATTGCAGTGAGCTTCACATAAGCCACCTCCAGGAACCAACTCAACAGCCAACCCAAAGTTTAAATGGCCAAGACCCACTGTGCTGCTGTCAACCTCAGTTAAATTTATTATTTTGTTTTTGAGTAGAAAAGCAGAGAGTACTCCAGATAAATGCATTTGATATTTTCCTCTGAAAATTCAACAATAATAGCAATTTCTCTTTCAAAGTTTTGTTGAATTCTATAAATGAATATATAAACACACATATATATAATGCATACAGTTTAGTGAGTTTAGATATTCAGCCATGATTTCATTAATACAATCAAAGCACTGAAAATGCATATTTCTTCTAAAAATTGAGTTATTTTTGTGTATATGTGGACACACATTAAGAACACTTACTATACTATTTAGCCTCCTACTATCATCTATCTATCTATCTATCTATCTATCTATCTATCTATCTATCTATC